>CM017772.1:5561442-5934580 GCA_008009225.1 Acer yangbiense
TCTGTCTCTTGTCTTGTTATTTTCATGATGTGTAACTAACTCCATACTAGGGAGTCAATGTGAACCTCTATGAATACTCTTTGTTAGAATTGACTATATTTTCTTAATTCAAGTTTTGATTCATTCAATTCATCCTATATCTTAATTCTTTATTCTTGTTGATGCATAGTTTTATGCTAGGTAGGAATTTTGGGTTTTTGATTGTGATTTATATCTCAAGTTTTTGAGTTAAATTAAATTATAATTGAGAGCCAATCTTTAATGGAATGGAAAAAATTAGCAACCCCAAGTTTTTAGGATGCAATTTTGGTTCACTTGTTCTTTTGCTTAATGGGTTTTTGGTTGTGATTTATATCTCAAGTTTTTGAGTTAAATTGAATTATAATTGAAAACACTTGATTCATCCCATTATCATACGGTAACAATCATACTTAAGATAAGAATGAACCTTTAACTGGATTAACATATTTTATCAAAGTCAATTCGAAGCATTGAGTAAACGTAGTTGGGGAGCATTGATGACCTAGTCCTCTTACCTCTTGATCACATTCACATATTCTTGTTAATTGCTTTCTTAAATAAGTTTGTTCTAAACCAATCATTCACTCAATCAATCAATCGCTCAATTTCAAATCTCTTGGATACTGTTAATTGCTTAGCTTTAATTAGAACTAGTTTAATCGGTAAATCACTTTTCCTCATGGGAACGATCCCTACTTGTCGCTGTACTTATCTCACGATTCATGCACTTGCGAGTTAGGTTTTTATAACACGATTTTACACATCAGCAATTCTAGTTGCTTAAGATAGAGGAGGACGAATGCTTCAATGACTTTGAAGTCAAGTTGATGGATATTGTCAATCAAAGCCATCAACTCGGTGATCCTTAATCGGATAGGAGAGTTAAGCAGAAAATTATAAGGTCTCTCCCCGCTGGGTTTGAATCAAAAGCTACGGCTTTAGAAGAAAATTATGGATATAAGGACATGAAGCCGAGTGAGGTAATTGGAAGACTCCTTGCTTATGAATCTAGGAAAGCTCTTAGTATTACTCCTCCTAAAAAGCAAAAGGGGATTGCTTTGAAAGCTTCCAAGGTTGAGAAGGAGGAAAAAGGTGACTCAGACGAAGACATGGCTTTGTTGCTAAGAAGATTCAAGAAATTCATCAAGTTCGAGAAAAAGGGCTTTGGATCAAAAGGTCAAGACTTAAAGAAAAAGGCTCCCTTCAAGAGTTTTGAGCCTAGGCAAGAGAATAGTAAAAAGAAAGGGGTCCAATGCTATGAGTGTGGCGGTATAGGATACATCTCACCCCGATTGTGGGAATTTGAAAAACAAGATGGCAAAAGTGATGGCCGCCATTTGGAGTTAAAGTGATGACTCTGGAGAGGGAGATAACTCATCAATTGATGATGAGCTTACCATCAACTACACGGCATTTGGAGCCACTTGTGTAGAAGATAAAGTTGTTGGTAAGAATGCCTTGACTAGTGATCCCATAGAAGAAAGAGATGAAGAAGTAGCTCTAGAGGAGATAGGTGTAGCTACTCATTGGGACATGGCTTTCATTAACTCAAGAGACCAAGGTGAAGATCTTAATTAGGGAAATGACTCCATATGTGAGATGGAAAGTGTAGGAGATAACTCAAGTGAAGATGACTCCTCATCTAACTCTACAAATGGAAATGTAGAGAAAACGGATGTTCATGACTTTATAGTCATGTGTGAAAGTTCATTGAAGAAGAACAATAGAAAATTAAAGATGTTAGTGTAGGGAAAAATCGAGTGCACGCAGCGGAAGCGAGACTAAAATCGAGTTTTAGTATAGTTTAAAATTTTTCCATAAGTTGAACCTTAACCCTTTAATTAATTAACATATAATACTAAAGATATAATACCTTTGTCGCGTGATCCGATTGACATTGCGTCGATGGTAATCCGCAAGATCTTCCAATCCAATCACGAACGTGAATCACCTAGGAGCGTGGTCTCCCTTCTCTTTGAATTGTGTACCTGAGGATGGATTAACAAAACTTTTTCTTTTTCTTTTTCTTTTTCTTTTGTTATTCACAATAAATTCCAAGAGGCTACAAAGAATGTTCCGATCACTTTCTTTTTCTTTTGTTAGTCACAATAAATTCCAAGAGGCTACAAAGAATGTTCCGATCACTTTTGAATTCACAATCGTTAGATCGAAACTCGCGTGAACCTTATTCGAAATTGTGCACAAAACCTTTTAATATAAAAGTTACTAGTGCACTATCGAAAATAAGAACAAACTTTTCTCTCTTTTCCTCCTGGCCGAATTCTCACACTAGTCTAAGAGATAGCTTTTATTTTTCAAGCAATAGAAAAATAAATCTCTAGAAAAACTATTAGGGTTGCCGAATTCTTATTGCCATCAAAATATATTAATATATAGCCGAATTCTTATTGCCATCAAAATATATTAATATATATATATATATATATATATATATATATATATATATATACGAATCCTGATTGCCACAAAAATAGTATATCTTTTTTTTTTCAACCAATTCGTTATGTCTTATATATATAATATATATATATATATAGTAGAACTCCTGTAAATTAATCTCTTATAAATTAATATCCTCTCTAAATTAATAAAAAATCTCAGTCCTGACTCAGGCCAGTGTAAAAAATTAATAAACTCCACTATCGTAATAATTAATAATTTCTTTTTGAAACCCAGTGTAAAATTTTGGTCCCAACTGTCGTATAAATTAATAATTCCATAAAATTACAAAATATATTACAAAATAATCAAGAACTAGAAAAGTACTTCAAGATGCTAGTTTGCATAAGGCTACCATATATATATATATATATATATATATATATATATATATATACAGTAGAACTCCTGTAAATTAATCTCTTATAAATTAATATCCTCTCTAAATTAATAAAACATCTCAGTCCTGACTCGGGCCAGTGTAAAAAATTAATAAACTCCACTATTGTAATAATTAATAATTTCTTTTTGAAACCCAGTGTAAAATTTTGGTCCCAACTGTCGTATAAATTAATAATTCCATAAAATTACAAAATATATTACAAAATAATCAAGAACTAGAAAAGTACTTCAAGATGCTAGTTTGCATAAGGCTACCATGCTTGATATTTTTGACTTTATCTTTCATCTTTTGAATTGTCCTCTTGTTATAAGTTATAAAAAAGAAGATAGAAAATAAAGAATTTTTAATAGCCGTTAGGAATAGAATTTTTAGGTATATCATGAGATCGCTCTTGCTATATACAAGTATACAACCAAAAAAATAAGCCTCACTATTTTTTGGGTGAGTATCCTTGGTCACTAAGTAATCACATTCCCAATAGGAATTGAAAATTTTATTAATAAATCTTTCCTAAAAAAGGAATCCCGAAATTTTTTTTTTTTTAAATAAATAACTTTCCTTGAAGAAGAAAACCGACTAAATAAGGAATCTTGAAAAGGAACTTTCCCTAAATTAAAAAACCGACTTCCACACATATTCTAAAACAAAATAACATTTTACAATGTAACACCCTTCAAATTTATAACCCCTCTAAATTAATACACAAGTATGGATCCCAAGAATATTAGTTTAGAGGGGTTCTACTGTATATATATATATATCTGCAATTCTTTGCTAAATATGCTATATATATCTAGTGGGTAAACTTTGCACAATATATTATGTCTATCTAGTTGCTTTATCAATATATATCTCTATATATATTCCGATCAATATATATCTCTATATATATTCCGATTTATTGCCATATATATATATATATATATATATATATATATATATATCTATATATTGAGGCCGAAATCATTTACCATGTAAGATTCGTGTCTTTTGACTTAACTCCTAACCTTATGTAGATTTTCTTAGAATTCCAAACCCTAATCCAACTCCTTAGTGTATTTGTGACTATATAAAAGACTTCCTTATTTGACTAGATAAATAAATCCCTTATTTATCTACTTATCAAATAAAGTCTTTTATTTTAATTATACTACTACCAATAGTATAACTCTAGGAAACATATTTCCTGATCAGAAAAAGATTTTGATTCTCAATTAAATGATTGACTAATAAATTAATTAATTTCCATTTAATCAATCCATAAAATAAAATAATATTTTAGACTATTATTCTAGTCTTGCCGCCCACACCATATACATGGGCCTAATATTATTTTCTTATTTTATTTAATCTATTAGACTTTAATTAAAAAGCCCACATGTGAACCAGACCCATTCTTACAAAAAGAAACAAGCCCACATGTCTTTCATTCATATATTAATATAATTGATTAGCCCATTAAATAAATAATGTGCAAATTATATTCTTATTATATTAAATACAATTCTAGATGGACCCATAAATTGGTCCGGTAGAATATATCAAGTGATCCATGCAAGTCCGTGTGGATTGGGGATCTTGGCGGGCCTATCTAAATTTAAACTCCAATAGACATAACCCAATCACAATCAACAAATGATTCACTTAGGTTTAATCTATTAATTTTAGTCCATTCCACTAAAGAACTAAAATTGCACTCTTAAATAAAGATGTAATAAGTAAATGATTCTCATTCATACCCTAGACAATCTTATTGGAGATGGTGTATCCTCGTGAAGAATATCAGTAATCGCCAAGAGCTCATAGACCGCTTATAGCTCTCCAAGTTACCATGTTTACTCATATGACCACATTTTGAACTTGGATATTTTGACTTGTCCAGAAGCCATGTTTCAATAAACTCTATCGAAAACTTAACGTTAAGATTCAATATCCAATACCTAATACCTCAAAACATCCATATGATGATATTCTACTCTCATTTAATAAATGGAGCCACGATGTCCATATCTATAAATGAAGTCTTCTATCGATTAACAAATGAATACCACCAAACTATCGAGGATAGATTATGCTATATAATCGTACTCATTGATAACTCAAATGATAACACTTGCAACCATAAGTCCATCATTTATCTCAGGATTAAGATAGACTCTCCGATTGTCCTGATAATGAAAAAACTTTTATCTACTGACGGTTCTAGATAAAGTATTTCATTGTGATCCTATTCAATGCACCTAGTGCACTAGATTCTTTTACTCGAAGACCCTTCGATGATTTCAGACTCATCATAACTCATTTGATCCCACTCAAATGCTAGTAAAAGAATTCTACAACTTTAACAAGATAAAGGTGCCCAACCTTTAACTTAAGTTGTGAACATTATTCAAGACTAACTAAAGAATTGTGTCTACCTTATACATATCCAGATGTACGAACAATTCTTCTTTTCTCATAGTCTTTTGACCTTATGATTATTTACTTTTGAAAATTATAATATTCAATCTATAAATGCGATAAAATTTGTTTAAATCAGAAATCACTTTATTAATATGAAAAGATTGTCAAAAACAATATTACACTCTTGCTATTGAGCATAATCCTAACAATCTCCCACTTGCGCTATAGCAAATGTGTCATATCTCTCATTCCCATGTTCTCTAGGTGCCCATCAAAACTCTTCTGTGGTAGAGCCTTTGTGAAGGGATCCGCTAGATTTTCTACTGACGCGATTTTGGTAATCGTCATGTCACCCTTATGTACAATCTCTCTAAGAAGATGATATTTCATTTCAATGTGTTTTCCTCTCTTATGACTTCTTGGTTCTCTTGAATTAGCCACTGATCCACTGTTGTCATAGTAGATAGTGATATGCTTATTCGCACTGGGAACCACTTCCAAGGCAATTAGGAATTTCTGTTGTGGATTTTCTGGAGTCAGAATCCGACTGGAAATCAGAATCTGTATACCCAACGGGAATTAAATCCCCTCCTGAGTATACAAGCATTTATCTCTCGTTCTCTTGAGATACTTGAAAATATGCTTGACTGCCGTCCGGTGATCAGGACCAGGTTTTGATTGAAACCTGCTAACTATGCCCATAGCAAAACAAATATCTGGTCTAGTGTAGAGCATTGCATACATGAGACTTCCAACTGCCGAGGCATTTGGAATCCTACTCATGAATTGCTCTTCATGCTCATTCTTAGGAACTTGTTCCTTAGAAAGTTTGATTCCATGTCTGAAAAGTAACATACCTTTCTTGGAATCTTGCATGGAAAATCTAGACAAGATTTTATCTATGTATGAAGCTTGGGATAGTGCAATCATTCTATTCTTTCTATCCCTTATTACTTGGATACCAAGAATATAACTTGCTTCTCCTAAGTCCTTCATATCAAATTGTTTTGCTAACCATTCTTTTACTGATGTCAATACACCTACATCATTTCCGATGAGTAGTATATCATCAACATAAAGAATTTATGAAAACCAACTTGTCACCATTAATCCTTTTGCATACACAAGGTTCGTCACAACTTGATCGAACCTTATGTTCCAGGATCAGGATGCTTGCTTTAATCCATATTTGGATTTTTGCAACTTGCATTGCCTTTTGCCAATGGCGACAATCAACATCCTCCATTGCTTCCTTATACGTGTAGGGATCATCGTCGTCCGGGAGATTCTCCACAGATTCTCCCAGACCGATGTATCTCTCGGGTTGATTTCTAACCCTCCCACTACGATGAGGTATGGTAGGTTGTTGATTTTGTGATGGTGCGGAACTTACAATTGGGCTAGGTTGTGTAACCTTTTGTGGAATTGTATCTCCTGACATCTCATTCAGGACAATTCTACTTGTAGGTACAAAATCATTCATATAGTCCTTTTCCAGAAATTTAGCATTTGTTGAAACAAATACTTTAAGATCTGAAGGACTATAGAAATAATATCCTTTAGTTTCTTTTGGATACCCTACAAATATGCATGTTTCCGAACGGGACTCCATCTTTTCTGTCTTTCCTTTTAACACATGCGCAGGACAACCAAATATCCTTAAGTGTTGTAAACTAGGCTTTTGCCCAGTCCACAACTCATGCGGTGTTTGAGGAACCGACTTAGAGAATGTATATTGCAGTTTGTAAAGCATATCCCCAAAAAGAAATATGAAGCGTTGAATAGCTCAACATAGACTTAACCATATTCAAAAGAGTTCTATTTCTCCTTTCTGCCACCCCATTCTGTTGAGGTGTACCTGGTGCAGAAAACTGAGAAATGATCACATTATCAATAAGATATTGCTGAAACTCACTAGATAGATATTCTCCACCACGATCAGATCTCAAGATTTTTATGTGTTTCTCAAGCTATTTTTTTTTTCACTTCAGCTTTAAATACTTTGAACATGTCAAAAGCATTCGACTTATGTCTCATGAGATACACATAACCAAATCTCGAATAATCATCTGTGAAAGTGATGAAGTACTCATATCCACCTCTAGCTTGAATGCTCATAGGACCGCATACATCAGTATGCATTAATCCTAAACATTCAGTGGCTCTTGTGCCTTTGGTCCTGAACGACCTTTTGGTCATTTTACCTTCCAAACAGGATTCACAAGTTGGTAGATCATCAACCTTTAAGTCACTTAAATGTCCATCACTAACCAATCTTTTAATCCTATTAAGGTTAATATGACCTAGGCACAAATGGCATAGGTAGGTTTCATCTTATGATAATTTTACTCTCTTATGGTTAGGTTGCGTTAATTATATGTCTAACAAGTGAGAGATATTTCTTTTTTTGGGTAAATAAATAGTATCATAGAAAGAGGAAAGAATATACAAATACAAGGGGCATACCCCAGGAAACAAAGAAACCAAAGCACAAAGGCCAAAAACAAGCTCAACAAAAAAGCTCAAAAACAACAAGCTCATAAACAAGAGCTAAACAAAAGCTTTAACAAAGCAAAAAAAACACAAAAGAAAGCAAACAAACAGCCAACAACACAAGTATCATCTAAAGGTTACATTCTAATTCATAGCAATCACAGGCCAATCCTTCAAATTGATAGAACAAAGCCGGCTACGAATAGTGTCAATAATGGTCTGGGAAACCTCTGCATTAGGCCTTCTAGAGCTCTTAAAAATACGACAATTTCGCTCTCTCCAAATAAAGTAGACAGCCACTGCAAGGCAAAGCTTTTTAGTCACAGTGGAAGGAGAGTTCCCTTTCCAATGAATGGAAATCCAATCAATTAAATCATTCCAGCTAAGTCCGATCCAAGTACAACCACACTTGTTCAAGAGATGAGTCCAAATGGCTTTGCTATACAAACACTCAAAGAAAAGGTGGGCATGAGTTTCATTTTGAGAATTGCAAAGGACACATGTAGCAATAACTTGAGGATCGTAGCGTTGAACACGGTCCAAGGTAGAAAGCCTACCTTTAATAGCCAACCAAAGGATGAAACCCATCCTCGGAATATTCTGAGGGAACCACACAATATTAAACCAAGGAACAAGAGAGTGATGGGTTCTAAGAGACTCCATAGCAGAAGCAGCAGAGTAAATACCATTTGGAGAGGGGAGCCACCGAATAATATCATCTAAAATGGAGTTTGGATTGTAAGAAGGCATACAACTCTTTATTTCAGCAAGATCAATTGACATAGCAACAGGCCATCTCCAATTATCACCACAGACAATGGCATTAACCTTTGCATTTATAGGGAGACCAGAATCGTAGATAACACGGGAACTCCATTTCGAACGAATAGGGCCATCAGGGTGCCAATTATCAAACCATAAGGAAGTGTTCAAGCCACTACCAATAACGTGCTGAAATAAAGGACGAACTAAAGGCCTAAGATGAAGTAGCTTTCTCCAATTCCAAGAACAGGTATGAGGAGCTTTCACCCTCCCACAAACTTGAACCTTTGAGGTGGTAGGCATTGATCCAAGAAGTCCAAAGATTATTAGTGCCATAAACCAGATTCTAAATGTGCCTAATCATTAGCGCCTTATTCCACAAAGAGAGGTCCTTGATTCCAAGACCACCCTCTTTTTTAGGAATACAAATATCGGACCAAGCAATTTTAGAACCTTTGCTGCTACCCTCAACCCCATTCTATAAAAAGCTACGAAATTTCTGCTCAATAACCTTTAAGACCTTCTTAGGAAGACAAAGATGACTAGCCCAAAACACTTGACTACTGGTTAAGACCGAGATAATAAGTTGAAGACGACCAGCATAAGAAAGGCACCGATTCAACCAAGAAGAAAGTCTACTCGAAACTTTATCAACAAGGGGAGAGCAATCACGCAAATTCAATTTAGAAGAGATAATATGAATCCCCAAATAACGAATAGGAAGGGAACCAACCGTGTAACCAAAAAGGTTGATGAGCTGCTGACTAATTGCATTGGGCACTCTAGAAATGAAAGTGTTGCTCTTAGCATGATTAGCACCAAGACCTGACAACAAGGAGAACTCATCGATGGCTGATTTGAGAACAAGAGCTGAATGATAGGAACCATGGCAAAGCATAATAAGATCATCAGCAAAGCAAAGGTGAGAAAGCTTAATCTTGTCACACTTCCAATGATATTTGAAGTTAGGAGAGTCCGCAATATGATTGGCTAAAAGTTTCGAGAGGACCTCCATAGCCATAACAAAGAGATATGGAGACATAGGGTCCCCTTGTCGAAGACCCCTCTTTCCGGAGAAGAAACCAGCAAGCTCACCATTAATAGAGATAGAGAACTTATGAGTAGTAAGGCAAGCTCTAATCCAATTTATGACTTTCAAAGGAAACTGAAATGCAGCAAGAGTGGGTGCTAGGGTGTGTCATTGCTTCCCTTTTCCGCTTCCAATTCTTCAATTCTTCGAATCTTCGAATCTTGAATATATTATAGCAGATTTTACATAATAAATTACTGCAGTATTTTTTTTTTTTAATCACTGTAGTATTTTTAATACAATAAAAAACTGCACTATTTTATACAAAAAAAAAAAAAAAATCTGCAATATTTTTAATACATTAAAAACTGCAGTATTTATTACAATAAAAAAAAATTTAGAGAACCTAGCAACTACCAAGAAGGAACTTATGGCGATAATAGGCCACCCTTCTTGTTACAATTCCAAAACAAAAATTACATTGAAATTCTAGGACCAAAATCGAGCAACAACAATTCACTTTATAATAACATATATAAATCCATACATTCAACATGTAATTATATATGAGAATACCTAGAGTGCCATCTCTTTCTAAAACATGCATAATCACAATAAAAAGAAATAGATTCACGTATATATACGTTAATTAATTAAAGAGTACAACCAAGGCTCTGATACCAATTGTAGGGAAAAATACGGTAGCAGAAGCGAGACTAAAATAGGTTTTAGTACAGTTTAAAATTTTTCCATAAGTTGAACCTTAACCCTTTAATTAATTAACATATAATACTAAAGATATCATACCTTTGTCGCGTGATCCGATTGACATTGCGTCGATGGTAATCCGCAAGATCTTCCAATCCAATCACAAACGTGAATCACCTAGGAGCGTGGTCTCCTTTCTCTTTGAATTGTGTACCTGAGGATGGATTAACAAAACTTTTTCTTTTTCTTTTGTTAGTCACAATAAATTCCAAGAGCTACAAAGAATGTTCCGATCACTTTTGAATTCACAATCATTAGATCGAAACTCGCGTGAACCTTATTCGAAATTGTGCTCAAAACCTTTTGATATAAAAGTTACTAGTGCACTATCGAAAATAAGAACAAACTTTTCTCTCTTTTCCTCCTGGCCGAATTCTCACACTAGTCTAAGAGATAGCTTTTATTTTTCAAGCAATAGAAAAATAAATCTCTAGAAAAACTATTAGGGTTGCCGAATTCTTATTGCCATCAAAATATATATATATATATACGAATCCTGATTGCCACAAAAATAGTATACCTTTTTTTTTTCAACCAATTCGTTATGTCTTATATACTAAAACAATTCAAGGAAGAACCATGCTAGGAAGATCCCAAGGCTCACCACTGATCAGGATGTATTCCGGGTCTCCAAAGGATCACGAGAATATCCTCCTTCGGCTCAGATTATTTTCACCGAGGATGATGCCTACAACACAGTATAGCCCCATGATGATCCAATGGTGATCACAGTACAAGTTGCCAACTGCCGGGTTCATCGTATCCTGATAGATACTGGGAGTAGTGTTGATATTTTGTTCAAATAAGCATTGGAGAAGCTAAACCTGAAGAACCCTTGCTACAACAGCTGCACCACACCTTTGTACGGTTTTACAGGAGATTCCGTGATGCCAGTGGGAACTCACATTCTACCAGTAATAATTGGAGAAGCCCCCCTTCAGTAGAATATCATGACGGAGTTCATAGTGGTTGATACCCCGTCAACCTACAATGCAATCCTGGGAAGACCTTTCCTGTCGGGAATCCATGGAATCCTATCCATTTATCACAATGTACTGAAGTTCCCGGTTGGAACCAAGGTAGAAGAAGTCAGGGGAGATCAGCAAGCAGCCCGCACCTATTATGTAGTGTCTGCCAACCCTACCGCATTAACCAAGCAATGCGCCCATGTTACTAGTGATCCGGGCCATAAGATTTCATAACCGGATCATTATATCTCAGAAGAAGGAGTGATGTCAAGTGTGATTATAGAAGAAGCATAAGAGGAAGAGTAGGGATGGATTGGTAGATACCCCGCAGAGCAATTAGAAGACATGGATAGCTACCCGGTTGATCACACCTATGATGCTGATCACCTAAAAAGTTTTTACCCATAAACGTTTTGAAAAGGGATATTATCTCGGTTGGTATACTTCTGATATATATACCCCTGATTTTTGCTTTGTATTTGCTTTTGAGAAATTCAATAAAGTCAGCTTTTGTTCTCCTACGTGATTCTCCTAAGTTCACCTAGTAATATTCGCCATTTTTTATCACCTCAAGACCAGGAAAGGCCACATGGCATTCCTGCTGCCTTGGTTGGGGTATACCCTCCTCCAGGAAGGATCTGGTGTATAAACGCATAAGAGGCGTAGTCGCCCGCCAGACTCTACCTTATCAAGACCAGGAGGACCTATATGGACTTCCTGAAGCCTTAGACAGGGAATCCCCCTCTCCAGGAGAAACCTAGTGCTAAAGTGGCCTTAATTGCCTACCAGGACAGACCGCCAAAGAATCAAGACATCTTGTCAGGATACTTGGTACTTACTGCGCTATATCGCCATATCTCCATATGAAAGACATGGTGCTAAAGTGGACTTAGTCACCTGTCAAGACAGATCGCCAAAGGATCAAGATACCTAATCGGGATACTTGATACCACATTTCTCCATATCACATATAAAATCCTGGTATTAAAAAGGTTTTAATTGCCTACCAGGACAAAGCATCGAGGAATCAGACCACCATCTCAAGGTACCGGACACTCCATCCCAATAGGTAATCATGATAAATCCATCATCAGGATCCCCAATGAAGAATTCATCAAGATTCCACACTTAGGCGGACAATGGTCAAATCAGGGTATCTAGGCAGCCTTGGCTTCATACCCGGGTCAAGATTGTCTGGTCAAGATAGTTCCATACTTAGACAAGTTTGCTTAGTTAAAAACGCTGCCAGCTTATGCTAGGGGGACTATCGTCCAGGAATTGCTTCCAAAAAAAAAGACAAGTGTGGATTCCTCTATTGCTAGCCAGGCAAGATTGAAGCTAAGCATTATAATAGTCCAAGTAAGCCTTACTTGGATCACATACAAGCATACAAGTACCATCCTTTACCGGGGATATAGGTTCTACAAGCAGGCACATGAAGAGAGCAAATTAGTGGAATTGCAAAAAATAAAATAATTTCATTTAAGTCAATCAGGGTGCCCAATCCCCATTTCCGGGCTACAAAAAAAAACAGCAAAACAAACGAAAAGAATATTGGAAGAAAATCAGGCATCCCTCTGTTTCTCCCCTACTGTCTCCTCTTGCCTGGATACGTCCTCTTCCTCCGCTTCTTTATCTCTGGCAGCATCATGAGCCTCCCAAACTCCTGTCACAACCACTTCAACAGACGGATCCACTACCTCAGTAGGACACTCAGAGTCCCGCCCTAAATTATCTTGAGCGGCATGGGGACTCGGGATTCCTTCTCAACAGATTCAAGGATAATGGCAGCTTGAGAAGGACCTCCCTGGTCTTGATCTGCAAATTGGGCAACCCTAGCCATAATCTGATCTTGATCCCAATTGAGAGTAGTCTGCAAGTCGAAGGGAGGAGGAAATGCCTTGGCAACTTCATATGAGGCAGTAAAATATCCATCCTCGAAGGAAGAATCCATTCTAGATTCCAGAATGCTCATGGAACCCCGTAGAGACTTGTTTTCGTCTAGGGGGACAGCCATCTCCGCCTTGACAGTCTCCCTCTCAGCCCGATGGCGTGTCGATTTGATAGTCTCTATGTCATAGGCATGTGTCATCCGCTTCAGCTCTATTAAGGCAGCTTTCCTACCAGATTCAGACTCGAAAGCCGCTTGAACCAGGGAAGTAACATTCTCCTCAACTCGGGCTAGATTGTTCCTAGTCTCCTCCAAATTAGCCTAAAGTGCCAGGTTGGCCTCCTTCAGGGCAACGGCTTGCTGCCCTATTACCAAAGCAAATTTAAAACCCTATAAAACAAAGAAAGATAGTAAGTATCTCAAAAAACTTATACTCAACAAGCCAAAGGGTTAAAACTCATACTTCAGCAAGCAGAGAAGCCCCCTTTGTCACCAAGATGTCAACAGGCAGGGAAGACATTGACTGCAGGCCCCTACCAGGGCAAGCAACGAAGAACTTAGAGATGATTTCCTCCTGACTATAATCTCGAGACCCAGATCTAGAAGGAAGGAAGGTCGGTAGGGGGAGTAGCCTTAGCAGCAACAACCTTCTCTTTTTCCTCCCTAGCTAGAAGCTTGACTGAAACAGTGGGGGGGGGGAGGGGAAGGAGGAACCATTATTGCAGGTTGGACAGTGGCAACACTAGAAGCCTGTTTTAGAGTAGAAAGCGGAGAAACTTTGGCTTTGGCAGCCAGTGCCAACATCTCGCTCAAGGATGGACATGATGCGACCTTTGTTAGAGGTGAAGTAGAAGAATATAAGGCCAACCCCGTAATTGCTATAGGAAGGGTTGACGCGAGTGGCTGAGATCCGGAGGTAGCACCGACACTGGGAGGAGAAGGAGCAAGAGAGTTGCCTGGAATAGGATCCGGATATATCGGTCCTAAAGAAGAAGAAGAAGAAGAAAAAGAAGAAGAAGAAGAAGAAGGAGAAGAGAAAAGGAAAGGAGAGGAGTAGCAAAAACTGTCAGAAGAAGAATTAGTAAAAAAAAAAAAAAAAAAAAAAAGGCAAGAACCAAAGCTTACCCGGATGCGCAATGGATTTCCTCAGATACCGCTCCAACCGAGCACCTTCAAAAGGATTGCAGGTGGGATTCTTCAAATTGGTATAGTTCCTATCCTGGATCTTCTTAAGAATCCTCCTGAATTCTGTAGAAAGTACACCCATGCTCCACTTATCTTTCAAAGAGAACTGGGTAGGAACCGGGTACTCGGCCCCATCTAAGTACACTGTCTGGCCCCAATCAACCTCAAACACGACCCATTCATCTTTCCAGGATGGGTTGAACTTCATGTTCCCAGAAACAACAAACTGCATCTTGTTCTTGGGCCTCAGATAGAATTGACCTCGAGGGACCATACTCGTCACTTGGTAGATGTAGCGAATCTCATCGAAGTCAGGCTCCCTCTTGATACCTTCTTTCTCACATTGCTCCTTCCAGAGCACCAAAAACCCCGTCAAGTTCTTCCAGAATCCAGACAAAATTTATAGCGGGGCTAGCTCCAAAGCAATGAGCAGCCTACGAAGAGAGGGCTGCAAAGGAAGCCGGACCCCACACTCAAAGGCAGCTATATGAATTAACAGGCAGCCTGGAGGAGGAATGTATACTTCATACCTCCGATGAAGGAGAGAGAGGCTGATAGCATTCGGGATCCTGTAAACCCTCCTGAGTCGAGCTAGGGTATCGATTGTGTAAACTGAATCCGGGATGATCCGGCCATCATCAAAAGGGAGTAGGGGCCCAACAAGAACTCTGATAGAATCAACAGCCGGGATATAATCCCCCTCCTCCTCCTCCTTGCTATCGACATCGGCACCATCCTCTTCATCCGCTATCTAGACCAAGTCATCGGGTCTATTGTGGAAACCCGACCCGATTCAGGGATTTCTACTAGAACGGTGACGATGAGACGGGATACCATCGCCAGCGACATCGCCTTCGCCCCGACCACGTTTCTTTCCCCTGATCGACGGAGAACTCCCCTCTGAGTCCGCCTGCTGCGCGTTCAAAAGTTCTTCAAGGTTGTCATTAGGATTGGCGGAGGCTGAACGAGAATTTGAGGAAGCAAGTCGAGGAGGCAGAGAGGATGAAGGAGCATCATGAATAGAGGCAGGGAGTTTCAAGAAGGATGCCATTGTAGTAGAAAGAAGAAAGGGAAGAGGCCTAAGAAAGGAGAAAGATTTTAGTTCTTGAATTATGAAAGAAAAGTGAGCGTAAGCAAGTAAGGGAAGGAGTGATGCATTTATAGATAGAAGTTGGACGGTTACTAAAATATAAAAGGAAATAGGGAGTAATGGTTGAAGACGTGTACGAGCAATTACCGAAGCATAGAAGGAAACATGGAATAATGGCTAGAGACGTGTACGAGGCAGTTTTGAGAAAGCCGCGCCAAAAACGGCCCGTTTAAATCCACAAAGCAACCACAGTTTGACACGTGGATCACCATTAAATACCGATGTATGCAAGGAGGATATCCTCCTTAGTAATGGAAACTAGCCAGATGAGACAAGTCAGGCAGACAGGATAGAAAATCCTTCAAGTGGACTAAAAATCCTGTCTCCAACCCCAGCAAGATACCGGTGTTCAAGTCAGGGGGGACTTCTGTTAACCACCAAAAATGGCAAGGACCAAAAAAGAATTTTCCATTAGCCTTTGAAGTTAAGACGAGGTAAAAAAAGGTGACATGGAAGATGTATCCTGATACCCCGCCTGTCTGCAAGAATGGCCAGGATATAGACTCCTACCCACCTCAATCAGGTTCAAGGCTTCCAGGACCCAGAAAATACCAGGAAACCTCGAAGACAAGGCCCCAGAGACACTACTATCACGAGATCCTAGCACCTGTCTGCCTCCCGGTATCCCGGTATTGTAGGGAAAAAATACGGTCACACAGCGGAAGTGAGACTAAAATAGAGTTTAGTATAGTTTAAAATTTTTCCATAATTTGAACCTTAACCCTCGAATTAATTAACATATAATACTAAAGATATCATACCTTTGTCGCGTGATCCGATTGACATTGCGTCGATGGTAATCCGCAAGATCTTCCAATCCAATCACGAACGTGAATCACCTAGGAGCGTGGTCTCCCTTCTCTTTGAATTGTGTACCTGAGGATGGATTAACAAAACTTTTTCTTTTTCATTAGTCACAACAAGTTCCAAGAGACAACAAAGAATGTTCCGGTCACTTTTGAATTCACAATCTTTAGATTAAAACTCGCGTGAACCTTATTCGAAATTGTGCACAAAACCTTTTGATGTAAAAGTAAATAGTGCACTATCGAAATAAGAACAAACTTTTCTCTATATTCCTCTTGGCCGAAAATCACACTAGTCTAAGAGTTGGATTCTATTTTTCTCAAGCAAAAGAAAAATATTCTCTCAAGCAAGAACTCTAGGGTTTTTCCATTCCTATACAAAATATATATATATATATATCTATATGTGAATTCTCGCACCATATATATTATATATATCTCTAGTGCTGATATACTTGCACCATATATTACATATGTATATTCCGATATCCTTGCATAATATATAATAGGGTTAACAGCACCAGACCCCCCTGAACTATAAGCATATTTGCAAGTTACCCCTAAACTTTTTTTTTGGACAATTTACCCCCTGAACTCCCATTAACTGGCAACAACTGACGGACGTCAAAGGCAAATTACATTTACATACCCTGATTATATGTATAATTGCATTAAAACTGAAAAAATATAATAATATCACACAAACACCCTTTGACTTGTTTGACTAATGTCAAAAAAAATAAAAATAAAAATATTAATAATTTAAAATAATAATAATAATAATAATAATAATAATAATAACAACAACAACAACAACAACAACAATTAGGGGAGTGTATTTTATATATTTAGCATATATTTAATTTATCTCCAAATTCTTTATATCATCAACACCATCAAACCAAATCAAAAAAAAAAAAAATCAAAAAATCAAAAAATCAAAAAATTCATCAACAAAAAATGAAAAAAAAAAAGCTGATATTAAATTTATAATTAATTAAATTTAAAAATAAAACTAAATAAATTTATAATTAGTGAACTAGTTAACCTTAAATTTAAAGGTTTTTTTTTATTAGGTGGAGATCCAATCCAGATTGGATCCCAACCGTCCATAGCATAGATGGATGGTGGAGATTAAGAATTGAATCAAAAAGGAAAAAAAGAAAAAAAGAAATTTTGATATTAAATATTTAAGATTAAAAAAATTAAAAAGAAAAAATCTTATGAAAAAGATAAAATATTAAAAACCAAAAACCAAAAACCAAGATTGAGGACCAATAATCGGAAGAGAAATTAATATGAATAAAGATTATTATTATTATTATTCGATTTTTGTTTTTTGTTTTTAATATTTTGTCTTTTTCATAAGATTTTTTCTTTTTAATTTTTTTAACCTTAAATATTTAATATCAAAATTTCTTTTTTTCTTTTTTACCTTTTTGATTCAATTCTTAATCTCCACCATCCATCTATGCGATGGACGGTTGGGATCCAATCTGGATTGGATCTCCACCTAATAAAAAAAAAATCCTTTAAATTTAAGGTTAACTAGTTCACTAATTATAAATTTATTTAGTTTTATTTTTAAATTTAATTAATTATAAATTTAATATCAGTTTTTTTTTTTTCATTTTTTGTTGATGAATTTTTTGATTTGGTTTGATGGTGTTGATAATATAAAGAATTTGGAGATAAATTAAATATATGCTAAATATATAAAATACACTCCCCTAATTGTTGTTGTTGTTATTATTATTATTATTATTATTATTATTATTATTATTTTAAATTATTAAAATTTTTATTTTTATTTTTTTGACATTAGTCAAACAAGTCAAAGGGTGTTTGTGTGATATTATTATATTTTTTCAGTTTTAATGCAATTATACATATAATCAGGGTATGTAAATGTAATTTGCCTCTGACGTCCGTCACTATTCCGTCAGTTGTTGCCAATTAATGGGAGTTCAGGGGGTAAATTGTCCAAAAAAAAAGTTTAGGGGGTAACTTGCAAATTCACTTATAGTTCAGGGGGGTCTGGTGCTATTAACCCTATATAATATATATATATATATATCTAGTGCTATTTACTTGCACAATATATTATTTATATATATCTCTCCATGAAATCAATTTGCATATATTGCTATATATTTCTTGCACATGAATTCAACTTGCATATATATTATATATAGCTGCCCGAATTTAAACTTGCATATATAATATATATATATCTTAGAATTCAACTTGCATTACATAATTAGGGTGACCGAATTCCTCTACGAAATAGGATTTTTGCCTTTTGACCTAAATCCTAACTCTAGGTAGATTTCCTTAGAATTTCAAACTCTAATCCAACTATTTAGTGTATTTGTGACTATATAAAAGACTTCTTTATTTGACTAGATAAATATATCCCTTATTTATCTACTTACCAAATAAAGTCTTTTATTTTAATTATACTACCACAATAGTATACTACTAAGAAACATATTTCCTAGTCAGAAAAAGATTTTGATTCTTAATTAAATAATTAATCAATCAATTGATTAATTTCCCATTTAATCAAATAATAAAATAAAATAATATATTAAGCTATTTTTCAAGCCTTCCCGCCCATACACAAAGATAGGCACAAATATTATTTTTCATTTTATTAAATCCATTGGACCTTTAATTAAAAGGCCCACATGTGAACTAGGTCCATTCTTATTAAAAGAAACAAGCCCACATGCCTTTCATTAATATATTAATATAATTGATCAGCCCATTAAATAAATAATGTGCAAATTATATTCTTAATATATTAAATACAATTCTAGATGGACCCATAAATTGGTCCGGTAGAATATATCAAGTGATCCATGCAAGTCCGTGTGGATTGAGAATCTTGGTGGGCTATCTAAATTTAAGCTTCAATAGACATAACCTAATCACAATCAACAAATGATTCACTTATGTCCGATCTATTAATTTTAACTCATTCCACTAAAGAGCTAAAATTGAACTCTTAAATAAAGATAGAATAAGTAAATATTTCTCATTCGTACCCTAGACAATCTTATTGGAGATGGTGTATCCTCGTGAAGAATATCAGTAATCGCCAAGAGCTCATAGACCGCCTATAGCTCTCCAAGTTACCATATTTACTCATATGACCACATTTTGAACTCGGATATTTTGACTTGTCCAGAAGCCATGTTTCAATAAACTCTATCGAAAACTTAACGTTAAGATTTAATATCCAATACCTCAAAACATCCATATGATGATATTCTACTCTCATTTAATAAATGGAGCCACGATGTCCATAGCTATAAATAAAGTCCTCTATCGATTAACAAATGAATACCACTAAACTATCGAGGATAGACTATGCTATATAATCGTACTCATTGATAACTCAAATGATAACACTTGCAACCATAAGTCCATCATTTATCTCAGGATTAAGATAGACTCTCCGATTGTCTTCATAATGAAAAAACTTTTATCTACTGACGGTTCTAGATAAATTATTTCATTGTGATCTAGTTCAATGCACCCAGTGCACTAGATTCTTTTACTCGAAGACCCGCCGATGATTTTAGACTCATCATAACACATTTGATCCCACTCAAATGCTAGTAAAAGAATTCTACAACTTTAACAAGATAAAGGTGCCCAACCTTTAACTTAAGTTGTGAACATTATTCAAGACTAACTAAAGAATTGTGTCTACCTCATACATATCCAGATGTACGAACAATTCTTCTTTTCTCATAGTCTTTTGACCTTATGATTATTTACTTTTGACAATTATAATATTCAATCTATAAATGCTATAAGATTTGTTTAAATTAGAAATCACTTTATTAATATGAAAAGATTGTCAAAAATAATATTACACTCTTGCTATTGAGCATAATTCTAACAGGTATCCCGGTAGCCCGATACCCTAGTAGCCCGATACTGTCAAGCATCATTCAAGAAGAGCGAGAAGAAGGCGAGGTACTTGTGTATCCCAATCCACTAAAAATTAGTGGTAGGCACCTGGTGAATAAACGATCGCATATTAATACAAAAATCACAGTGCTCCGACCCCGCCTAAAGCTGGAAGCAGATACCCCGAGCAGCAAGCTGAGTAGAAAGACAAGCATTAAACGCCATCGTTTGAGACAGAATATTACATGCATTCCCACCATACATAATCCTATTTGAAATGGGAGTCAACTCCCACTCAACCCAACGAAAAAGGAATCACGTGATTTTATGGATCAATTCCCCGACGAATTCGTTGATCGCTAAGGAAGGATCCGTGAATTGCTAAAACCCTAGACCGAAGTTCTAGGAGTGCATGGCAAGAAACGGACCTATATATACTTATCTTATGATCACAAAAGAAAAACAAAAACGAAAAAAACCCTACTAGACAGTTTTCCACTTATTGACTCAGACGAGAGCTTCCATCTCCATCGCCCATTGAGCTTATTTTTCATAACCGCAGTTAGGATAGATCTTCATTGTAACCCCATTATGTACTTGTTATTAATAAAAATGAGTTTTATATCCGACCTATTGTTTACGTGAAACTTTTACTTACTACTATCGATACATCATTCTTATTGAATTTCAAGGAAGCTAAGGGTATCGAACTACCTGATACCCCTCCGACCAAGATCTACCACGATCCTGGTCCCCCTTGAATTGTTAATTGGAAAAATCACCCCAGTGATAATTTTCAGTTAACAAAAAACTTAAGACGTGTTTGGCTTCAAAGGGGCTTGGGAGCACACACATTAAAGGGTTTGAAGTATTTTAGGCCAAGTAGTGGTTTACACATGCATTGTCTAAACTCATTTCTAAAGGCTTGTCCACAAAGCAAAATAAAGCATCCACAAGAAGTCTATAATATTCTATGGCAAGCAACATTTAAGTGCAAATGAGAGATATACATGCTTGAATGAGTGTTTGAGAGTAGTGTTTCAAGAGTGAATATTTGACAACTCAAAATACACTTTTTAAGGCCGTGTTTGTGATCCTCACGGGAATCTCCACTATTAATTCCTAGCCTTTAAGCAAGATTGATAATTCACCCTAACATTATGAGAAAAAGATTAACGCACATTGTTCAATGACACCCTAAGTGGCATGACATTAATCTAAACCAAACAATGGCAAAGATGCGCAATTCCTCACTACTCATGTAAAGCACAATCTCAACAAGCAAAGTATGCTTAAGTATGGCATTATCGCAAGAGTTTGAAAAATTCGGCTCAAGTTTTAAAACCAAGCAAAGTAAGTAAAGTAGTGTTGTGCAAATATACCCCCAAACCTAAATTAGACATTGTCCTCAATGTTCATGGGAGGCAAAATTTGTCAAAAGGCACAACCCAACAAATCCAAAGCAAATGATGCATATACGTCCATGAATAATTAATGTATTTTCAAAAAATATGGCAAAGTGCCCTCTTATCCTAATATGCACAAAATCATCCAAAAAGATGCTCAATTATAAATGGCATATTCCTCAATATTCCTATCATTCAAAAATCATCAATTAAGCACATTCATCCTAAATCCACTACAAAAATTCATCTCACACCCTTATTCTAAGCAAAAACGAAATAAAGATAAAAGAATTAAAAAATGATGCGATTAATTAAAAATAAAATTTTAAACTATGAAAGAAATGTACCTAAGTGGGTTGCCTCCCACCAAGTGCTCGATTTAACGTCTAGGCAAGACGTGGCATGGTGCTTCGGCTCTCAAACTCCAAAATGTTGCTTTTCTTAAGGATAAGGCTCTCGCCCTTTTTATGAGCACTCTTGGCTTGCTCGTCCCTCCAAGACTCGCAAGTTGTCTTTGTTTCCTCCCAAGAGATAAAGAACCTTGCTTTATCGCACAAGCAACACAACATTTGCTTCCTCTAGAAGCAATAGAAAATCTACACACGCATAAAGCATATTAGAAAGTTCCGGCAATTTAAAAATCTACTCAATACATGCAAATGCCAACAAGAGTTTGCAAATACCAATTATTCAAAGAAAGAGAAAACAAAATAAACTAGACAAAAAGCATAAAAATAAAATGCACTAATATTTTCAACATTGTGCATTTAGGGTGGGGTTAGGATTAACAAAGGGTGGTTTGACCAAGTTTGGAAATTCTTTTTTTTTTTTTTCAACCCAAACAAACTTGGGTGGTTCTTTTATCTTTTCCTTTCTTATATTTCTCACTAAATGTACTTGGTCTTTCCTTACCCAAATCTTTTTGACTCTAGGTTGATATTTCCTATTCCTAGCACCTCTCCTCTTCCTTTTTTTAGGAATTGTATAATATTAGTCTTTGAAATGATCTCTCTTTGAACAAAAATAACACATAAGAGTTGAGTTAGGAAATCTCCCTTCATGTTGTTGACCTTGTGGTTCTGAATTAGAATTCTTTGTCAACGTCTTGACCACCTTCTCCACTCGGTCCAACTCTATGATTTAGTTACTCTCCTTGTCCCTTGCTATTTTGAGAGCTTTATCCTTCTTGTTAAGAGCTTCTTTTACTTCATCCAAGGCATTGACTTTGAGCTCAACTTCCATTTGCATTCTTCTCGACTTGCGAACTATCTCACCTTCCAACTTTTTTGATGACCTTGCCAAGCCTTGCAACTCCTTCAATGCCATATTCTTTTCGGCTTTTAGTCTCTTGATTTGTCCTTCCAACTCTTTGTTCATGTCGGAGACTTCGCCATTCGTCTTCTTTAGTGTACCATTTTCTGCTATGAGCGTCTTTACTTCAATTATGAGTTTCTTGTTCAATTCTTGAAGCTTATTCTCCTTTGTCGTTTCCAAGGCTTCTTTGCCTTCTAACTTCTTCTTCACGAGTTGTACCTTCCCTTCATAATCCTTCCTTGTTTCTTCTTGTTGTAGGGAAGTTGTCATCATTTTTTTCTTGAAGTAGAACATTCTCTTTTTTTAACATATCCATCGCCATCCTTAGCACTTCACTCATACTCAGAAGCTTCTTGTTCGTCTCTAGCATGATCTTGCATAGATCTTCTTCTTTCGATTGATACGAGTCTTCTTTGTAGTTTTGAGTTGTAGCCTTGAGGGATTTGTTGAAATTTGACGTGCCCGAATCGGTTCTACAAATACTACTACAAATTACACTATTCTACTACGGTTATTCTAAAGGGGTGCGCGGGTGGTTCACCCTTCGCAAGTGTACAAGTCGTACGAGTAGTAAAGGGTACACTAGTAAGGGTGGTCATTCCCACGAGGAGATGGATTAGCTAACAAGCTCTAGGTTATCATTGATTATTGAATTCCTAATTCCTAACAAGTTCACTAATTAATGTTATCTAGATTAATTATACTAAGCTTGCAATGAACTAAGGATTAAGCTAGAATAAAGATAATTAAGCTAGATTAAAAGATGTTAAAGCTAGATTAAAGCAAGTAACTACCATTTCATTAACCAATAATTCATTAAGCACATTCACAACATTCTAAAAAATGTATTTCATTATCAATAATGTTAAGCACCAAATCCATCATCTTACACATAATCTAATATCATAGATAAGTGATTAATAGAGAATTTCGGAATAGTGATGTAGAGATTCTCTAATTAACCCAAGTTATGAATTACTTAGAGACATCTCTATGAAATGGATAGTGAAACATTCATACATATTGTGGGACACTTTATGCATGAAATCAACTACCAAGTGTGTACAATAGATGTATATGCAAGACATATTATCCACATATCATTAGAGTTCATAATACACACATACAAAGCCTTAGAGAGTGAAATAACAAATGGATTGATTAATCAATGGTTTAATTACAAGAGTTACATCAATCCCTTAACAAAAGGTTTAGTTACACATAGAAGTATATAAACATGAAAATACGAAAGAAGAGCTAAACAAACCCATTCAAATTCATTCCTTGCGCAAGAAGACTCCTCCTTGTAATCCAAGCACAATATCCTTCTAGAGCAACTCCAAAGGATCAAGTCTAAGTACCTAAAAGTGGTGTTTGGCTACCTAGAAAGTGATGGGAAAGTGTTTAACAATTAAAACCAAATGAGAGATTTCCTCTCTCTTTAGGATTCTACAACTAAAACTTAAGGTCTAAGGTATTGTAACTAAGTTAACTAAGGTAAGTTATCTAAGATATTTATGGTGGAAAGGTGTGTGTAACAAGCTTAAGGTGATAGGAGAGGCAAGTGGGACGAGTTGTCATCAAGTGGATGAGTCCAGCTAGCTCGTACACTCTGTTCTCGCGGGCTTATTCCCGCTGGCGTGAACTCGCGGTGAAAAATGATGGTTTCCCACGAGTTTAGGCTTTCTGTCTCGCAGGATATGTCTCACGACATGAACTCGCGAAGATTCCGCGGGTTTGGACGTGTTGTTCACGGGAATATGGCAGCTGGGAAGAGCTTCCAAGCTTGGTTGTTCATGGAGGTTTTAAAGGATTTGAAGGAGAGAAAACCTTTGCTTGGGAAGCTGGAATTGGTAGCAAACGGATCGGAGGGACTTCGCCGATCAATCTGGGCGGAGAACCGTTGAAAACGAAGCTGAAAAATGGTCAAAATCACCGGGTATTCTGTCGGGTCTGAACCGGGTTGACTGGTTCATGGGTCGAGTCCGCGGGTTTGCTTTTGCCCGGTTTGAGTTTGAAGACGCGTGACGTCATGCTGACGCGCGTGGAAAAAGCCTAAAACGACATCGTCCCACTTAAGTGACGTGGTAGCCTTCTATGCATTGCGCGACAATTACAGTATGTACCCCTGAACTCTTTGTTAATCACCAAATCTGCAATACTTTCTCCAGAATTCCACTTTGACCCCTGATTCTCCATAATTACGTAATTGCCCTCTTTTGTCCCTAATTTTGCTACTTTCCTCTAGTTTGGTCTAAAATACCCCTGATGAACTGAAATACCTGAAAAACACTTATTTACAACATTAAATACCTAAAAGGGCTCAGAAAATGGTTACAAAAGCTAAGTAAGGGAGCGCTAAATGTGAACATTTATAGCGCGATCAAACCCCCAAACCTGACTTTTGCTTGTCCTCGAGAAAACTACAAATAATATGAACACAAAAACTATACAGTCCTAAAAAAACAAACAAAACACAATGCACACTAAAAACATTTTACGAGAGCCAAACAATAAGGTGATGCAACAAGAGATGTGCAATATAGGAATGACACATGCCCAAGTCGCTAATTAGAGGCTAACATGATGACTTCCTTAAAAGCACACAACACCATGAATCCCACACTCTAAATACCCAACGAAACACTAGAATGCAAGAACACAATTCGCCTTGACTCTAATCCTCACCGGATTTCAGTCGAATTTTCTCTCGGAATCCTAAGTTCACTCTCAATCAAGCATATGCGAGTTTGGAAGTTATGTAAAGACAAAAATTATAACGCATATGATTACCATCAAATAAAGCACAATTTATGGAATTAATCTCATGAAAGAATTGATGTGCCACGAACGTGGAAAGAACATGCAAAAACCGTATTCCCAAGCTAGACTTTCTAAAAGATCAACTACGGCTTTCCTTAAGGTTTGCAATGGGGCCATGGGTAGAATTTTGGTGAATGAAAGAAATGGAATGGAATTCTAGAGTTATTGATCATACTAAACAATTTGATTTCAAGCTCATTATACAATTCGAATTTAAAGCGTCTAGGCTAAGACTTTGAATTTCAACAATGCTAATTTTTGTACTCTTATTTTTGAGTAGCTTTTCAATTTAATAACATCAAAGGCTTCAAGTGTTGAATTTTCACACTTGTACAATTTTTAGCTCTATAACTTGCATAGTTTCTCTTAAACGCCTAAGTACACGCTATTTACAATTTGAGCTAAACATTTGCATTTATAATTTATGCACTAATTTTATGATCAACAACTATGGAATGGTTTGTGTTTAGTGTATATGGTTGTTTATGGAGATGTGAGTGATGAAATGAATGGTTTGTGTTTGGCCTCAAAGTTGGCAATAGGAGCACATATAAGGGACATGGAAAGTGTTTGGGCAATAAATAGTAGTTAAGCACACACATTGCCTAGAATCATATCAAAAAGTCTATCTAACAAGGGAATACAATTCACATAAGCAGTCCACATAATTTTCATGTTCTATGGCAATCAATGAGCATTATGCAAAATGAGATCATACTTGAAAAACTGTTTCGAAGAGTGTGTATACGAGTAGAAACAAAAACCCTCAAAATATGAACGCTAAGGCTCTAAATCTTACATGGGTAGTCTCCACTATTGGTTCTAGCAATCTTGCAATAAGTCCTATTCAATAAGCAAAAGAGAAAGGAACTAATACACAACGCTTACATGCAATCTCGGAAGGAAATCCGTTAGCTAAAACTTAGCAATTAACACATGTAACGCATTTCTTCATAGCACATACACTCTAGCATCAAAATAGACAACTTGTCAAGTTTGGCTCAATCATAATAAAAACAAATTTTTTTTACGAAAAACACAAAAACACAGTTTTCAACACAAAAATATACAACAAAACATGACAATGTGTTAACATGTCCACACCCCCAAACCTAAACTCTACATTGTCCTCAATGTTTGAACATTTACGAACAAGAATGCGAGTTCCGTGGTTTGGTTGTTTGGGCACCAAACAACTTTGCAAACAAGCACAAAAATAACCTAAAACAACTACACATGGTATTTCAATTCGTCCAAAATTCCTATCTAATCAAAAATGGCCTAATCCACTAGCATACAAGTTTTCCTCCAATGAGGAACATGGCAATTCCATTAGTATCATCCTAGGCACTAATCAATCACACCCACATAACCACACTTAAACTAAGCAAAAGAATAATGTAATTAAACTTGCAAAATGTAAATTATGTAAAAATATCTGCTAAAGCAAAATGTAAAACTGTTGCCTTAGGTTGGCGGGTTTGTTCCCGCGGAATGAACTCGCGGGAACAGAGCACTCGGCTTCCAATTTCTACAGCAATCATCCGCGGGTTCAGTTCTTCTACCCAGCTGCTAATGTCCCGCAAGACTAAAGCCGCGGTCTTCTTCTCTGAGTCTCGCGAATTTAGAGGCTTTTGGTTGGCAGGATTAATCCCACAGACTGAAGTCGCTTTGATTCCTGACGAGTTTGGTTCATGCTGTTCCGCGGGCATTGTCTCGCGGTAGGAATCCGCAGACTCTTGGTGATGCTAAAAATGAGTCCAAAATTTTCCCAAACTTCATGCAACATGTTGCAAACCTAAACACCTGCAAATGGCACAAAAACAAACACAACAAATACCAACAATTGCAACTAACACATGACGCAATGTGTTTGGAGTCCAAACCCCTAAACCTATCTCTTTCACTCATATCACCATACATGAGTATCTTGAGTACCAAGGTTGAATTGAGATAGATAAGGTGTCTAAAAACCAAATACACAACATCTACACTAATTAATTAACAAAACATTAAAGAATTCAAATATTTACAAAACAAGTGCAACTCAAATGAATGAGTGCACCACAAATGTCCATCAAGTGCTTTTGATCTTCAATTCCCTGCACACTTAATAAACACATCAAAAGTTCACAAGGATCAACCACCACCCATGATAGGTGGTTTAATAACAACATACCCATCATCTTTCTTTTTGACCCAAAGGGGTCCTTCCCTAACAAGTCCTTCCAATTTGGACTTGTCAATCTATATGGATTTGACAACCAATTTGTTCACACGTTGCCATTTTTGCTTTGGATAATAAGGCCGATTTTGACCTAAATTATGGCAATGGCAACAAGTAGGGGTTAAAGATTGAAATGTACCTATTGTTGTTAGTGAAGGGTTAAATTTCTTCTTGTTCCTTCTTCTTGGCCTCCTCTTCTTGACTTAGCTCGGGGTAGGCATTGAGGCAAGAGGTTTGAGCTCTTTATGCTTATCTTGCATGTCCAACACTTGTGGTTGTTGGATGACTTCCTTGGACTTGCCCTTTTTATCAACCTTTGGCATGGCAAGCTTGGCTAGGGACTCTTTTTCCTTGGTTCTCATGATTTCAAGAGCCTTGTCCCTTGACTCAATTTCGGCTACCATAAGCCGCATTCTCCTAGCAAAGTCTTCCTTGATGTCTTCAAGCTCTTTCAAGGATGAGTCCATTTCGTTCTCAGTCAAGTCTATCTTAAGTATGTAGTCTACATTAAGACTTAACAATTCAGCATTTTCCTTGACCAAGTCTACTTCCTTTCCCTCCTTTTCAAGCTTTAGCTCTTCTTCGAACTTGAGTAAGACTTCACCAAGGTCGCCTTCCGAGCTATCTTAGGGTTCCATCAGTTCCTCGACTTTTTTGGAGAGTTCTTCCATTTTCTTCGTTGTCAAATCCCCATCCATTTCAAGTGAGTCGACCTCTAGAATTAAGTCCATATTTTGACTTATCCACTCCTTTTTTAGCCTTAGCTCTTCTTCGAACTCTAGTAAAACTTCACCGAGGTCTCATTCCGAGCTATTTGAGGACTCGACCAGTTTGATTCTACCAATAGTTAGACAAAAAAAAAAAAGGGTTGGTCGATTTGTGGAGTCTTGGAGGCTCTTCCATCTCTTCTTGCTCACTATGGTTCAAGCACTCCTCTCCCCCTTCTTTTAGGATAATCTCTCCCAATTCCCCTACTTGGGCTACTAGTTTCTCTATGGATGCTTCCACGTCAAGCAGGCATTGGTTCTCCACATATTATGCCAATTGAGCTCCAATCCTTTCCACACTTTCTTCTATGTCAAACATATGTAGGCCAATGGCATGGTGGTAGGATTCATCGTCAAGGTTGCCCCGTTGGTGGTCTTGCCACTCTTGATCATTTCTTGCCTGGTGGTTGTAGTTTGGATATGGATACATGGAGGGTACTTCTTTTTCCATTCTCAGCCATTGCTCTATTTGAGGACAAAAGCTCATCATAGGCCTATTCCACCCACAAGGTGGATAAACCATAGTCGGAGGCTGCTCAAGCTGTGACGCGAAATTCCTCACTTCTCTTGTTAACTCATCCAATTGAGTGGCTAAATCCAATTTGCCCATCTCCATGTCGATCTATATTCCTGAAAATACACTAACAAGACAACTACCAACGGTCAAATGAACAAGAAATTAAAAATGCAATAATTTAAAAGTAATGATTCTAAAACTATTTAGACTACGTCGCTACCTCCCCGGCAACGGTACCATAAATCTTGACGCACCCGAACTGGTTCTACAAATACTACTACAAATTACGCTATTCTACTACGGTTATTCTACTACGGTTATTCTAAAGGGGCGCGCGGGTGGTTCACCCTTCGCAAGTGTACAAGTCATACGAGTAGTAAAGGGTACACTAGTAAGGGTGGTCGTTCCCACGAGGAGGTGGATTAGCTAACAAGCTCTAGGTTATCATTGATTATTGAATTCCTAATTCCTAACAAGTTCACTAATTAATGTTATCTAGATTAATTATACTAAGCTTGCAATGAACTAAGGATTAAGCTAGAATAAAGATAATTAAGCTAGATTAAAGATGTTAGGGGATTGATTCATTCAAGTAACTACCATTTCATTAACCAATAATTCATTAAGCACATTCACAACATTCTAAGGCATGTATTTCATTATCAATAATGTTAAGCACCAAATCCATCATCTTACACATAATCTAATTGTTGGGACCCCGGTTTACCAATCACGCAGCAGAAGGTTTTGAAAAAATAACTTCATAAAGAAATACTGCGATTGATAAACCCTAGGATCTATTTTTCGGAACAGTAAAACAAAATAATCAAAATCAAAACATATAAACAAGAAGAGAAGAAACAATTTTCTTCATACCTACGTAGGAGGCTCCTTCACTTTAATACGATCTGCTCATGATTTGAACCACTTGATCTTCCTAGCTATCTCCCAGAGCTGGTAATAGCGTGTGGACGCGTCACGGTATTCAAGAATCTGTATGGAAGAAGAAGAGAAGAACACACAAAAACAACTCTTGTTGTTTGTATGTCTTAGGTTAGGCCACACAAAAAGAAAGCTTTTAAAAATATATATATATATAAAGCTTTTAAAAATATATATATATATTTTTCTTTTGATTCTTGGCCGCCGCACCACTTTGTTTCTCTTCTCTCTTTGGTGTGTATTTGTCAGGTATCACTTTTAGTTATTCAATATATCATATATATATTTTCAACTAAAAACCCTTTCTTTAATTATCCTTTTCAAATATATCTAATATATTAAAAAGGGATAATAAGTATTTTAAATTCAAACTTAAATTCAAATACTTAGATAATTGATTTAGTAAAAATAAAATAATCCTATTATTTTATCTTCACCTAAATCCAAATATCAACTAACACCCTCCATTTAATGATTAATTGCATAATTAAATAATCTAATTATTTAATTAATTTAATCATTAATATTTATTAATTAAATAATCTCATTATTCAATTAATTCTCAAATATATATACGTGTCACTTTCGTAACACAATTAATCGAACAATCCAATTAATTAACCGTGACCCTTGTTACCTAAATCGATCGGGCTAGCAAGGGGACCTAATGGACCCACAGTATTTTGAGCTCCAATAATCCTTAGAAATAATTAATTAAACTCTTTAATTAATATTTCATGATTATTAACTTCGGTGTTATTCCACTAAAAACCCGAAGCTGCACTCTCTCAACTGTAGACGTTTTTACACAAACCAATAACTTTCGGTGTCCATCGATATAGCTATTACATATGGTATAATCATCCACAAGTAGTTCATAATTAGAGCTGGGTCATATACACCTCTAATTATATCTTTCCTTTAAGTACCATTGATTCTCTAATGAATAATAAATCCTACATTCCTTACGGAATTAGGAGAGCGCTCATATTGTTCAAGCCCCGAATCAACCCTTAAGGGAACTACCATCTACTTCTCGCAAGAAGGAGTGGATTCCACTATTGTGTACAAACCTTCCCAGCCACAAGCCAAACCGCGATCCCAACATACGGAGCATATTGATCAGGAATGCAACTCCGACCTCACCCATGGTATATCAAAGACCACGATCTAACCTAAAGAAGTCGATAAGACACTCAGGATTAAGATCACCCATATATAACCATCATTAGTTGATATATATGAATCTCATCATTAAACGGATCTTAGAGAGAGATTCATATAGATCATGGCCCAGTCCTATATGATCACATCATACAAGGTGCCTCCATTCTCATATCTCCATATGAATGATCCAGGATAGGATCACTGTACATTACGAAATAGACTGCAGCTGTAGATTAACCATAAATAAAGTACCCAGCTTTATTTGCTATCTACGGACTCTTTAGATTGCTCGTTTCAAACTGCATCCATCTGTATTTGACACTCATATACTCAGTTCGAAATTACATCTGGCAATCTTGGATGTTAAGTGCACATGTTATATATATAAAGTATGACACAAAATGAATGAATGTACTACTTCTTTTATTTATGTTCAAATCATATTTACAAATTACAAGCTTTAGGGCAAAAACCCCTACACTAATATCATAGATAAGTGATTAAGAGAGAATTTCGGAATAGTGATGTAGAGATTCTCTAATTAACCCAAGTTATGAATTACTTAGAGACATCTCTATGAAATGGATAGTGAAACATTCATACATATTGTGGGACACTTTATGCATGAAATCAACTACCAAGTGTGAAACAAATTATAGCACGGTGTGTATTAAACTATCTAGAGGGGGGGTGAATAGATTTTAAGCTTATTACCCAATTTTTCGTATAAGTCAAAATTACGAAATTACCCCTAACTAAATAAAGCAATAAATCAAGTATAAAATGTGGAAATTAAATAACACTTGATTTTTACGTGGAAACCCTCACGGGAAAAACCACGGGCTAGTAAGTAAGTCACACTCGAACCTCGAATCCACTAAATGTGTAAACGATTACAACCTAATCCCGGAAGTAATCACACACCTACCTAATCTCGGTATGAGTGAACCTAGTCCAATTTGCTTGCGATCTAAGCAACCTAATCCCGGAAGCTACACACAAGACTTACTTTCTCTATGAAGAGAATACAACCCTAAGTGAATATATGAATATCCAAATGCAACATAGAGCAAGGGAAACCCTATATGCTTATCTAAGATGATGAATTTGCAATTAAAGCAATCCTAGATATTACAAACTAAATGACATGTCAATTAGTTTAGCTAATCAAGATTAAGCACAAAACCTAATTTGCTAGCACAAAACAACTTCTCAAACATACATCACACTAATCTCAATCTTGTATCCAAAGTATATAAAATAACATACAAGTAATTAATTGAGATTGCTTGTTAAGAGAAACACAAAATATGTAAGATATTAGTGAAAAGCTTATCAAGCAAAGTATGATGAAGAATCCATGCAAGATCACATCTAGATGATCAAAGATGATGCTAGATGATGATTGATGATCATGAAAAAGTGTTTGAGTAATTAAAATTGAGTTCTTTGTGTATTTTTCTTCTCTTGAAAAATATCCTAAGTATAAAATATGAGTATGAACTCTCTTGGCTGACCGAAAGTCAAAGTGGCATATATATAAGGGCCATAAGTGAAGTGTGGTAGTTTTGAAAAACGCACCAGAAATTGCTCTGTGCGCTGGTGGCCTTGCGCTGGACGACAGGCGCACGACTAGCTCAAAGGCAAAAATTGCACAGGCGCTTGACGACCAACGTTCAGACAGGCGCACGACCAGCGGCACACCACTGGGCGTTTTGCACTGGTGAGCTGCGCCGGTCTGGACTAGCGCACGACTAGTGACAGACAACTGGGCGATCTGCGCCGGTGAGCTGCGCTGGTCTGGACCAGCGCACGACCAGCGACAGACCACTGGGCGATCTGCGCTGGTCTGGCGCTTGACGACCAGCGCACAGCCCACTCCTTTGAACCCTACAAGAAAACATGCAAGGGGTAAAAAGGTAAAACTAAATGCATCCTAAAGACCTAACATGATATGACATATAATCACAAGATGCAATCAAAAAACAAACATGCAAGAAGAGATGAAAATAGGCATTAATGCACAACAAAAATAAACACAACATACAAAGATAAGACATATGCATGAGTTGTGAGTGTGTGCAACTATCTCTTCAAGACAAGTAAGCACAAAGAAAATTACCTTCGGTGCTTATCAACACGAGGTCTTCAAAGGGCTTCGAACAATAAAACCAATACATAAGTTACCCTTACAAAGTACCCCCAACATGTGGTTTGTCCACAAAATGAGCCAATCAACAAATTGGAACCTTACAATCTCCCCCTTTGGCTATTTCGTGACAAAACCACCACTCACATTGATTCCTCACAAAAAATAGAAACTATGGGACAACTATGATATTCTACAATACAAAGAGATAGATAAGAAAATAAAACTTCAAGTCTTCAATCTCTTGTAGAATAATCAAGCCCTGAAAAGAAAGTTTCTAACATTTCCAATACAAGAAAAGTGTGAGATTAATCAAGTGAGAACAATACCAAGCATTTGCATAAAAAAAAATAGGCACAACATTATGCAATGTATGTGTATGCAATGCTCCCTCTCAACGGGTTACTCCCCCTCAATGAATGTTCTCCCCAAAATGTACAATTGCTTCTATTTTGCTTACCATATCCTACTCCCCCTTTTTGTCATGATATAGGCAAAGGAGTAGTCCCCAACCGGGTCACTCATAGCAACGAGAGATAGAAGCATGCAAGATATTTGCATATACATATAAGTCACTTTATGCACCTCAATTAATTGAAGAGAAACGAGGAGATTTATTTGAGAAAAATGTGTGAATCAAACATGCTTTGCATACAAGACATGTAGCATTCAAGTCCAAAATATCATGGTATTTGGCAAAGCAAATGACAAGGTTTCTAATAAGAATTCAAACCAATTTCACCATTGTCATGAGAAAAGCAAGGATATAGAGTTTTTATTGATTTTAATATATGAGCAACTATATCCAACTTTATAAGCAAAACATGGCATGAGCGACTTTGCACCCTATTAGATTTTTCCAGATAAATATTCATATGATAGTAGCCATGTTCAACTAATAAAGAAAGAGAGACATTTGGAATATAAATTCCTTTGAACGGATACAAGATCATTTATTCATTTTGAGTCTCATAAGCTTTCACACAAGTTTTGCATTTAAGAATATGCAAACATCAATTCATGCTTTTCATGTAAGCATGTTATATGAATTTCATGCTTTTTCATTTGACATTAGCATGTTATTTAAGAATCATCATGTCATGGAGATAATCATAGGTCATTCAAATCATACTTCCTACATACATCTCCTAGTCCAAAAATGCATGTTTGAACATAAATATGACATGGATTGTAAACAAGCAAGGTTCACACTTATTGAATTGAAAACATATATACATATGTGCAACCAAGCTTACTCAAACAATTAAAAGAAGAGGCATAAGTTATTTAGAATTTTTTGCAAGATACAAGAATGCAAAATAGCTCTCTTTGCTTGAGTTCCCCATATGGGGTCAATCATAGAACATCACTCCACAAGACATATCCCAATAGATCTACTAAGAGTTTTTAATTGAGTAGCATCTAAGGGTTTAGTAAATAAGTTTGCAAGTTGATCATTAGTACCTACATGTTCAAGTACTATGCATTTATTTTCAACAAGCTCTCTAAGGAAGTGATGATGGATGTCAATATGCTTAGTTCTAGAATGTTGTACCGGATTCTTGGAAATATTAATAGCACTCATGTTATCATAAAAGAGAGTGAGAGTACCTTGGTTGAATCCGTAGTCTACTAGCATTTGCTTCATCCATAGGAGTTGTGTGCATCCACTCCTCGTGGCTATGTACTCGGCCTCGGCCGTGGACAAGGAAATCGAGTTTTGCTTCTTCCAAAACCAAGACATCAAGTTGTTGCCTAGAAAGAAGCAACCGCCCAATGTGCTCTTCCTATCATCGCAATTTCTTGCCCAATCCGCATCACTAAAGCCTACAAGACTAGCATTAGTGTCAAAAGAGTACCAAATCCCATAGTTGGATGTCCCATTCACATAACGAATGATTCTCTTTACGGAAGAGAGATGGGACTCCTTAGGATCTGCTTGGTACCTAGCACACATACCCACACTAAAGGAGATATCGGGCCTACTTGCGGTCAAATAAAGCAAGCTACCTATCATGCCACGATATAACGTTTGTTCCACACTTTTACCACTAGCATCCTTACTTAGCTTCAAAGTGGTACTCATGGGTGTAACACAATGTTTGGCATTTTCTAAACCAAACTTCTTCACTAGGTTCTTAGCATATTTGGCTTGGGTTATGAAAATCCCATCATTCATTTGCCTAATTTACAAACCTAGGAAGTAACTAAGCTCACCAACAAGACTCATCTCAAATTCATGAGACATGACATCAACAAATTGTTGGACCTTGGTGTTGTTGGTGGAGCCAAAGACTATATCATCAACATAGATTTGAGCTATGAAAAGCTCATCATTGTCTTTCTTGATGAATAGTGTCTTGTCAACACTACCCCTTGTGTAGTTATTGTCAACAAGAAATTGAGTGAGGCGCTCATACCAAGCCCTCGGTGCTTGTTTCAACCCATATAGTGCCTTCTTGAGGCGATAGACATGGTTGGGGTGGTGTGCATCCACAAACCCCTTGGGTTATTCAACAAACACTTCCTCTTGCAAGAAGCCATTGAGGAAGGCACTCTTGACATCCATTTGGTGCAATTTGAACTTGTGCACACAAGAAATGGACAAGAGAAGCCTAATGGACTCTAAACGGGCAACGGGAGCAAAAGTCTCCTCAAAGTCGATACCCTCAATTTGAGAGTACCCTTGTGCTACAAGTCTAGCCTTGTTCCCCACTATGTTGCCATTCTCATCGGATTTATTCCTATAAATCCACTTAGTTCCTATCACATGTGAGCTTTTAGGCCTATGAACTAGAGTCCAAACCCCATTCCTTTCAAATTGGTTTAGCTCTTCTTGCATGGCTAGAACCCAAAATTTATCATTTAAGGCTTCATCAACCTTTTTGGGTTCAATTTGAGAGGTGTAGCAAGTAAAGCTAATTAGATTAGCTATTTGACATCTAGTCCTAACACCCTCATTTACATCTCCAATAACATCCTCTTTGTTATGGAGTCTTCTAACCCATGGAGCGGGTTCATTAGAGTCCAAGAGAGGGACTCTAGTAGTAGGTTGTGTGACTTCATCATTTTCATTAGATGTCCCAACATTGGGAGTCACCACAACCCTCTCCAAAGGAGAGTCATCATTTAAAATTTCCTCCTCCTCATGGTCATTAGACTTGAGCCTTGTATCATCAATGACAACATTCGATGATTCCATGACGGTTCGAGTCTTCAAGTTGAAAACTCTATAGGCTCTACTATTCAAGGCATAGCCAATAAAGATACCCTCATCACTCTTAGCATCAAACTTGCCAAGTTGATCACGTTCATTTAAAATGTAGCATTTGCTTCCAAATGTGTGGAAGTAGCTAACATTTGGCTTCTTACCCTTCCATAACTCATAGGAGGTGTTTCTAGATCCGGGCCTTAGGAAAACACGATTCCCTGTATAGCAAGCCGTATTGACGGCTTCGGCCCATAGGTTCCTAGGGACATTTTTGCTAAGCAACATCACTCGGGCCATCTCTTGAAGGACCCTATTCTTCCTCTCAACAACTCCATTTTGTTGAGGTGTCCTAGGAGCCGAGAACTCATGGGAGATGCCTAAGCTATTGCAATAGCTTTCAAATGAGGCATTCTCAAATTCTCTCCCATGGTCACTTCTAATCCGTTAATACTTTTAATGTTAGAATTCATTTCATTTTGTATTTTAGTACAAAGCATTTTAAACTTATCAAAAGTTTCGGATTTTTCTCTAAGAAAATATGTCCATGTAAATCTAGAGAAATCATCAACACAAACAAAAATGTATCTCTTTCCACCTAAACTCTCGGTTTGCATAGGACCCATGAGATCCATGTGGAGAAGCTCTAGGGGCTCCTTGGTGGAGAGATACTTGCCCTTTTTGTGCATGCTTTTAGTTTGTTTTCCTTGTTGGCAAGGTCCACAAATACCATTGGTTTTCTTCCCAAGCTTAGGGAGGCCACGCACACACTCGAACTTTCCAAGGGTTCTTAAATCCCGAAAGTTCATGTGGCCAAGTCTTTCATGCCACAACTCTATTTGCTCATCCATGGACACATTGTTTGAGACTATTCTAGCTTCAAGACAATAGCAATTGTCGCTGGATCTCATACCTTTCAATAAGGTTTGTCCATCGGGCTTTAGGATCGAGCAATCATCTTTACAAAACAAGACGGAATATCCTTCATCACTTAGATGTGAAATGCTTATTAAATTGGCTTTCAAGCCATCAACAAATAAAGCATCGGATAAGGAGGGTAATCCGGGAACGGAAATGATTCCTTTCCCTACAACTTTCTTGTTGGATCCATCACCAAAAGTGACATATCCTCCTTCCTCCATAACAAGAGTCTCGAAGAAACTCTTGTTTCCCGTCATGTGCCTAGAACACCCACTATCTAAATACCAAAAATTAGAAGAATTTGCCTTCAAAGCTATTTGAGCAACATGGCAAACATTTTCATTCTTTCTAATCCACCTAGAAACAATATTTGCTTTCTTAGTGGTCTTTGGTAATCGGGCTCTAGATGTCCTAGGATCATGAATAACAATTTTATCATTCCTAGGAACATGCATCTTGGCTCTATTCTTTCTCTTTTCAATCATGCTTCTATTTTTGCACATTTTGATATATCGAAAGCAATGTGGTCTAATATGACCATCAAATCCACAAAAATGACATATAGGAGTAAAATAAGGAATCATACCTTGTCCTTGTCTTTATGGATGAATGGGTTCAATCCATCTTCGTTGTTGAACCGATCTAGATTGCTTCCTAGCTTGAGGTTGCATGATTGGCCTTTTTCCTTTATGAGCCAATTGTGGAGGAATGTTGGCTTGAGAGACCCTAGGGGGTTGAGCTTAAGGTTGCCTTTTTGGCCCCATCTTCACTTGTGCATTTGAACATTGTCCTATTTCTAACTTCTTCCTAGGAATTTGCACAAATGAAGTTTCTTCATTCCTCAAACTCTTGACAAACACGATCTTGTTAGAGGTTGAGATCTTCTTGCCATCTTCATACCCAATACCCCTCTTGTCACATGGACTCTTTCCAACACCAAGCATATGGTCAAGTTTCTTGGTGCTAGAATCCATCCTAGTTATCGACTCTTTTACTTCTTCAAGCTCCCTCTTTAGACTTTCTTCATTCCTCCTAGATAAGACTAACTCCTCTCTTAGCTTATCTTCCAACTTCTTAAATTTTTCCACTTGTTCACCTAAGTGGTCATTATGAGATGCAAGCTCAAGATTTTCTTCTCTCAACATCTTAATCTTTCTTGTGCTCTTGATTGCTAAATCATTAAACTCGGCATGATATTTAGCAAGCACCTTTTTCTCCACAAATCCATTTATGGAGTTAGAAGAGGAATCACTTTCTTCTTCACTTGAGTCATTTTCCTCTTGACTCATTTCCTCTCTCTCACTAGCACTTTTTCTTTTATGGGAGGAGGCAAAAGCTAGGAGGTTAGCCATGAGCTCTTCATCACTTGAAGACTCATCTCCCTCAATGGAGTCATCACTACTACTACTCCATGTGGCGGCCATCACTTTACCTTTCTTCTTAACATTGTGATTTACACATTCGGGGGCAAAGTGACCTATGCCACCACACTCGAAACATCGGACCCCTTCCCTTTCGGTCCTTTCTTGCCTAGGTTCAAACTTCTTGAAAAAGCCCTTTTTCTTCAAATCTTGACCTTTTGATCCAAAGCCCTTTCTTTTAAACTTCATAACCTTGTTGAACCTTTTTACAAACAAGGCAAGTTCTTCATCCGAGTCAACCTTATTTACCTCATTTTCATCCTTGGAGGTTTTTAAAGCAATTCCTTTTTGCTTTTTAGTGGGTGTGGAGATAGGCCCTTTCCTAGACTCATAAGCTAGAAGTCTCCCAATCACCTCACTCAGCTTCATATCCTTATATCCACTATTTTCTTCTAAAGCCGTCACCTTCAATTCAAACCTATCGGGTAGAGATCTCATAATCTTTTGCTTGATTCTCCTATCCGAATATGAATCACCAAGTTGATGGCTTTGGTTGACTATATCCATCAACTTGATCTCGAAGTCGTTGAAGCACTCATTCTCCTCCATCTTAAGCATCTCGAATTGAGTTTGGAGGACTTGAAGCTTAGAGTCCTTCACCACTTCGGTTCCCTCATGTGCAATCTCTAGGATGTCCCAAGCCTCCTTAGCTATCCTAGTATTTTGAATCAATTTATATTGATTTTCGTCCATAGCACACAAGATGGCATGCATCGCCTTCCTATTCCACTTTGAAGCCTCAAACTCTTGCGCGTTCCATTGCGCCTTTGGCTTCAATACTTCTTCTCCTCCACCATCGGGAGTCATCTTGGGTAGATCATATCCGTCTTCCACCGCCATCCATGCACGGTCATGAATTTGGCATATGTAGGATTCCATCTTCCCTTTCCATTGGGAATAGTTCAATCCGGTAAGAAGTGGAGGCCTTGTGCTTGAAGCACCTTCGTTGCCACCACCATTTCCACTGTTTCCACTCATAGTGTTTATGAATGAATGAAATGAATGCAAATGAATGCAAATGTATGAATGATCAAAAATCACACAAAATGCAAAACACACCAAAATAAGCAAGGATCACCTATGTATGTCTAGGAACCCGCTCTGATACCAATTGAAACAAATTATAGCACGGTGTGTATTAAACTATCTAGAGGGGGGTGAATAGATTTTAAGCTTATTACCCAATTTTTCGTATAAGTCAAAATTACGAAATTACCCCTAACTAGATAAAGCAATAAATCAAGTATAAAATACGAGAATTAAATAACACTTGATTTTTACGTGGAAACCCTCACGGGAAAAACCATGGGCTAGTAAGTAAGCCACACTCGAACCTCGAATCCACTAAATGTGTAAACGTTTACAACTTAATCCGGAAGTAATCACACACCTACCTAATCCCGGTATGAGTGAACCTAGTCCAATTTGCTTGCGATCTAAGCAACCTAATCCCGGAAGCTACACATAAGACTTACTTTCTTTATGAAGAGAATACAACCCTAAGTGAATATATGAATATCCAAATGCAACATAGAGCAAGGGAAACCCTATATGCTTATCTAAGATGATGAATTTGCAATTAAAGCAATCCTAGATATTACAAACTAAATGACATGTCAATTAGTTTAGCTAATCAAGATTAAGCACAAAACCTAATTTGCTAGCACAAAACAACTTCTCAAACATACATCACACTAATCTCAATCTTGTATCCAAAGTATATAAAATAACATACAAGTAATTAATTGAGATTGCTTGTTAAAAGAAACACAAAATATGTAAGATATTAGTGAAAAGCTTACCAAGCAAAGTATGATGAAGAATCCATGCAAGATCACATCTAAATGATCAAAGATGATGCTAGATGATGATTAATGATCATGAAAAAGTGTTTGAGTAATTAAAATTGAGTTCTTTGTGTATTTTTCTTCTCTTGAAAAATATCCTAAGTATAGAATATGAATATGAACTCTCTTGGCTAACCTAAAGTCAAAGTGGCATATATATAAGGGCCATAAGTGAAGTGTGGTAGTTCTGAAAAACGCACCAGAAATTGCTCTGTGCGCTGGTGGCCTTGCGCTGGACGACAGGCGCACGACCGGTGCAAAGGCGAAAATTGCACAGGCGCTTGACGACCAAAGTTCAGACAGGCGCACGACCAGCGGCACACCACTGGGCGTTTTCCGCTGGTGAGCTGCGCCGGTCTGGACCAGCGCACGACCAACGACAGACAACTGGACGATCTGCGCTGGTGAGCTGCGCTGGTCTGGCACTTGACGACCAGCGCACAGCCCACTCCTTTGAACCCCACAAGAAAACATGCAAGGGGTAAAAAGGTAAAACTAAATGCATCCTAAAGACCTAACATGATATGACATATAATCACAAGATGCAATCAAAAAACAAACATGCAAGAAGAGATGAAAATAGGCATTAATGCACAACAAAAATAAACACAACATACAAAGATAAGACATATGCATGAGTTGTGAGTGTGTGCAACTATCTCTTCAAGACAAGTAAGCACAAAGAAAATTACCTTCGGTGCTTATCAACACGAGGTCTTCAAAGGGCTTCGAACAATAAAACCAATACATAAGCTACCCTTACAAATTACCCCCAACATGTGGTTTGTCCACGAAATGAGCCAATCAACAAATGGGAACCTTACAAAGTGTGTACAATAGATGTATATGCAAGACATATTATCCACATATCATTAGAGTTCATAATACACACATACAAAGCCTTAGAGAGTGAAATAACAAATGGATTGATTAATCAATGGTTTAATTACAAGAGTTACATCAATCCCTTAACAAAAGGTTTAGTTACACAGAAGTATATAAACATGAAAATACGAAAGAAGAGCTAAACAAACCCATTCAGATTCGTTCCTTGCGCAAGAAGACTCCTCCTTGTAATCCAAGCACAATATCCTTCTAGAGCAACTCCAAAGGATCAAGTCTAAGTACCTAAAAGTGGTATTTGGCTACCTAGAAAGTGATGGGAAAGTGTTTAAGAATTAAAACCAAGTGAGAGAGTTCCTCTCTCTCTAGGATTCTACAACTAAAACTTAAGGTCTAAGGTATTGTAACTAAGTTAACTAAGGTAGTTATCGAAGATATTTATGGTGGAAAGGTGTGTGTAACAAGCTTGTTGGGAAAAATACGGTCAACGCAGCGGAAGCGAGACTAAAAACAAGTTTAGTATATTTTAAAATTTTTCCTTTGATGAACCTTAACCCTTTAAATTAATTAAACATATATATATACTAATAAAAGTATAATACCTTTTGTCGCGTGATCCGATTGACTTGCGTCGATGGTAATCTGTAAGATCTTCAATCCTAGCACGAACGTGAATCACCTAGGAGCGTGGTCTCCCTTTTCTTTGAATTGCGTACCTGAGGATGGATAAACAAAATCTCTTTTTTCTTATCGTTAGTCACAAAACATCCAAAAGACTACAAAGATTATTCCGGTCACTTTTGAGTTCTCAATCTAATGATCGAAACTCGCGTGAACCTTATCCGAAGTTGTACACAAAAGCCTATTGATGTATAAGCAATCAGTGTACTATCGAAATAGAATAATCTCCTCTCTTGTGTCTTGGCCGAAAAAATCAAACACTTGTCTATGAGAATAATTCAAGCTAGCAGAAGAAGAAGTTGATCAAGTGAATCAATTGAGAGAGCTTGAGGTGGCCGAACCCTATAATGTGTATTATATAGGGTGGCCGAATTCTTCTTCTCTTTCTACTAGGGTTGGCCGAATTCTCCTCTTGATTTAATTAGGGTTGGCCGAATTCTCTACTAAAAAGAGTTTGTGCTTTACCCTAATTACTATCAACTTTAGAATCCTAACCCTAATTCAACTCATAAGTGTTTAATTCTTAATAAAAGACTTCGATTAAATAAATAAACCTAATTATTTATTTTCTTACCAAATAAGTCTTTTACTTTTAGTATACTACTACCAATAGTATAACTCTAGGAAACATATTTCCTGATCAGAAAAAGATTTTGTTTCTTAATTAAATAATTAATTAATAAATTAATTAATTATCATTTAATCAAACAATAAAATAAAATAATACCTTAGACAAATTTATTAGCCTTGCCGCCCACATCATATATATATATGGGCTTAATATTATTTTCTTATTTTATTTAATCCATTAGACTTTAATTAAAAAGCCCACATGTGAACCAAACCCATTCTTACTAAAAGAAACAAGCCCACATGCCTTTCATTAATATATTAATATAATTGACCAGCCCATTAAATAAATAATGTGCAAATTATATTCTTAATATATTAAATACAATTCTAGATGGACCCATAAATTGGTCCGGTAGAATATATCAAGTGATCCATGCAAGTCCGTGTGGATTGAGGATCTTGGCGGGCTATCTAAATTTAAGCTTCAACAAACATAACCTAATCACAATCAACAAATGATTCACTTAGGTCCGATCCATTAATTTTAACTCATTCCACTAAAAAGTTAAAATTGAACTCTTAAATAAAGATAAAATAAGAAGATGTTCCTCATTCATACCCTAGACAATCATATTGGAGATGGTGTATCCTCGTGATTAATATCAGTAATCGCCAAGAGTTCATAGACCGCCTATAACTCTCCAAGTTACCATATTTACTCATATGACCACGTTTTAAACTTGGATACTTTGACTTGTCCAGAAGCCATGTTTTCAATAGTCGCTATCGAAAACTCAACGTTGAGATTTAATATCCAATTACCTCAAAACATCCATATGATGATATTATACTCTCATTTAATAAATGGAGCCACGATGTCCATATCTATAAATGAAGTCCTCTATCGATTAACAAATGAATATCACCAAACTATCGAGGATAGACTATGCTATATAATCGTACTCATTGATAACTCAAATGATACCACTTGCAACCATAAGTCCATCATTTATCTCAGGATTAAGATAGACTCTCCGATTGTCCTGATAATAAAAAGACTATTATCTATTGACGGTTCTAGATAAAGCTTTTCATTGTGATCCAGTTCAATGCACCCAGTGCACTAGATTCTTTTACTCGAAGACCCTCCGATGATTTTAGACTCATCATAACTCATTTGATCCCACTCAAATGCTAGTAAAAGAATTCTACAACTTTAACAAGGTAAAGGTGCTCAACCTTTAACTTAAGTTGTGAACATTATTTAACTAAAGAATTGTGTCTTTCTCATACATATCCAGATGTACGAACAATTCTTCTTTTCTCATAGTCTTTAGACCTTATGATTATTTACTTTGACAATTATAATATTAAACTATAAATGCTATAAGATTTGTTAAACCAGAAATCACTTTATTAATATGAAAAAGATTGTCAATTACAATATTACACTCTTGCTATTGAGCATAATCCTAACAAAGCTTAAGGCGATAGAAGAGGCAAGTGGTGATAGGAGAGGCAAGTGGGACGAGCTGTCATCAAGTGGATGAGTCCAGCTAGCTCGTACACTCTGTTCTCACGGGCTTATTCCCACCAGTGTGAACTCGCGGTGAAAAACGATGGTTTCCCACGAATTTAGGCTTTCGGCCTCGCCGGATATGTCTTACGGCATGAACTCACGAAGATTCCACGGGTTTGGACGTGTTGTTCACGGGAATATGGTAGCAGGGAAGAGCTTCCAAGCTTGGTTGTTCATGGAGGTTTTGAAGGATTTGAAGGAGAGAAAACCTTTGCTTGGGAAACTAGAACTGGTGGCAAACGGATCGGAGGGACTTCGACGGTCGATCTAGGCAGAGAACCATCGAAAACGAAGCTGAAAAATGGTCAAAATCACCGGGTCTTCTGTCGTGTCTAAACCGGGTAGACTAGTTCACGGGTCGAGTCCGCGGATCTGCTTTTGCCTGGTTTGAGTTTGAAGACGCGTGACGTCATGCTAACGCACACGGAAAGAGCCCAAAACGGCGTCGTCCCACTTAAGTGTCATGGTAGCCTTCTGTGCATTGCGCGACAATTACAGTATGTACCCCTGAACTCTTCGTTAATCACCGAATCTGTAATACTTTCTCCAGAATTGCACTTTGACCCCTGATTCTCCATAATTACGTAATTGCCCTCTTTTGCCCCTGATTTTGCTACTTTCCTCTAGTTTGGTCTAAAATACCCCTGATGAACTGAAATACCTGAAAAACACTTATTTACAACATTAAATACCTAAAAGAGCTCATAAAATGGTTACAAAAGCTAAGTAAGGGAGCGCTAAATGTGAACATTTATAGCGCGATCAAAATTTCCTTCAAATGCGGACTCTACTCCTTACTCTAGCCAGTTAGGTAACATATAGTTATTTAAATTATGTGTGATGTCCCGTTTAAAGGCTATAGCATCTTGCATGAGCTCTCCCATTTTGTCTTTCGATGACATGCTCATTGGCGAGTAGCTTGGCCTCGAGTTTTGCATGAAGAAATCCATAGAGTCTGAAACACAAAGAAATAAAAACTACCCAAGCAATAAAAAGGAACTAAAGAGATCAAAAACAAATAGTAAACTAAAAATTATTAAAACTAAACTAACCACTACAAAGAAAAGTTAATATATTCAACTATCGCTACCAATTCCCCGGCAGCGGCACCAATTTTGATAAGGTCGTTTTGTGCTCAACAAAATGATATATAATTGTGTTTGTTTTGTAAATCGAATTGCACCACTAGAAAATCCACTTAGGATATAAAACTAGTAAAGTGGTGAGTAGGATTCGTTCCATATGGAATCGGAGTAATTAATTGAATAAATTAGCTAATCTAAATGCGATAAAATAAATCATAGATAAATGGATGAGTATAAGTTTGTCAAACCATCAAACATACATATAAAATAAACCTAACTAAAAATATGGTGATAGGAAAAATAGAATGCTCAACAATCTTGATAAGAGTAATGAATGTAAACAATTAATATAGATGCTAGGGAATTGATAGATTAGCAAGTGGGTATGGGTAGTGCTTTTTAAGCCACTTTAATGGACCAATCTCTACAAGTTAACCATTTGTTTTCTAGGATGTGTTTAGTTCATTACTATAAACCCTAAACATCTTCCCACCACAATGCCTAACAAATTAAGGAAAGAGGATCATGGGGGGATTGGTTGGTTACAAATCTAAGTTTAGATTAATGTGGTTGATATACCCTCCACTAATCTATCCTATTTATTGGGTTCTTAATCACACAAGGGTGTCAATCCAAGGATGATTGCATAACATGATATTCTAACAAGATTGTAATTAACAAGTGGATATACAAGTCAATCACATAGTGAATAGAATCTAATGAATAAATAAATAGAACACATATTGAGATTCATTACAAAGCTTAAGCAAATACCCACAACCAAATGTTCCTCAAATCCATCCCCTAGATTAGGGGTTTAGTTACATATAGTTACAATCAAATAGAAATCAAGTAATAGGTAAAGAACTCACCCTTAGGCCTCCTTCTTTAGTGCTTGCTCCTTACTTTCCAAGAGTGCTCCTAGTGCAAAGAGTTGTAGAAGATGATGTGTCTAGATAGGTGGATGGCTAATGGTGAGTGACAAAGGTATTGGGATGTAGAGAATGGTAAGGAAGGAATGATTTAGGGAAGTAATCAAGATTTGGTGTGAGTTGTTGGATGGAAAAGATTAGTTCAAGTATAGAAATGGAGAAGTTTGAGAGATGATTGATGGTGATCCTAGGTTGAAGAAGAGATAGGTAGGAGAGAATAGGATGGATATTAAAATGAAAATAGGGATGAATTTATACTGTTTTCGAATTTGGTCACGAGAGGCTAATTACCAAAACACCCCATGGACTTGTCAAAATTCCATTTTGACCCCTCAAGGAGGGCCTTTCTATAATTTTCCTACCCAAACCAGCCAATCAGACTTGAATAAGTGAATGTCACGGTTTGGTTCATGGCAACGCAATTGGCGACCCAATCAGGTGTAGAAAATACTTTCTGTCACCATGGCGACAATGATAAGCAAAATGGTGACAATTTGGGAGTGGAGGTGACAAGGGGCGACATCCATGGCTGAGCACAGGGGTGATTGGAGGTCTAAAAAAGGGACAACCAGCCTTGCGTTAAGGTCGCCATTTGTTTGGGCTAAAAATCGGCTGACGATAGCTCGATTTCCGGTGACTTCTGGTGACTGTGTAGACCTAGGGTTTCATCGGCAATGGAGGTGGCTTGAGGTTGAAGATGAAGTGAAAGAGATAGGGTGCGCTTACTATTGGGCCGGGTGTCTACAGCCTTGAGTCTTTTGTATTCATTGGGGGTGCGCTTAGCAGTGGGCCGAGGCTCAATAAGAGGCCCAAACCCAACATAAAACGCACCGCATAACTCACTGACGTGGCGCATTTTGCCTCTTTGCTTTGGCAAATTATGGACAGCCCCCTGCATTATTCCAATATCGTAATAACTTCAATCTTTCCTCATACTTTACACGTTTGCCCCCAGTTTCACCAAATTATTTCAATGCCCTTCAACTTTATAAATTCCTGAAAATACTTAATTAACAACATTAAATCAAGGGGAAATGCCCGAGAATCAAGCATAAGTGGACAGGAGTGAGAGCCAAAATCGTACCAATTTTGGTTCGATCAGTATGTGACCAAGAATGGTGTGACTAAAGGTCAACCTAGGTTGTAAACATCATTACATATGGTAGATTTGAGGACTTTGTGTGGCTAGAAGGATAACCCGTGAGTTTTGCCCAGTTGTGGGTTTCTCACGTAAATCAATCAATGTGTTATTTATTGTTTTCCGCACTTTAATTACATTGATTGTATTTGTATTGGGTTAATTTTCATAATATTGACTAATCTGAAAAGTTGGTAACTAATTGAATTAACAGCCCATTCACCCCCCCCCCCCCCCCCCCCCCCCCCCCCCCCCTCCCTAAGTTAGCCCCTCATTCGTGAAAGAAGTGGGATTTTCTCTAATTGGTTTCTCTCTCTCTCTCTCTCTCTCTCTCTCTAAGCTTTTACTTTCTCTCTAGCTCTTACGCTGCCAGTCACCTATTCCATAACGAGTTGATCAATATTGCACTGTCTCATTTCAAGCTAAGGGACTCTCGGTCACCTTAGCTCAGTCGACTAGACACATACTGAAGCACTAGAAAGTCTAACGACTTGCTCTAACTGAAGCACTAGCAATGACAAGTACAAATTTAATTGTAGAAAGTCTAACTCTCGGTCACTGCTTTTTTGTGAGTTTCGTTTTGTAGGTTGTTAGTGCCTACCAATGACAAGTACAAATTTAATTGTAGAATTCAATCATCTATAATTTGGTGCCCACTGCAGGTCTTGACAATCTTTTCAAAATTCAATCCATTTTCTTTTTGCTTCTAATCCTTCATAGCAGTGTTCTCCTTTTCAAGTTGCCCTTCTCACGTCTCACATGAATGAGAATGCAAAAAAGTTGAAGCTGCTTGAAAAAGAGAATGCTATTGTTAAGGACAGAACAAAGAAAACTCAGTTGCAATCCATGTTAATTAACTGGAATGGCCCAACCAATGGAAGTGACATCAGCAGTTGACACGACACATGTGTTGAATCCTTCTGGTACTTAGCATCATACGGAGCGAACTTACCTCTAAGGGGTTCGTACGAACTAATGTGAGCGACATATTCAAACGCCAATCTAGCTAGTCCGTTGACCCCGCTTGGAGCACAGATCCACCATAATGGTTCCAACCAGAAGGGCAATTCAAAACTCTTGTCACTATGAACTCAAATCCAAAACTTGTAAGGTTTGATTTGATTTTGGTAATCCTGAACTTGCTTGCAAGTTTGTAGAAATGGAAGCAATGATCCAAAGGATCTTAGGGATGTCAACTCCGATTAAGAAAAGTGCGGCCAATAGTTTTGCAGATTCTCCGTTTGTGGATGAGATTGCTCTGGTAGAAATGCCCATAAAGTTTTCCTTCCCAAACATGAAGCACTTTGATCGAACCTCGGATCCCGATGACCACATCGTCTAATACAGGCAATGGATGTACACCGCCGTAATTCTCGGAGACCTCGAAGAAGCTTGTATGTGTAAAGATTTTATGTTAGGTTTGATTAAACCAGCACTGTAGTGGTACACCAACCTCCCCAAAACTCTATCAGCTCGTTTGCACAACCGAAAGATACATCCATGGAGAAATTTACCAGTAGAAAGAAGCTGGAAAAATAATCAGATGACCTGTACACCATCACCCAAAGGCATAACAAGAACTTTCGTGACTACATGGGTCAATTCAACATGGAAAAGGTCTTCATTCCTCATTGCAACATGGCTACGGCCATCTCAGCCTTCAAGAAGGGCCTCTTACACAACTCGGATCTATATAAGGAACTTACCAAATATCTATGTCAAACCATAAAAGATGTCCTAGCTAAGGCATGAGCCTAGATCAAATGGGAAGAGGACGATATGAACTACATTCCTTCGACCAATAATAAGAACGATAACAAGAACAACGATTGTGTTGACAAGAGATCGAACGTTAAAAGAAACAATAACCGGAACAATCAGTGGGACAGCATGCCCCAAGACAAGAACGACATGGGTTGACCGTATGATAGACCTACAGGATCGAACTATCGTCGAAGAGCCTCATTGCTTGAGTACAACCTAGGTGGTTCTTTGCCCCCGTTGTTCTGTTCTTCTTTAGTTGACAATGACTTCATGAGCTGGGGGTCTTTTTCGTTTTTCTTGATGCTTTCTTTTTCTTTTTGATGTGGCTTGCGTGCCTCTTTTTGTTTGAGGTTGTTTTCCCCCTAGTTCTTCGTGCTTTATTGCTTTTTGTCACTCTTTATTTTTCTTTTATCTTTTATATATATATGGATACTGCCTAGGGGTTTTTCAGCATATGATCGCTTGTAATATTTTTTCCCCTTAGGTCGGTTCAATTTTTATTAAAAAATAGTTATCTTAATCAACCTTAAAAAAATAAAAAGGGTTATTATTAAAAACCACCCTGTAGTTTGAGTTATTTGTAAGGTCTCATTTGTTGATTGGCTCATTTCGTGGACAAACCACAATTGGGGTTCATTGTAAGGGTAGCTTAGGTATTAGGTTTAAGTTTAATGCCCTTTGAAGACCTCATCATTGATAAGCACCAAAGGTAATTTCTAAGTGCTTACTTGCATTTGAAGAGATAGTTGCACACACTCACAAACCATTCATACGTTTAATTCTTGTATGTTGTGTGTCTAATTTGTGTGCATTAATGTTCTTCAATCTCTCTTCTTGCATGTTCTTTTGATTGCATCTTGTATGTCCAATGCCATGTCATGCATAGGCTTAGGATTGCATACTTGCAAAGGGCGCTATTCAAAGCGCTCTACAGAAGCGCTGTTCGAACAGCGCCTATCCTGACCCGGTGGAAAATGGGTTTTAAATCAATCAGACCTGATGCATTTTTTGAAGGCGATGTACGGTCGCTATTCAAAAGCGATGTACGTACAGCGCCTGTCTAAGACCCGAGAGCACCAATTGTTGTAGCGCTGTTCAGGCGCTTTACAAAAGCGCTCAACGAATAGCGCCTATGAAGATGTTCTTCAAGTTTTTCATATTTTCCAGGTAGGCGCTGTACAAATCGCTCTACGTATAGCGACTCGTACAGCGCCCAAGGCAATTTTTGTGTCACTTATCAAAACGCATCACTTTGACTTTGACACCCTATATATATGCCTCTATGACTTTAGGTCACTCAAGAGAATTCATATTCAGATTTCATACTTCAGATATTTTTCAAAAGCAAGAAAAATACCAAGAACTCACATTTGTTTACTCAAACACCTTTCCATGATCATCAATCATCATCTAGCATCATCCTTGATCATCTAGATATCATTTTGCATGGATTTTTCAACACACTTTGCTTGGTAAGTTTTTCACTTATATCTTACATATTTTGTATCTTTCTTTGCAAGCAATCTCATTTATCACTTGTATGTTATTCATATATATCTTAGATACAAGTTTGAGATTAGTGTTTTGAATGTTTGAGAGTTGTATTATGATAGCTATCTAGGTTTTCATAATTTATGTTTAGCTAAACTTTTTGACATGTCATTTAGCTCTTGATATCTAGGATTGTATTTCTTGTTATATCATCATCCTAGATAAGCATATAGGGTTACCTAGCTCTTGTTGCATATTTGAGTATTTCATATATTCACTTAGATTGAATCATCTATTCATTGAGAAGTAAAACTTGTGTAGCTTCCGGGATTAGGTTGCGTAAATCACAAGCAATTGGACTAGGTTCACTTATACCGGGATTAGGTAGGTGTGTGATTATATATCGAGATTAGGTTGTAATCTTTAACACATTTAGTGGATTCGAGGTTCGAGTGTGGCTCACTTACTAGCCCGTGGTTTTTTCCATGAGGGTTTTCACATAAATATCAAGTGTTATTTTATATTCCACACTATATTACACTTGTTATATTGTATTGACTACTAGGGGTATTTTCGTAATCTTGACTAAACGCGAAAATTGGGTAATAACGATTAAAATCTATTCACCCCCACCGAGTATTTGTTTCATTAGTGGTCAAAAACCACCCTCTAATTTCATTATTGACCGAAAACCACCCTACTTTTTAATTTATTAATCAAAAACAACCTTTTGTTAACATCTGTTAACATTTCTAACCAAATATACCATTTTACCATTCTATTTAAATGTAAACAAATAAAAAACGATTAAAAATTTTTAAAAAATAATTTATTTATTTTTTTAATAACAAAATAATTGAAACAAAAAAACCATCTCCTAGATCCATGGTTGTTAAGATTAAAATATTTAAAAATAATTTTATTTTTTGAAAAACAAAATAATTGAAAAAAAAAAAAAAAAAACATCCTAAATCTCCATGGAGATTAAAATTATTTACCAAATAAATTTAATTTTTGAAAAATAAAATAATTGAAAAAGAAAACCATCTCTAGAAATGGATCTCCGCCACCACATGAAATTGGCACCACCACCCAAACCCAGACACGAAATCGTACCACCAACCAAACCTGAAATCGGACCACCACCAAACCTGAAATCGCACTAGTCAAACCACCACCAAAACCCAAAATCTACACCAGTCAAACCACCAACAAAACCCAAACACGAAATCGGCACCACCACCAAACCTAATCCAAACCAGTCAAATAACCACCCAAATCCAAACACACAAGCCACCATCCACCGCCACCCAAAACCACATCGAATCCAAACAACCCAGGTCCCCTTTTGCGGTGAATGGAACCCCTTTTCACGATATATGGGGATGCGAACTTCTCAACAAACATATGAGAAGAGAGAGAGAGAGAGGTTGCCATGGATGAGATGAGAGAGTGGTTTCAATTTTTTTTACCAATAGATGTGATGAGAAAAACAGATGAGAGAGGAAGGAGACATGGTAAGATAGAAAGGTTAACTTGTGAGGGAGTTTTTTTTTTTATATATATTATTTTTTTAATATTTAATATTAGATGGATTTTTTATTTTATTTTTCGGTAAAGTTGGACTGACCTAAGGGAAAAAGCATCTCGGGCAATAAATGGATTTTTTTATTTCATTTAATAATATTTAAAACTTATTCACTCCCCATTTACTATTATACCCTTCATGGTTTGATAGAAAATTTTGAGTATCTTAACAGAAAACTAACGGTAGGGTGTTTTTTGACTAATAAATCAAAAAGCATGGTGGTTTTTAGCCAATAATGAAACTAGAGGGTGGTTTTTGACCAGAAATGAAACAAGGGGGTGGCTTTTGACCAAAAACCCAAACTTGAGGGGGGTTTTTAATAATATCCCAAATAAAAATAAATACAAAAACAATCAATTTGCCACTGCATTACCAACACAGCATAAGAAACAGAAAGTAGTGCCATCCAAGAAAATTAAAAGCCACAATGTTTGGTTCCGTTTATGATCAATATTCAATATATATACCTTATCAAACATTGTAATGTATAACCAAATCCAAGCATGAATTACTTACACAAAATGGAACAGCAATGAAATGTTATACTGAGTTGTCCATTATCTTGTTTATGATGGTTATAGGCTTTCGAAACCAAACTTAATTGTCTGGAATACCCTCCCTCCCTGTGTCCTAAAATATGAAATTGAATTTATACCACCGCAACTCAGAAGCTGATGAGGTCATCTTTTGGCGATTGCTGCTTCTTCGAATCGTGTCCTCCTTCAGATGTACTCCCACCTTTCTTACCAAAGATCATTTCATCAAGATCATCCATCATGTCATCATTATTGCTCGCTCCTCCTTGGGATCCACCTCGGGAACCTGCTGGTTTTCTAATAAGTGCATCTTCTTTTGCATGATGCGGTGACTCATCGGGCTCAACAGCAACAGGAATCATAGCAGGTTCAGGCACCGTAGGAACCGCTGATGGCTTATTCAACTCCTCATACTTGGACACAACTTTCTGGATATCATCATTCACATTCAAAGCTTCAAAAAGCAAGGCCTCATTATCTCCTGCAGTTTCAATTATTCTCTGGACGGTGAATTGGGACTGACGACATTGTTGTACAAGTGTTATTGTCAGATCATCCTGCCAACAGAAATAAAAAATTTGATTATTAAAAATTTATTGGTACTTTATTTGCAAGATTGACAAAATGACTATCCCCTGACAAAAGAGATTGAAATTAATTCCTTACTGAAAAACATATAATGTCAGATAAGAATTTCCTGATGACTGCCTTTGCATCAACAGCAGTTACCTGCCTGGAACTTGGAGAATGTCCCAACATCAAATTATGCTATTGGCAATTTAAGTTCATTGAAATAATAGTGTTTATCTAACTGCTTTAGATTACTGGACAACATTCCAGTTTAATTTATTCAGACGACAGCATTAAATAAGAACTGATACAAGAAACTTCTCCTAACCAAAATTATGAACCTAGGATAATTCCATAATAAGTTTTCTATTTATCAATAAAATTACTATTTAGACCTTGTTTACGTGTAACTTGCAATTGAGAGTTTGTATATAATACATCTTGAGATGCACCAATATGTCCATTATAACAAATACAAAACTTATTTATTTTGCACTGCTCAACCTGGTGATGTGTACTTTATATCTATTTGACATTCCACTGACAGCTTAATCACACTATGGACAGCATAGTAATCTAGAGATGATGACAATTTTCATTAAAAATGGGAGATATGCAGTGAATCCAGCTTAACATGGTGTTTCTGATAGACTAGAACTTGGGGATGGGTGGGAATGAAGAGGGGTTACAAGCAAGGATCAAGGATAGCTATGGGCCTCCCATACACTTTTTAATTACTTTTTTTCCCCTTAAACTATTTCTAGTATATTCCATATCTCCATATAGAATGGTAATAAAAAAACATCTCTTCATCAATTCATCAACTAGTAACCATTACCCACTTGCTGATGTATGGAAACCCCTAAATTTGATAATTAAAGCTATTCTACAATCAAATTTGATGGCCTAAAGTAAATAACGTGAACAGGGATTATTTTGATCGAGTAAACATTAGTGATGAGCAGTATCCATAAACTTACTCATAAGAAAATGCAGTGAAAATGTATTGTGATGTTTTTGAATTATATTGATTATTGATTGACTTGAATTTGTCAAATGAGAATTTGAATTTGAAATCACAAAGACTAAACGCAAATAATATAACCAAGAAAGAAGATAGAAATGCCTCCAAAGATAATAGTAAGCCAAGTCCTAATACCATATAAAGAAGTATAGAAGAAAAAGGTCTCCAAAGAATTAACAAAACTCAAAATCAAATAAGAATAAAATAAACTGACTGATAACCAAAGACCAATATAAATCAATTGTATAAAATTACAAAGTTGCTTTGACCACAGCATAAATCCTGTATTTGTTAAACTCAGGAAGTTTGTTCTTTACTTGGTCTCTCTCAAAAGAGGGGGAAAAATCAAAGGATCAAGTCAAGGTGGAGGGATTCTAGGAAATTAATGACTCATTTTCTTCAACTTGTTAAACTTTTGACTGAGATACAGCAATTACAATCATTCATCAATGATCTCCTCAAGAGATGTTCACATTTTCTCTATTTATTACCATTTGTTTTAGTTGAACCATTAAGCCAAAGACTAAATTATTATTTTATATTTTGACTTTTCGTTTTACATTGCTCAACTATTTTTGTTGATACAATATATTCGGTTGTTATACACATATTTTTCTTCTCCTCTGCATGGCATAGAACATTGGGGTTTGATTACCATTTCTATGTGCATGCATTTGCTTGGTTCCATTAATTATCAGTAAACTCTTACTATCAAATTTCATTTTAACAAAAACTAAAGCAAAACACACTAAATGCCTTTTCACATTGTGTTTTGGTGGTTTTCACTGTTGAATTTCGAAGCGCCAGTATTTAATTAATAATTGTTGAAAATTATAAGTCATTATAACATAGTCAGGTAACCCTCCCTAGTATACACAAAGATAGACTGCAAAATACACACCAGTATAATATATCTGTGCTACCACGCTCCCTGATAAAGGGATTAGCAATAAAGAATTCTTAACAAGAGCATTAAACTAGATGAGGCAAGTGCAAATTAGAGAGATGACAAAAACCAAAATCAATTAAAGTATCCAGATTCTTGATTCAACATTTACAACATGTTATCTAATAGTTATATTGCTAAAAGGGACAACATAATTTTAGGATGCAGCTAACATTAGATAATTTTAAAATTTTCAAAATTAGTTTAGGAAATTATGGCTGTCAGTAGTTGTAGATTGATTGTATTTCCTTTTTCACTCTTTGTCTAGCCCTATATATTCATGTACTATGCTTGGGTAATACATATATCAAATATTCCTCCATCTCATTTTAGTTTTTCTATGATCTCTTCGTACTCTGTTAGCATGGTATGGAAGAAGAAATGAAGGCTCTTTGTGATCGTGGTACATGAGAGTTGCTGACACTTCCAAAATATAAAGTTGTAGGGTGTAGATGGGTTTTTGCTATTAAATATCATGTCGATGGTACCATAGAACAACTAAAGGTCAGTCTAGTAGCCAAAGGATTCACTTAGACATGTGGCATTGACTATATTGAAACCTTTTCTCTTGTTACTCAACTCAACTTGTTCGAGTTCTTATATCTTTGGCAGTTTTTTATGATTGGTCGTTGTTTAAGAGTGATTTGAAATATGTTTTCTTATATGGAGATTTGCAAGAGCAAGTGTGTATGGAGGAACCACTTAAATTCATTGCCCGGGTGGAGTCCGGGTTGGTGTGTAAACTAAAGAATGTTATATATGGCCTGAAACAATCTTTGAGGGCTTGGTATGACAAACTAAATGGAGTCTTGTTGTCTCTCGACTTCAGAAGGTGTCAATCTGAGCATTCTGTCTTTGTAAGGCATACTTCTTATTGTATCTGGGAGTGATTTTTGTGGTGTTGAGGAGGTAAAGAGTCAATTAAAGAAGCATTTTCAGACAAAAGATTTGGGGCAATTTCTTTCTTGTTATTGAAGTAGCCAAAGGAGACAAAGTTTGGTGTTATCTCACAGGAAGTATACTCAAGATTTATGGCCTAAACAAGCATGCTTGGTTCCAAACCAGCTGAAATTACTATGGATCCTAATATAAACTTGGATGATGAAGGGATTCTTGAATTTGAAGATAAAAGGAGATACAGAAGACTTGTGCGTAAACTAATTTACCTTAGAGTAACTTACTATATCGGACATCACCTTTGCAATGAGTGCAGTTAGCAAGTACATGCAAAATCCGAGGAAGATCCATTTGGAAGCTATGTGCAGGATCCTCAAATATCCTTAGCAGACAATTGGAATGGGAGTTCTCTATAATAAAAAAATAAAAAATAAAAAAGGTGCCAACTTAAACATTACGAGCTACTCCAATGCTGACTAGGCTGGTTCTAAAGTAGACAAGAGATCCACAAGTGGTTATTGCACCTTTCTAAGGGGCAATCTAGTGACTTGGAGAAGCAAGAAGCAAAATGTGGTAGCAAGATCTAGTGTTGAAGCAGAGTATTATGCAAAGGCCCCATACTGCTTGTGAACTCTTGTGGTTAAAAAATCAGCTAAAAGAGTTAAATGTGGAAGTCAAAAGCTCGTTTGTTGTGTATTGCGATAACCAAGTCAAAAGCTCGATATCGAGTTTTTCATGAGCAAACCAAACATATTGGGGTGGACTGTCACTTTATATGCGAGAGTGTGATGGGGCAGGAGAGGTTATTAGTCCTCATATCAAGTTTGAGGATCAAGTTGGATATATCTTCACTAAGGTTGTGCACAAGAGTATTTTTCTACATCTTTGTTCCAAGCTAGGCATTGAAAATATTTATTCTTCAGCTCACGAGGGTGTGTTAAAATTATTTAGGAAATTATGGTTGTCAACAGTCAGATTGATTGGGCATTGATTGTATTTCCTTTTTCACTTTTTCTAGCCCTATATATTCATGTACCAATGAACTATGCTCAGATAATAAATATATCAATTATCCTTCCCTCTCATCTTAGTTCCTCTATGACCTTTTCGTACTCTATTAACAAAAATCTTACAACTATATATAGAAGATTTGTATAGAAATGACTGATTTCAGTCTAATCAAACAGTACACAAATCCATATTTTCTAGTCATACAACTATACAAATGAGCAATGTACCCTATTGCCTATTAGTCCCAAGCAAACAAACCACTCACAGGTACAATGACCAAATATCAGGTAGGCAAAACAATCTAGATTATTTTCTTAGTCATCGTCATGGTGTTTTGGGTAAAAACAAAGAACTAAGAGAAGTCAACTTGAGGGAATAATTTTTTTCTTATAAAAATAAAAGTAAAAGGAAAACTACAACTACCTACTAGTACTTGATCAGACTGTTTACGCACTCCATATCACTTGTAGGTCCTTGGGGCAAAATATTCAATCAAATCAGAATCATATCAATATAGACAGAATCACAAAAACTGACAGCCAATGTGACATTAGAAAATACCTCCAAAGCAATTTATTGTTGGGGTGATGGGAAAAAAACCGTTGTGAAAAACTACATACTGTTAGTATTTTGCCCATTTTCATCCCAAGCATATTAAACATTCCCATGTATCCACTTAAGGACCAAATATAAGGTAGGAATAGCACAATCTACTAGAATTTCGTAGTGTCAATCATAATCTTCCAGGGTTGTTTTTGGTAAAAACAAAAACTTAAGAAAGTCAACTTGATCAAATAAATATTTTGAAGAAGAAAACTACTACATTAAGATGTTTATGCACTCCTTGTAACTTGAAGTTCCCTAGGGAAAAGGTATTCAATTAAATCAGAATCAAATTGTTATAAATAAACACTGAAAGCTGATACAATATTAGAAAATACCTCCAAAGCATCTTGTTGGGGTGAAGACGATAAAACTGTTGTAAGAAGCTCGATACTGTTTCTTGCCACATCAAATGCTTCCTTTGTCTGTTCAGCAGTATAGCTTTGCACGGGAATATCATGCTGAATCTGCTGTGCAAGACTAGCATCCACTTCTGGTGCAGAAACTGAACGAGGAGGGGTAAATATTGGTGCCAAACTCTCATTGTCACGTCCTGGAAATCGGATGCCTCTTGATTTTAAACTCTAAGATAGAAAAGCAAGAATAGAAGCTCACAGTCATAAATTGGCAAACCCCTGCCGAAGAAATATTACACATTTATCTGACAGGAACACCACCACATATTTGTCTTGCATGCAGAAACTTATATGGCGAATTATTCGAACATATGTATATGTAATCAAGAAATGTCTATAGGGTAAAACTGTAAAAGAGTTCAAACCAACCAGTTCCTCAAATAAAGCTAGGCATTAATTCTCATTTTCCTACAACAGATTTTCTTCAACCAAGTTACTAAAGAATAACTTTTGAACAAAACACTTTTCACTGCACTGCATTCGGAAGTCTTAGTTTAATTAACAAATTAAATACCATTCCACTCTATTAATGAGATAAGGATACAAAAGGAAAAGATCAATAAATTTTGACTTAAAACTTTTCACTAAATTAATTCAAGTGGAAAAAAATCTCCAACTGAGCTAAACCAAATCATTATTTATAACATCCTTTTTCTAAAGATCAGAATGCAATTTAAAAAAACATTTGAAATTATTTGCTTCCTGTCCATAGTTCTAGGCAATCGACATGGAGAAAAATATTTAGACAACTACAGAAATACCTTGTATGTTTCTTCATAAACGGGCAAGTAGCGAAGTTCACTCGTGGACTCCCCCCAAGCTTCAATCAGCATCAAAGCTTTGTTCCTATTATTAACAACAGTCTGAGGATCATCAATCAGTTTGACCATTTCATCAAGAACCCTCTCAGCTGCAACCTCTGAGAAAGCCTTTTCGCAATTCTTAACACATGTTTCAAGCAACACCAAGGCCAAGTACTGAACCCTGGGGTTTTTCAACATGATCCTCTTCTTTAGGCCACGGACCAATTCAACACTGTTAATTTTCTCAGTATTGATCATGTCACAGAGGTCTAGATTCATGGCCCAATCTGGCTCCTCAAGGGCCTCGGAGGTGGCATCCTCAACAAACTTATCAGCTGGGTTTGGGCCTTGGAAGAGCTCCTTCATCTTGAAGCTCATTTGGCTCATGCTTTCACTCATCTTGCGGCTCACCTCGGCCCCTCCGATCTTGAGGCGTTCACCAAAGGCACTTACTTTCTCCATCAAATTGTCACTCATCTTGACAAAAATCAAAAATATTTTGGGTAAGGAGATGGCAACAAATAAAAATCAGAAGAGAACAATAATTCCATTATACAAGCTGAGAAAACATTGGGCAGAGAGAAGAGATGGGGAGAACGAGCACTTAAAACATTAAAGAACAAAACTTAGTTTGCATTTGTCTTTTTGTGTGAAGACTGAATATTGATTGAAAACCGAAAATTGAAGGACATATTAGTTTTTTTTTTTAGTGAATACTAAATATAAGTGTTAATTTGTTTTTGTTATTTTTTTTTTTTGAAAAGTTTGAAAACAAATAACTTCACATCTACACCCTTTCAATTATTAATTGTTATATATTTATAATTTACTATATTAAAAACAACTAAAAACAAATGATTTGATAGATTCTAAAACCTGATTGGTTGTTTGATAGTCGCTCAGACACAAGAAAAAAATAATAATAATAATAATAACAAATCAAATATTTGGCTTAGTGAGAAAATCAATTCTCATTTATATGATTAAAAACTCCAATTCCTCTTAACTCAATAGCCAATTAAAATTCATGTCATATGATAAATAATACATACATAAATTGTTTGGGTTAAAAATATTAGTTTTCAACTCTCAGCAATTAAACAACCCTATAATCCTAAATCAAGCTCCAAAAATTTACAATGAAAACGAATTAACCATAAAATGTTAAAACCCATCGAAACCCTAATTTTCAAATACTCAAAACACTCACTAAAAGACCTATAAAAGCGAGGCCAAGTAAATCATAGTGATCTGTTTGGTTACTGAGAAAATTAATTAAGAATTTAATGTCTGATTCTTGTATTCACATAGGTTAGATAACTTTTTTCACATACTTAAAAGCACAACCCAAAACATGAAATTAAACACCAGATCACCATCTATTTTCTTTACTTCTGTCAGCAATCAAACATCGAGAAAAAAGAAAAATAAAGATAAAAGAAAATGAAAACTTCTCTTAAATCCTTTAAAACCCCAAATTTCAAATCGGCAAGTCGCCAGATTTATGAAAAATCAACTATTTAAAAAAAGCAAACCCATTTTTTATATGTTATAAAAACTACAATCAAAAATATCAAAAATAAAATTCTACATTGTTTTGTTTTCCTCGTCAGCTAAAACAAAACACAACACTAAGTGGGTTGGTCAGATCGAGAAATACAGAGCATGATCGATTCTATAAAAATAATTTGATCTTCTTACCTTTGAAATTTGATAAAGAGTTGTTGAGCTGAGACGACGACGACGACACGCAACGACTCAGTAAAGTTGTTGATCTTCCTTGGAGTTCAGTCTTCTCTATTTTATATATACTGCGAGTTATAATATATATATTAGAGCAAATTACACCAAAGCCCCTGAGGTTTGGTCTTTGACACACAAAATCAACGTTTACAAAAATTGACACTGAACTACCCTGCCACTGTTAAAACTAATAGTTGACTTAATTTGATCATTAAAAATACAAAAATACCCCTACTGTTAGAAAGAGAAAAATACTAAAATTCCCCTAAATAAATTATTTAAACTATTTTTTTTTTTTTAAATATATATATACTAAGGAGGCCATCATAATAGGTGGTCCTCTCCTATGGCCAACGTCATCATCGTCGGCTCTATCCTCCAATGGAGGAGGAGAGTGCTTCCTCTGCAAAACCTAGCAGAGGAGTCAAATGCCTCCTCCATAAATTAACACCATAAACAAGGGAGGTGTTCGTAGCTACCACCTCCTCACATCGGGAGTGGCTGGATGCTAAGGAGGCCACCATAGCAGGTGACCCTCAACCTAAAAAAACCCAATTTCAACCTCCACAATACACCCAAATCCACATCCATTAAATCAACCTTCAAATGAATATTTATACGGAAGAAAAAAAAAATCATCAACACAGTTTCTTCTAGGCATTTTGTCGAACAAATTCAATGCATAGTCTATATTATTTAGGTACCGAGGTTTGATTAGTTGTGAATGAAGCTGATTTGCTTAAATTGGTCTTAGCAAAACAATGAAGTGTAAGATTTGCCATGAGAGACAAACAAAAATGAATTTCAAGAGAGGATTGAGAACTAATAAAATTTTTGAGGAACGTAAAATAGAATACTCATCAAATAGACATCTATTATCACATCACATAATCACATCCACCACCAACATATTAGTATATTACCCAGCAAATAGAACCTCCAGAAATTTCAGTTCAAACAACCCCAACAACATATGTCAAAAACCAAACACTTTCATTCTTCGCCGCTCACCATGATTACCTTTCAAATTTCTGAGGAATGCTTATGGTGCTATGTCAGTCTTCGATTTTTAATTAGTTTTTTTTTTTTAATTTTAATTTCATTATTTTTATTAAATGACTAAAGACCGACTACTCTTTTACACATAAGGAGTTAATAACACCCAACCCAAACCTCCCCTGTTTCAGGTGTTATTACACCCAACCCAAACCCTTGCTCCATCGCGACAAAACCCATTATTGCTGCACATCCATGACACCACCACGGTGAAGATGGCGATGATAACGGCTTCGCGATTTAGCTTCTTCAACAATAGGGTTCCAGAGAAAGAAAAGTTCTAGTTTTTCTAGAGAGAGACTTTGTTTTCCATAAGTAATTCGTCTATCATTTTTTTTTTCATTTTCAATTTTCAATTTAAAATTCAAAAGTAATATGAATCATGACAACCACATTGAAGGACGAAATTACCCTTCCAATACATGGTCAACTGTTAAATTAGACGGTCGTTGACTAACATCAGAGGAGTTAAGTATCAATTGTTGATAAAGTTGATTCCGCGTGTAAAAGAGCAAACCTCAGGTTGGGTGTTATTTACTCTATATATTAATATACTTACTTTTTTTTTAATCCTACAGTATACCTTACTTTTTTTTAAATCTTGTAGTATACCTTTTTTTTTTTTTAATCCTATTTTTTTTTAATTTTTCTATATTTCTTTCATTTTTCCAATGCTAACAAAATCGGGATAAATAGTTTTTGTGCTTGAAAAATTCTCAAATTTTATTCATGAGTAGATTTCATTAAACTTATCATCCACAAAAATATTTAGATCAAAATTCATAAAAATCAATGTAATTTCACCAAGGTACTTATTGAAATTAAAGTAAGGCATCCCTCACTTGAAAGTTACTCTCTCTCTCTCTCTCTCTCTCTCTCTCTCTCTCTAAATATATATATATATATATATATATATATATGGGACAATCTATAGAACAACGGTGTTTCTATACACCTTTTAAAAAAAAATCCAACTCATCAAATCTTGACCCTTGATTTGTCCAACTTTCACATCTAATGGTTATGTTTTAAAGTTGTTATGATTCCCTATGCATCCTAATATTAACTTCTTAGCAGGTCACAAAACCTAATGACCATTTGTTCTTCACGAAGCCCAATAGTTACCGTTTTTAATTTTCCTCCTTCCTAACGCTATTTTCTTCTCCTTTCCAAATCCAACTCTTCTCCTTCCCAATGCTATCTTCTGAACTTTTCTGGTTTACCAGCTCAAAAATGCTTGTGAACTTTTCTTTGTTACCAGCTCAAACACTTCAATTGAATTTTTTCCAAACATCCACTTCAATCGATCATTCGTCTTACTCATTGGTGTTTTGGTCTGGTGTTCTGACTCGTCCATTTGTGTTTGTATTGAAATCTCATCTCCAACCTATTCTTTTTCACTTCATCAAGTTTTGATCTCATAGGTAAACATCCACTTCAATCGATCATTCGTCTTGCTCATTGGTTTTTCGGTGTGGTGTTCTAACTCGTCTATTTGCGTTCGTATTGAAATCTCATCTCCAACACATTCTTTTTTTTCTTCATCAAGTTTTATCTCACATGTATGTCTCATCCATTGCTTTTTTCGGTTAGCTTCGAATTCAATATAAATTTGCTTATTATTTGAATCGTTCTTTTTGTCTCATCTTTACAATGCATCCATCTTTTTTTTTCGGTTAGCTTTGAATTCAATATGAAATTACTTATTGTTTGAATCGTTATTTTTATCTCATCTCTATAATACATCCATACTGTTGTTTTGATTAGTTTAGAAATCAATATGAAATTAATTAGTGTTCGAATTCATAGAATCAATAATGTTTTCCTGTTTGTAATTGTTTCTTTATCTTATCTTTATAGTGATATTTCTATAATTTTTAATCTGAATGATGCATGTTCAAAATCTCAGTGATTCCTTACATCAATAATGTTTTCTATATACTGTGTTTAATTTCTATACCGAATGATGCATGTTCAAAATGTCGGTGTTTCCTCGCATCAATATTATTTTTCTGTTTGCGATCAACAAATATTATTGCGATTAAAATTTTACTTATACTTCGATCATCCTGTTTTGACTTTGTATAATAATGGATAGGAATGGATCGCAAAGTAAGCCTGACAACTAGGATGAATTGTTTTTCACACCAAATAATATGTGTTCTACCAGGGTTAATTCTGTGCAATTTTCGTCATGTGAAGACAGTGGCAATCAAGATGTTGATTTCAATCATATCAAAAATATGAAATTTGATTATGTGGATGATGCAAGGACATTTTATCTTGGTTATGCTAAGGGTAATGGGTTTGGTATAAGAGCGATGACATGGACCATGACCGTGAAGGTAGAGTATTAAGGAAAAAATGGGTTTGTGATAAGCAGGGATCAAGAAGGGATGAGTATTTGACCAATAAAAATAGGAAACGCAAGCCAAGGCTGCAGACAAGACAGAATTGCAAAGCTTGTTTCTCAATTGGCCTAGACAGTGATACGTTAAAGTACAGCGTAAGGGTATTTATGGATGATCATTCACACAAACTAGCAACTTTTTGTGAGGTTTCATCCCATCGATCTCACAGAAACTTAGATGAAGGTGACTATGCCCAAATTGACGCCATAGGCAAAAACTTCATAAAAGGTTGTCAAACATTTGAGTACCTGGTTGACTAAAAATAAGGATACTCTAAAATTGGATTCACTCAGAAGGACATGTATAACAAGATTGCTAAGATGAGGCGATCAAAAGCTTTTAAAAGCAATTCACAAGCAGCAATTTCGTATCTCGAGTCAATGGCATTTACTGAACCAAACTTTTACTGCAGGTTCAACACAGATGATGATGATAGGCTTGCTAATATATTTTGGAGGGACTCCCATTCTCTATTCGAGTACAAGTGCTTCGGAGATGTTCTTATTTTTGACACCACTTACAAGACAAATGCATATGGAAAGCCTTTGGTTTTATTTGTCAGTGTAAACAACCATAGTGCTACTTGTGTATTTGGTGCTGCACTTTTGTTAGACGAGACGTTTACTTCATACAAATGGGCCCTTACTAAATTCATGGATTCAATGGGCAGCAAGCATCCCCTTTCTAAAATGACAGACGGAGATGAAGTAATGCGACAGGCAATCGATAAGGTATTTCCAAACTGTCGGCATAGGGTATACGGATGGCATTTAGCAAGAAACGCATGTGCTCACATTAACGACCCTAAGAAGTCATCGGCATTTAAATCCTTCATCTTTGACCATATAGACGAGGACAAATTTGATGAATGTTGGAAAGAAATGATAAAACAACACGGTCTCGAAGACAACGTTTAGGTTAATATGATGTACGAAAAGAGGCATAAATGGGCAAAAACATATTCCAAGGGCCATTTTTTTTGTCGGAATGCGTAGCACTCAAAGATCAGAGTCAATGAATAATTACATGAAAGAATATGTTTGCAGCCCTGAGAAATTGTTTGACTTATTCCCTCAAATCGATAAGGCACTCATGAGGTTAAGAAACAATTTCTTTACCGACGAATATGCTTTAAACACTAAGAGTCCAGTGATCTTAAGCCACATGAAGTCGTTGGAGAAGCATGCATCTTCCATCTACATTTATCTTATCTATTGTGACATTACTAAAGAGATCAACGATTTAATAAAGTATTCACACTTTGCACCATGGAATGAGGAGAATGAAGTCGAATATGTTCTCACCGAATATGATTCTCCATATAAAAGGACTGTGAGTGTTTTTTACCATATGGACATAATTGATTTTTAGCAAGTCGTTAAGGATGGTGATTGGGATTCATCAAAGCACAATCTGCCAGTACTTTCGTGTGAATGCAAGTTGTTACAAAATAAAGGAATTTCCTACTATCATATGTTTTATGTTATGAAAGTGGATAACATTACAAAGATTCCAAAGTCCTTGATATTTAAGAGGTGGACGAAGTCAGCTGCAGATGACGTTCGTATCCATCTCCAACCCGACGATGACTGTTCGAAGAGTGTTGATATTGCCCGGTTTGCTTCATTGAGTGCAGAGTTCAACTATCTCTGTCACCATGGGAACCAATCCGAAGAAGGTTTCAATTTGATTTAAAGGGAGCTCAATATTCTGAGAAATACTATGCAAGGGTTGGATAATGAGTTCCGAAATAATTGTAACAAAAATGGTGATGATTATGTTACAAAGAGCCAAATTTTAAAAGATCCCAATGTGAAGACCAAAGGCTGACCCATTGGTCCGATTGCATCTATTACACTAGCAGCCAAGCCGCGGAAGCGTAAAAGACCAAATCAGTGCCATATATGCCACATTTCTGGGCACGATTGGCGTAATTGTCCAAAAAAAAGAATCAGACAGTTAGTCACTTTCATTAGTGTTTTGGGTTGATGATGCATTTGGATTTTGTCATTTGTCTTGTTTGTTATATGTATCTAGTTGTCACTGGGTTGTTATTTAATTCTCATGAATGTTAGTTACTTTCGTTATTATTTGTTGTGTTGATAATTCTCTTTGGATTGTTTGTTATATGATTTCAATTGACATGTTTTTTGTTTGATTTGTGGAGTTTAAACTTGACCACATGGACACATAATTTTCTATATACTAATTATGTGTCTATGTGGTCTAGATGACTTCCATTAAAATTTGACTAGTTTTGTTTGTATATTTTGTACTAGGTCACAGCCGGCCAATATGTTTGAAGAGGCTCATAAATGCAAAAGTTTTAGATTACGTTTAGAGAACGACGATCGAATAAAATATAACCTATTACATTATAAAACAAATAATTACGTGTCTAAAGCCCAACAAATGCTTCAAATATAGCCTAAAAGTTTTTAATGATTATAAAAGGCCCAGTTATGATTATAAAAGTTGCCACATACGTAGTTAACCAAAATTATCCTTTAACTCAAAACCTGGACTTACCTTACCTCCTATGCCAATTAATAAGGTACAACATAAATAACCTAATATGAAGAACACACTAATATAAATCTACAGAAATAATGCGATCACGTTAAACAAAATGCAAGTATATAAACCATAGTAATTTTACGTTACGGAGGATATAAGTATATAACATTTGATATTATTCGATTACCCCACATTACACATAGTTATTGGAATTTACACAGCAGCCAAAGAATGGCAATCGAAAACATAAATATAAAAGCCCTAGTTTTGAATGGTTGCCCTCTTCTTAACCAAATCAAACTCCAACACTCGAACACGATTTGTTAAGCCCATATTTTCACTTTTGTAGAACCGATGAAGTCGTTTCGACCTATGAAATTCCCTTTATAACCTCTGCAATTCTTTATTCAATGACATATCAGCTAGGATAATTGTAACCGGTACTTCAGGACCCAACCATTTGAAGTAATTGCATCCACCAAATTCTTTCTGTAGTTTAACACCCGAAATGTAAGCTGTATTAATTCATAAAGCAATCTATATAAGTATAAATTAAAATAGTCACTTATAGTTCACTAACCTTTCCTTTGGAACACCCTTCGAATAGTCTTTTATAGTTCCAAGGTGTTATGGCAAGATATTCTCTCAATGGTAGCCCAGATTTGAATTTTCCCTCCCCATACCCACGTACGTTTGAAGAAGAGGAAGGGATTGTTTGGTTAGGCTTTTGAAAAACGTCTATTCGTAAAAGGTCTATTTGTAGTAGATCTAATTGAAATAGAGCTTTTGAAAAAAAAAATATAGTTGTTTGGTTGGTAATTAAAAAAAATACTTTTATAGCAGTAAACCGTTTGGTTGTAAAATCTCAAAAAGTCTACTGAGATAATAAATTACTGAAAAGGACATATTATTTATTCACTCTAAAAAAAATTGAACTTAAAAGATTTTCTACATGTTAACTACATTTTCTATTGCACAATAATAATAAAATTCAAAACGTTTACCATATAAACTTAAAAGATTAATAATAACTAGAAAATATTAATTTTTCAACAAAGTTGAAGCATTGTCAAAGATTAAACAAAAGGAAAATGATCAATATCTCATACGAAGGTAAAAAGTTAAATGGAAAAAAATTCAAAATTAAATAAGTTATCATCGAAGTATGAGAAGAGTCGCAATACTATCACGTTCTTTATCTATTTCACGATTAAGATGTCACTCCTCGTAAATATCTTGAGTAGCATTCTCTTCTTCATCATCACTTGGTAGTTTATCACTTTATCCTTATCGTTATCATATAATATTTGTGAAAAGCCAAAACCAACAAAAAAAAAATCAATTTTTTTTGGAGTCAATTGTGGGCTCCCTTGGCTTTGTGAGTTGTCACTGGCTACATGTTTACAATACAAGAAATAAGATCTCAAATTGTTGTATCATTTATTGAGATAGTAATTATTTGACTCTTTTCCTTGAAAATTATTTTGGTGAAACCCTGTGATATTAGAAAAAATTTCTAAGTATAAGCTTGTGATCTCAGACTCTCAAAAATGATCATCAGTTTTTTCGGATGATTCAAAGTTGTTATTAATTCTCTTTTTTTATCAACAATAAATCATTGAAGTCTGCAGGTTTCATTTCAAGAATTAATACTTGTAAAAGTCTAGTTATTTGATGCCAAAATTTACATTAGTCATTTGAAATATGACACCGTATAGAAGAAAACACAAGTCTCAAATACTCAAGCTACTATGCGATAAACCCTAACAAAATAATCCAAAAAAAAAAACGAAAAGGAAATTCAAAGCTCAAAACTTCATGGGACAATAATCAAACAACTTGGTAATGAATATACAAAAACATGGACAGTATTTTAAAACTTTTGACAAAAAATAAAGTAATCAAAAGCATTAAAAAGAAATAAAAAAATTTTTGAATCAAAGCCAGTAGAACAAACATAAAGATAAACAAATAAACAATATAAATAATAATGAAGAAATATTATACATACCAATCTTCCAGTATGTGTAGAGCAAAGAAAATAACATATCTGTAGAAAGTAAAGAATAGAGAATATAAAAAGGTTCCAGAGTTTTATTTTAATAAGGGTATTTCATGTCAATAATAAAAAATTAGGAATATATAAGTCAAATACTTCTTTTTAAAAGGTCTATTAGAAAAGCTCCTAGGGAGGTGCTTTTGTCTAGTAAAGGTTTAAACTCTACTGGCCTCTACTGGATTTAAAATAGACAATTTCAAAAGCTCAAACAAACAACTCTAAAAAACTCAAGTAGAGGTTCGTAGACCTTTTGAGTTAGTAGAAAGCCTAGCCAAACAAGCACGAAGATGACATTAACAAAACCTTTTATTGTGCAAGTGAGAGAATATGAATAAAACATTCCCCCAAACAATTTGCAACTACTACTATTTTTCAATAATAAAAAAAGTTATCTAAATATCCAAATTTATCAAATTTTCAAAAATAACAATCTAAAAGTCAGATTAAGTACATGCAAACACTTACGCAAGTATAATATCGCGGAATAAGATTATATATAAAATTTAAACAAGTTCAAACTTAGCTGCATCTATAAGTTAAGACAATTTTTTTTTTTTTAAATACAACAGTCAGGATTAACTTTAAACAAACTAAAAATCATGAAAATGTGGCTACACCATCTAGGTATGAATGCGATAAACCATCACACCATTATCAGACCCAGTCGAGTATAAATTTTCATCTTTGCTTCTTCTAACTACATATGAAAACCAATAATCATCACAAAAAATTGAAATATATTAAATTGAAATTATTAAATTACAAAAACAATAATCCAAAGTTATGAAATAATAGAAAAAAAAAATGTAACCAACTTGCCGGGGTGTAGATTGTTTGAAGATTGATGGATATACACAGCAGATCGTGAGAGAGAGAGAGAGAAACAAAGACATGGAGTTTTAGGGTTTCTGAATGTTATGTATGTTATTTAGAGTTTTAGGTTTTTTTATTTATTTATACATCATATATATAAAATTACTCAAATAACCTTAACACACCATAAAACATTATCTCAAACGATGCATTTATTGCACATGTTTATTCCTCTTTCATTTCTTTGATATCCCGAATCCATTAAGAATAAAAAGAAAATAATGTTTCATCTTCCATATGACTATCTAATTATTGTCCCAATATGCACATAAAATGTTTTAAGCATTCATAGTGTAATGTTTATATCAAAGGATATCAATGTTATTACCTAAATCATATGATTGCCCTCCCACATGCACACAATACTACAAATGACAAGTTAACATAGTTACCGAATTATTCATAAATGTGTACAATAGGTCAATTCATTTTCCCATAGTCATTTATATTAATTGAAATTTACTAGTTATAACAGTAGTACAAATTGTTGTCTGACTATCCAATTCTTGTCCTCATATGCGTATAAAGCGTTTCAAGCAGTCATAGTGTAATGTTTATATCAAAGGATATCAATGTTATAACTATATCATATGATTGCCCTCCCACATGCACACAATACTACAATTGACAAGTTAACATATAGTAGTTACCGAATTATTCCTAAATGTGAACAGTAGGTCAATTCATTTTCCCATAGTCATTTATATTAATTGAAATTTATTAGTTATAACGGTAGAACAAATTGTTGTCTGACTATCCAATTATTGTCCATATATACACATAAAGTGTTTTAAGCATTCATAGTGTAATGTTTATATTAAATGATATCAATGTTATTACCTATATCATATGATTGCTCTCCCACATGCACAAAATGTTAGGATTATGCTCAATAGCAAGAGTGTAATATTGTTTTTGACAATCTTTTCATATTAATAAAGTGATTTCTGATTTAAACAAATCTTATAGCATTTATAGATTGAATATTATAATTGTCAAAAGTAAATAATTATAAGGTCAAAAGACTATGAGAAAAGAAGAATTGTTTGTACAACTGGATATGTATGAGGTAGACACAATTCTTTAGTTAGTCTTGAATAATGTTCACAACTTAAGTTAAAGGTTGGGCACATTTATCTTATTAAAGTTGTAGAATTCTTTTACTAGCATTTGAGTGGGATCAAATGTGTTATGATGAGTCTAAAATCATCGGAGGGTTTTCGAGTAAAAGAATCTAGTGCACTGGGTGCATTGAACTGGATCACAATAAAATACTTTATCTAGAACCGTCAATAGATAATAGTCTTTTCATTATCAGGACAATCGGAGAGTCTATCTTAATCCTGAGATTAATGATGGACTTATGGTTGCAAGTGGTATCATTTGAGTTATCAATGAGTACGATTATATAGCATAGTCTATCCTTGATAGTTTGGTGATATTCATTTGTTAATCGATAGAGGACTTCATATGTAGATATGGACATCGTGGCTCCATTTATTAAATGTGAGTAGAATATCATCATATGGATGTTTTGAGGTTTTGGATATTAAATCTTAACGTTGAGTTTTCAATAATGACTATTTAAAGATGACTTCTGGACAAGTCATAATATATATCCAAGTTCAAAGTGTGGTCATATGAATAAATATGGTAACTTGGAGAGCTATAGGCGGTCTATGAGCTCTTGGCGATTACTGATATTCTTCACAAGGATTCACTATCTCCTATAAGATTTTTTTAAGGTATGAATGAGAATCATTTACTTATTCCATCTTTATTTAAGAGTGCAATTTTAGTTCTTTAGTGGAATGAACTAAAATTAATAGATTGAACCTAAGTGAATCATTTGTTGATTATGATTGGGTTATGTCTATTGGAGCTTAAATTTAGATAGGCCCGCCAAGATCCCCAATCCATACGGACTTGTATGAATCACTTGATATATTCTACCGGACTAATTTATGGGTCCATCTAGAATTGTATTAAGGCATGTAGACTTGTTTCTTTTAGTAAGAATGTGCCTAGTTCACATGTGGGCCTTTTATTAAAGGTCCAATGGATTTAATAAAATGAAAAATAATATTTGGGCCTATCTTTGTGTATGGGTGGCGAGGCTTGAAAAATAGCTTAATATATTATTTTATTTTATTATTTGATTAAATGGGAATTAATCAATTGATTGATTAATTATTTAATTAAAAATCAAAATCTTTTTCTAATTAGGAAATATGTTTCTTAGTAGTATACTATTGTGGTAGTATAATAAATATAAAAGACTTTATTTGGTAAGTAGATAAATAAGGGATTTATTTATCTAGTCAAATTAGGAAGTCTTTAATATAGTCACAAATACACTAAAGAGTTGGATTAGGGTTTGTATATAATATATATATGCATGCGGAATATATAGATAATATATGCATGAATGCATGCGGAAATATATATACATATATGCATGCGGAAGTATATATACATATAAGCATGCAAATATATGTGTGAAATACATGCAAATCGAATTCATGCAGATATATATATAATATATTGTGCAAGTAAATAGCACTAGATATATATATAATATATATTATGCAAGGATATCACAATATATAAATATATGATTAATATGGCAAGTGGTCGCCGAACATATATTATATATTGAGAAAAGGATTCGGCAAATATGATATATTCTTTGAAAAAGAATTCGGTAAACCCTAATGTCTTGGACTTGAGAGTTTTTTCTTTTGCTAGAGAAATATAGAATCCAACTCTTAGACTAGTGTGATTTTCGGCCAAGAGGAATAGAGAGAAAAGTTTGTTCTTATTTCGATAGTGCACTAATTACTTTTACATCAAAAGGTTTTGTTCACAATTTCGAATAAGGTTCACGCGAGTTTCGATCTAAAGATTGTGAATTCAAAAGTGACCAAAACATTCTTTGTTATCTCTTGGAACTTGTTGTGACTAACGAAAAAGAAAAAGTTTTGTTAATCCATCCTCAGGTACACAATTCAAAGAGAAGGGAGACCACGCTCCTAGGTGATTCACGTTCGTGATTGGATTGGAAGATCTTGTGGATTACCATCGACGCAATGTCGATCGGATCACGTGACAAAGGTATGATATCTTTAGTATTATATGTTAATTAATTAAAGGGTTAAGGTTCAAATTATGGAAAAAGTTTAAACTATACTAAACCGTTTTTAGTCTCGCTTCCGCTGCGTGCAAACGTTTTTTTCCCTACACAAAATACTACAAATGACAAGTTAACATATAGTAATTACCAAATTATTCATAAATGTGTACAATAGATCAATTCATTTTCCCATAGTCATTTATATTAATTGAAATCTACTTGTTATAACGGTAGTACAAATTGCTGTCTAACTATCCAATTATTGTCCCCATATGCGCATAAAGTGTTTTAAGCATTCATAGTGTAATGTTTATATCAAAGGATATCAATGTTATACCTATATCATATGATTGCCCTCCCACATGCACACAATACTACAGTTGACAAGTTAACATATAGTAGTTACCGAATTATTCATAAATGTGTACATTAGGATAATTCATTTTCCCATAGTCATTTATATTAATTGAAATTTATTAGTTATAACGGCAGAACAAATTGTTGTCTGGCTATCCAACTATTGTCCACATATGCACATAAAGTGTTTTAAGCATTCATAGTGTAATGTTTATATCAAATGATATCAATGTTACTACCTATATCATATGATTGCTCTCCCACATGTACACAATACTACAAATGACAAGTTAGCATATAGTAGTTACCGAATTATTCCTAAATGTGTACAATAGGTCAATTCATTTTCCCATAGTCATTTATATTAATTGAAATTTACTAGTTATAACAGTAGAACAAATTGTTGTCTGACTATCCAATTCTTATCCCCATATGCACATAAAGTGTTTTAAGCATTCATAGTGTAATGTTTATATCAAAGGATATCAATGTTATACATATATCATATGATTGCCCTCCTACATGCACACAATACTATTATTGACATTCGCCTCATTTGTTGTTAGTCAAACTTGGTCAAATTTAACTGTTGACCAAGTTTGACAATCAAAATTAAGGGTAATTTCATCTTTAATATTTTATAATTTAAATTTGAATATTATTATTTTATAATTGCTTTAATTAAAAAAAAAAAAAAAACTAATGCCTTCATTCATCATCTCTTCTCCACCATCATCTCTAAGACTCCAACAAACCCTAACCCTAGCCACCACCACTCAAACACCAAACCCTAGCCGCTGCCTCAATCCTCCGAAATCCACCAACCACCACCCTTACAAGCGTCGAGGAGATCCCCTACCGTCGCGTCTTCTTTCTCTTTCTTTTATTCCCACTTCTCTCTTTCGTTCCATCTCGCTATCCCTCTCTCTTCGACGCTGGTGCCTGGTGATGGTTTTTTTCTGGTAGGATGGTGGTGGTCATGTGGATTTGTGTTTGACAAATTTTGGTTTGTGTTTAACATATTTATTCAAATTCGATTTTTTTTGTATTTATTGGTGATGTTGGTGTTTGGATTTTGGATAACTGATTTATGGTTATGTCTGGATGGTGGTGGTGTTTGTGAGTTTGATTTTTGAGTGAGTTTTAGAGTGAAAAGAAAAGGGATGGTTGAATTTGAGTCAGTGGTGGGTGGTGGTTGGTGGTTGGTGGTTGGGTTTGTGGTGGTCGGCGACGGGGAGACCAACGCCGGTGTGGTGGGTGTGGGTTTTTGGTGGGTTTGAGTGTGGTTTTTTGGCGTTGATCCAGAACACTGTATGGTGAATTTAAAAATAAAATAAAATTGTTTTATGTTAAATTGATGAAGATTAGGAATGATTGAGGTGTTTGATTTTATTGTGGATGGAAAGAGATGGATAGGTATTTGATTTAGTGAACAATATATGAAAGAGGTGTTTGATTTTCTCACCTACTCTGTAATTGATGATGATTCTTACTAAGAAGAAAAAATGGTGATGATGACCAAATAAGAAGGAAACTGGGATGTTCTGGTATTGATGTTTTGAGAAGGAATTGGTGTTGATGTTTCTAGACCAAATAAGAACCAAATTATTTGTTTATTCAAGAAAAAAAATTGTTTAATTGATGTTGTTACTTATTAATATTGACTAAAGAAGAAAATTTTTTGATTTCAAATTTTTTTTCTTTAATTTTTTCTCGTGGGAAACAAAAAAAGACAAGAGATCTGGTTTCCAAATCTCCCAAAAAAAAGTTTTTTCTTTTTGTAAAAAAATATATTTTTCAATAACGTTTTTTTTTATAAAAATTATTGAATTAAGTTATCAGGGGTAGTTTCGTCTTTTGAAGGGTCTTAGACGGTCAACAGTTAGTTTCAACTGTCATTGACTAACGGTAGGGGAGGCGAGTGTCAATTTTCGATAAAGTTGTTTCCTCGTGTAAAAAAGCAAACCTCGAGGGAGTTTGGTGTAATTACTTTTTTTTTTTTTTTAATTAAGTTGATGTGAAAACAAATTTGAATTGTTTCAATAATTATATTTTTACTGATGTCAGCAAATCCCTAGAAAAACATTTCATTCAAATTACATCTATCAAATCCATTGGATAGAGTGATAGCGATTTGAATTTTTTGGCTTAATATTTCAAAATCATTAAATGAATCCATCAAATCAATTGATTTACCGTATCCAACTAGTTGATGGTGTTAATAAATTATGATTGTCAATTTAGGCTTAATTTCTTGAAGATGTTAAATTTGTACAGGTCCAATATCAACTGAATCATTTTCCTATAAAATTTGTTCAATATACCTTCTCTAAAATAATTCTTTTGGTCCATATTGCAAATCTCCTTTTGTTTCTCCCTTTATTTTTTCCCTATTATTTATTATATGACAAAAATTATGATTAATCTTCTATTTTGAGATGGAGTACAGTTCCGAAGAAGAGTCATTTCATTTTATATTGCAAATTTTCTTTTGTTGGTGTTATTTTAATTTTTTAGGTTGTAATTACATGGTCCGTTTCTTAAGTCTATGAACTACTGCAATTGAATAATCTGAAAACATCATATTAATTGATAAATGTACATGCATTGGGTCTACATGCATTTTTCAATGATTACTTAAATGCTTAACAAAATGATAAAGGTATGCAGATAGATGGCCAAATGCATGATCAATATTTAGACTCCATTAAAATATTTAGGTTTTGATATCTCTATACGTTTCAATTAGTTGCCCAATGCATGATCAATATTTAAAACGTCATTAAAATCTTTAGGTTTTTATAACCCAATGGGCTTTACTTAATTGCCCAATGCATGATCAATATTTAAACTCAATTAAAATCTTTATGTTTTGATAACCCAATAGGCTGTAATTAATTGCTCAATGCATTATCAATATTTAAACTCCATTAACATATCTAGGTTTTGATAACCCTATAGGCTTTAATTAATTGTCCAATGCATGATCAATATTTTTATTAAATAGAAACACGAAAAGATAGTATTACTTTCTCCAAAACTCAATATAGGTTTTTATTATTTCGTATTGTATGGCCAGTTAATGTCTCCTTACTTGCCAAGTCAATTGCATACTTCTCATGCGAATTATTAATGTAACTTTACATTGATGTTCATCTAAAATTAATTTCCAACATTTAACATCATTGCATTTTCTCTATTTAACATCATTAGTAATCATGATTCCGTATTCCCATTAAGCTTTTCATTTCAACCAACTTAATTAATATTTTTTTAGATGAGTGATGTACTATTATACTCTGATGTATTTATATTTTATAATGGTTTTTATTTACTCTATACACTATTATATTTTAGTGAGTGATGTATTTATATTTTATAATCATACTTTTTAATAATTTTGTTTCAATAATTTATTTATTAAATCGGTCAGTATATCCTAAAGAAAAAAAATTTGTAATCACGAGCATCAAATCCATTGGATACAGTGTTGACAGTTTGAAAATTTTAAACTTAAAATTCAAAATTATTAAATGAATCTATCAAATCAATAGATCAAATCAATAGAATTACGATCTGAAAATTTGTTACTTCAAACACCATTAATTTTTATGTCCACTTTATACGGTATTATCTTCCTTAAGGTCATCTGTAATTACCTCCAACCCTCAAGAAATCTCCAGAAATAAAAATTTCTTTGGTGCGAACGAGGTTGAAATTGATTATAAGGTTCCTTAAAAAGTCATCAAACATATCATATTACAGAGGTGAAATATATAACAACCAGTCAACCACACCATAAATAGTGAGAACAAAAATACATAAACATCTTTAGAGATGTTAACGCAAATGCAACAACACCTTTAAGATGTGATTACAGACAAAAACCATTAAAAGAAAAACATATACAAAAATATATAAAAATACCAAAAGCCATCCAGGTTTAAGATAAAAGAGTCATCACTTGTTCAACATTTCCTTGTATTATTTGGACAAACCTCATCCTAATTACCATCAGGTTTAATCTTCTTCAAATAATCTTTAAGCAACTTAAAACCGTCCTCCTAACCAAACTGGTACGAACCAGCAACATCTGAACCCGAAAAGGATTTGGACTTGATTTTCATAATAGATGGGTAGCGATAAATGGTGGTGGACAATTCATCTTGGCGGTCTTTAAGACGTTGTATACCTCGTAGCAAATATTCCATCTCCAAACCCAGATTGTTGGAATCACCAACATCTGACCTCTAATATTTGCTACTGGCCAATGCTTCTAGACGATCATCAAGAAGTTGGATAGTGCGTTCCAACTCTTCCCTTGTATAGATAATGAGCTCTGCCATTTCATATCGTGACATTGATAGATAGATAGAGAGAAAGAGAGAGAGAGAGAGAGAGAGGAAGGTTTGGTTAAAGTGATGAACGACGTTCAAATGGGATTAGGGTTCCATTTTATTTAAAACTGATGGTAAAATTACACAATTACACAATTACCCTTAACATTGACAAATCATAACTACGTTTAGGAGATAAAAAGAAAGGTTTGAGTTTTTAAATTCAGCATTCATGAGAGCATCTCCAATGCTGTTATGCATTTAGAGAAAATGGAGTGCCACATAGGATAGATATTAAATTAGAAAAACTCTCTCTAAAGTTATTATCTAAGTTGAATATGGAGATGATGTGGCAAAAAAAAGTTAGAGAATATGGACTTCGATTTCTGAGCATCACCAAAAGACTCTTCTACTGTCACTCTTCAAATTATCTATTTGCTTACATATGTGGCAATTTGATGACGTGGCTCTTTTGACTTTAACAAATATCATATTTGAAGAGTCTTATGTTAATATATATTAATATGCCAAACATGCAACATCGTAATTCATGTTCCTAATTTATAACTTATAACGGTATTACAAATTGTTCTATAACTATAAAATTCTTTTCCCCATATTGTCATTTATATAAATTGAAATGTATTAGGTATAACGGTATTACAAATTGTTGTATAAGTATCAAATTAATACTATAATGTTGATATCAAGGGACATCAACGTTATACCTATTTAATATGATTTGCCGATTCATGTTCCCACATGCACATAGTACCACAGTTGAAAATTTAACATACATTAGTTATACTGTTATTACTGAATGTGTACACTAGCTCAATTCAGGTTCACATAGTTATTTATATAAATTGAAATGTATTAGGTATAACGGTGTTACAAATTATTGTATAAGTATCAAATTAATACTATAATGTTGATATCAAGGGACATCAACGTTATACCTATGTAATATGATTTGCTGATTCATGTTCCCACATGCACATAGTACCATAGTTGAAAAATTAGCATACATTAGTTATATTGTTATTACTGAATGTGTATACTAGCTCAATTCAGGTTCACATAGTCATTTATATAAATTGAAATGTATTAGGTATAACGGTGTTACAAATTGTTGTATAAGTATCAAATTAATACTGTAATGTTGATATCAAGGGACATCAACGTTATACATATGTAATATGATTTGCCGATTCATGTTCCCACATGCACATAGTACCACAGTTGAAAAATTAACATACATTAGTTCTACTGTTATTACTGAATGTGTACACTAGCTCAATTTAGGTACACATAGTCATTTATATAAATTGAAATGTATTAGGTATAACGGTGTTATAAATTGGTGTATAAATATCAAATTAATACTGTAATGTTGATATCAAGGGACATCAACGTTATACCTATGTAATATGATTTGCCGATTCATGTTCCCACATGCACATAGTACCACAGTTGAAAAATTAACATACATTAGTGATACTGTTATTACTTAATGTGTAAACTAGCTCAATTCAGGTTCACATAGTCATTTATATAAATTGAAATGTATTAGGTATAATGGTGTTACAAATTAGTGTATAAGTATCAAAATTAATACTGTAATGTTGATATCAAGGGATATCAACATTATATCTATGTAATATGATTTGCTGATTCATGTACCCACATGCACATAGTACCACAGTTGAAAAATTAATATACATTAGTTATACTGTTATTACTGAATGCGTAAACTAGCTCAATTCAGGTTCACATAGTCATTTATATAAATTGAAATGTATTAGGTATAACGGTGTTACAAATTGTTGTATAAGTATCAAATTCATATTGTAATGTTGATATCAAGGGACATCAACGTTATACCTATGTAATATGATTTGCCGATTTATGTTCCTATATGCACATAGTACCACAGTTGAAAAATTAACATACATTAGTTATACTGTTATTACTAAATGTGTACACTAGCTCAATTCAGGTTTACATAGTCATTTATATAAATTGAAATGTGTTAGGTATAATGGTGTTACAAACTGTGGTATAAGTATCAAATTAATACTGTAATGTTGATATCAAGGGACATCAACGTTATACCTATGTAATATGATTTGTCGATTCATATTCCCACATGCACATAGTACCACAGTTGAAAAATTAACATACATTAGTGATACTGTTATTACTGAATGTGTACACTAGCTCAATTCAAGTTCATATAGTCATTTATATAAATTGAATTGTATTAGGTATAACGATATAATATTCATTTTCTCATATGCACATAAATTGATGTAAGCATTCACAGTATAATATGGATATCAATCATATCATTCATAGTGCAATGCTGATATCAATCATACCATATGTTAGGATTTTGAGTTGTGTTGGCACTATTCTATATCAAAACGACATTTCCCTTGTATTGATTAGTTGTCTAGGATTCATGATTTAACAAGCTTCAAGGAAATTAGGCAACATATCATGCAAAGTGAAGCCTTTAAGAGGAGAAAGCATCAAAGGTATATTTAGACCTCATTCCTCTTGCAAGGCGTTTAGGCACACACACACATGGCATTCATTTGTGTCCCTGTATAGTTGTACACCATTAGTATAACACATTCACACACTTGACAAAGTATGCACATGCATTAGTTTCAAATTGACAAACATTGTGAAATTGCATGTTCTAGGACTATCTCTAGGAAATGGCATACTTGTGTGACTTTATGTTTATTTGTTTATTTGTTTTATTGTTTTTGGACTTGAACATGATCTTATATGATTCCTTATTGAGTCCTGGTCATTTTGGTCACTCACTCATTAGGTTTTGAGTCCAAACTATGAAGCTACGCTACTTTACGTTCTCATACGATGTGTTGTCTTCGTTATCATGTATCGAGTCGAATTCTCAACCTTTTGTCAAAGTTTCATAGTTGTCCTTATGTGTGAGGGAGTCATGGTTCATAATCATAAGACGGATTCAAATTCGGAGTTTGGAGGCCCGAATACGGCCAAAGAATGCGAGAGGAGCGCGAGGAGCCAAGAATGGCCGAAGGCCATTTGGAGTGCTTCCTGTGAGGAGCGCGTAAAGCTCATGGGCCAGTCACCCCTCTACCCCGTGAGGCTCACGCACCTCTCATGGGCAGCTGATGTGGCTACTTCTGGTTGGCCACCGAAATCCCTCCTCTCTTTCATTTAAATTCTCTCATTTCCCTCCAATTTCATTCGAAGAAGAAAAACTTGAAAACACTACGAGCAGAATTTTATCTCCAACTTTCCTAACTTCCAAACACCATAACTTTCTCATTCGGACTCTAAATTGAGTGATTCAAGTTGGAGAATCTTCGTATTCAAGTCCCTTACCTTTTTAAATAGAGTTTGTAGCTATTTGATCACATTTGTGGTGGTTTCATTATCAAAACCGAACCAGCTCGGGATTCTAAGGTATTGAACTAATCTTTGAGGTTTCATCTTTTTAAACCTTCAATTACCTTGGGTTTTCTTCTTCTATATGTATGTGTATGTATGATGAATTCTATTGAGAAGGACAGCTTCAAATCAAATCTAATCTAGTCTATTTAGAGACAAATGTGAACTAGTTTTCTATGATTCTAGTTTTTCACATGTTTGAGTGTTGTATTATGATTAGTTTGATATCTAGGGTTATTTGTGATTTGATTGACTCATTTTATGATTAATAACCTTAGCATGTGCTTGGATCCTTTATTTGAATAAATCTAGGATTAGTACATTTGATTTTGTGTTTAGAGCTAACTAGGATTTAATTGATTATTTATTATATATTTGCTCTAAATACTTGCTAGAATATTCATTGATCATATTTTGTGATTCTAGCATTTTTGTGTATGTTTCTAATATATTGAATATGTGCTTCATGTATATGATTTATTCAAGTGTTAGCTTTGTGAATGAAACTATGAATCACATGTGTTAGGTGTTTCACATGCTCTAGGTTTCAATTCATGGTGGTGGGGCTACACACCTTCATGGAAAGGGCTACATACCTTGGTTATGCAGCTGCCCAATGTAGGAAAGGGCTACACCATTGTGATGAGTGAAAGCCGTTATGAAGCGTATATGTTTATGTTAGAAAAATCAAAGAAGTGTTGAAAAGAATCATTAAAAAAAAATCTTTGATTCTAAGCCTAAAAGAAATGAAAAAAATAAAAGGCTTAATAGAGTATAGTTGAGAATTGTGAAAAGCTCGGATTGTCAAATAGAAATGATTAAATGAGCCACATGCACACACACGCTCACATGTTGAAGTCTATTTTCTTTAAAGCAAAAACCCGGATGAATATCGGTTTGACCTAGATTGGAAATGTTTTAGATGGATAGGTGTTGATATGGTTTGCATGTTGAAATCACAATTACTCCTTGTATATATGCTAGAAGCATTCACACACACACACATACACACACACACATTTTTTGCTTATAGTGCTTGATTCATTAGCAATGTGAGAATATTTTTGAGAGATTAATGAAAATCTATGATTCTCTCTTGAACTTTGAAAAGTGATGAAATATTTTCTCTTATTGCTTGAATGTGTGATTATGTGGATTCCCTTGTGAACAAGTCTACTTGGTGATTATAATGAGGAGCATATGTTAAGGGGAAGCTTAGTTTATTCAACTTTGTTTTCTATACGACTTGTTTGCGTAATATCTCGTATTTTATCCCATGTGTCCTTTGTCTATTCTTTGACAAAAAGGGGGAGAAAATGTATACCTCACCATATATGGAGAAATGCACCTCTTTGTGCTTAATTGAGACTTTGTCTTAAAGGGGAGAATTCTTGTCTTAAGAGGGAGAAAATAATTCTTGCTTGATAATGTTAAAGATCTTAGGGAGAGCTTTAAAGTGAACATTTATTTGAGATAAGGCTTTTTTGTTTGAGATAAGGGAAGTTCATGTTTGTTTTTGGTAAAATATTTCACAATTCTTCTTTGGAGAAGATCTCTTGTTTGGTTTGCTATTTTTCTCATAGGTACTTTGAAGATCAAAAAGGGATTCTTGAAGACTTATGAAGACTTGAAGACATTTTAGTCTATGGATCTTTTTGTAATGTGAGGATGAGAGAATGTAATCAACTATGAGTTTATTGGAATGAATATTGTGTAGTGAGGATGAGGTTTTGCCATAGAATAGCCAAATGGGGAGATTGTAAGGTTGTAGATTTGTATTGGCTTGATTCCATTGCAAAACTCTCTTTATTTGTAATGGTTAGTTGCTTAGGTGGTTCTTAGTAGAAAGGAGATTCAAAGGAGAAAACCAACTTCTCATGCAAATATCATCTTCAAGAGGATAAAATCTTTCTTGGATGCTAAGGTATCAAGATACTTCTTCCTTCTTGCAAGGCGTAAGCGCACACACACACAATTCATACATGTGTGTCCCTGCATCGTTGAGCAAATCACACACACATACATTGCATTCATATGTGTCCCTGTATCGTTGTGCTCATTTGGTAATAACACATTCACACACATGATTTAGTATGCTCATGCATTGATCTCATATTGTTATACATTGTAGATATGCATGTTCTAAGACTATGTCTAGGAAATTGCATACTTGTATGATCTTGTGTTTATTTGTTTGGGTTTTGTTGTTTTGAACTTGAATATGATCTCATATGATTCCTTGTTGAGTTCCAGTCGTTTCGATTACTCACTCATTTGATTTCGAGTTCAAACGAGGAAGTTAAGTGAAAATATATATAAAGAGTGTCTAATATAATCTAGAGGGGGGGTGAATAGATTTTAACCAATTATTACCGATTTTCGTGATTAGTCAATTTTCAATGAACAACCCCTATCTAGTCAAAGAAAACAAACAAGTGTAAAATGCGGAAAATAAATAACATTTGAGTTTTTACATGGAAACCCACAAGGGAAAAACCACGGGCTGTTATATGCGCCACACACGAACCTCAATCCACTAATTGTAATGGCAATTACAACCTAGGTTGACCACATCAAACCTTACAAGGTTACTAATCTACCACTACTAACCGCAGGCCTTCAAAAGTGAATCTAGTCCAATGCTTGCAAATTACCAAATGGTAAATACAAGACTTGTCTTTAAAGTGAAGAGATAAAACAACCTAGGGTGAATATATGCAATATTCAAGATGCTAAAATGCAAGGTTAGATATTTAAGCTTACCTAGGCCTGGATGAACATGTTAGACATTCCTAGATATCATTTTACTAGATGACATGCATACAACATAGCTAAATAAGCAAACAAAGTCCTATATGCAATATCTACCACAACCAACTCACAAAACACAATAAAGAAACTATCTTAAAACCATTCAAGTCATAAAGAAGCAATCTTGAGTCAAGTCAAGTAATAAAAAAGTTATCTTGTAGAGAAAGAACATGTGAGATGATGCAAGTAATGTTCTAACTACAAGTCATGTGTGCAAAGATGAAACCCTAAAGAAAATCAACCTAGAACATCCTAGATGACATATGAAACATGAAAGTATGATGGGTTTTTGTGTTTTGAGTATTAAAAAGGAAGTCTTGATACATTTGCTCTGAAGATACTCAATAGCTCTCAAAAGATGTAATTTTTGCTCTCAAAAAACGATCAAAGGCTATCAAGACATATATATATAAGATCCAAGCAAAGTGGCGTCGTTTTTGGAAAAAAACATTCCAGCTACTCGTCAACTGCGATGATGGTGCGCTGGTCGAGTAGCGCACCACACCAGCGAACACCCTTTAATTTGTAAGGGCGCTGGACGACATGCGTTGGTCAGAGGCGCACGACCATCAGTGATCTTCTAGAGAAGATGCGCTAGTGAGCTATGCATGACGACCACCAGCGCACGACATGCGGCAACTCTCTGCCCATGTTGCGCTGGTCCGGCACATGACGACCAGCACACTGCTAGTGTGCACGGGTACCGTGCGAGTAAAGGGACCAACGCACTGTCAGGTACTCAAAAGCATAAAAAATGTGCAAGTGTGAAAAGTGAAACATATGCAATCAAAAGCAAAGAACACACATGCATGCTTGAGTAGGTGAGTGTGTGCAACTAAATCTCTTCAAATAGAGTTAAAGACAAGTAATCTACCTTCCTTGAAGCTCTTGATTATCACGATGAGGTCCTTTGGCAATTGATGAGGATTTCTTCAATCCTAAGCTACCCTTACATAATTGAACTCCATTTTGATTTTGTCAACGAAATAAGCCAATCAAAAGTGAGGCACTTACATTATGTCACTTTACGTTCTCTTACAATGCATTGTCTTCGTCATCGTGTATCGAGTTGATTTCATATCCAATTGTCAAAGTTTCATAGTCTTCCTCGTGTGTCGTTGAGTTATGGTTCGTAATCTGAAAGCGGATTCGAATTCAGATTTTGGAGGCCAAAGAACGGTTGAAGAACGCGTGAGGTGCGCGGTAGGGAACGAAGGAGAGGAGAAGTGGCAAAGTGCCACCTTCCCTCATTCCCATGGGAATATGGCTGAGATGTGGCACAATTACCACTTTGCCCCTCTTCCTTGTCCATTTGGTTTTCCCTCTATATATATTTCAAATTTCGTGCACAACTTAACACAATTTTTGCATTTTTGTTTTTGTCATGTCTCTCTCATCTCAACTCCGAATTGAGTGATCCAAAAGCCAAAATTGTTGGTCTTGAAGAGAGGAATAAGTCCCAAGCATTTTAAAGTTGAAATGATGTCCATATTTCTCGTGATGATCTGATCTCAGTTTTAGTTTCATCTTTTATATTGGTAATCATTTTCTTTGCATTTTTCTTATGATCAACTTGATGATTCTTATTACTTGATTGATGAAAAATGTTTAGAATGATTTTGATTCCTATTTTAGACTTGTTCGAATGATTTTCGAGTTATAGTTTTTTGTGATTTTGATTGAACATATTTCAAAGCTTAACTTGATTCACATGAAATTGATTCTAGAAATGTTTTGTGATGAGCTTGATTGTTGATTTTTAGGTTTTGATTTCATGATCTAAGAACTAGGATTTGTGATTGCAATATTGATTATTCTAACTTTGTGATTGAGTACTGTTGAAAGCATATTCTAGTTATCTCTTGCATGTTCATAGAGTTTGTGTGATCAACTTTCTCTATTTGATTGTATTTGCATCATTTGCATCACTTAGATCATTTGCCTTGCAAAAGGTGTGAAGTCTCTTGTTGTTGAGTGATTCTTCAACATAGAGCAAAGGAAGACTTGGAAAAGAGTGTGAGACTCTAGTAAGTCCGAGCAAGAAGTCTTGGTAAGGGGTGTGAGGCTCTAGGTAAATCCAAGCAAGGAAATCTTAGTTAAGAGCAAGGGGCTCAGAATAACTAAGCAAGGAAGTCTTGGTAAGGAGTGTGAGGCTCTAGGTAAATCCAAGCAAGGAAATCTTCCTAGAGACTTGAGGATAGTCTTGGTAAGGGAGTAGCTTTATAGAGGCAAGCGATTTGTCTCGGTTAGGAAGTTGTGGCAAGGTGTTTTCACTAGGCCCGATGGTGGACTAAGAGTTGATAGCTTAGGGAGTATATCATGTGTTGACTGCCTTGAGTGTGTATCTCTTTTTCGTCATAGTGAATTGTTTGCCGGTGGTTGTGGATTCAACCCATGGATGTTTCCTCTTAGGAGATTTTACCACGTAAAAATACTTGTGTCAAGTTTCGTTTTTACTTTTCATTATCTTCCATATCTTTCATTGATTGTATCACTTGTGAATTGTATTCTAAATTATGTTGTTTAAAGCAATCCATTTGTTAGACACACCAAGTGTGCATATATTTGTTCTGTGAAAAAGAAGTTTGGAAGAATTTGGGCCTATACCTATTCAACCCACCCACCCCCCTTCCCTTTAGGTATATATTACGCTATATTGCTTAAGGGAATTTCAAATAGTCTATGCATGCTTGTTTGTGTTTATTATGGTGTGATATAAGCTATCTAGAGGGACAAACTTTTGTTTGTTTCAAGGGATAGAAAAAGGCCTTAAAACCTGTTCACCCCCCATCTAGGTAAGCTTAAGGCAATTTAACCGTGATTGTATTTACAATTGGTATCAGAGCGGGTTGTCAGAAGGCATTTGACGAGATCCAGATTATACTCACGTGTGAATTGCTTAGGCTTTTGAAGTATGGTTCTACAAGATAACGTTATGACCGAAGAGGCTTCTAACTCTAAGCCTCCTCTTCTCAAGGGTCACAACTACGGGTTTTAGAAATTTAGGATGAAGGCTTACATTCGCTCTATTAATGAGAGAGCTTGGATGACTGTGGAAGAAGGTTATCTCTCTCCCAATAAGAGACTTAAGAATGGAACCATCGTTTTCAAACCTAGAAGTGAGTGGTCTACTAATGAGTTTGAGTTGGCGAAGTGGCATTATTGGGTGGGGAATGCTATTTTTGGAGGTGTGGATAGTAGGCAATTCTCCTACATCCAAAACCTAGATACTGCAAAGGAGGCATGAGATGCTCTTCAAGTCACCAATGAGGGGACTAAGGCGGTGAGGAAGTCTCGGCTTCAAATGCTCACATCTCAATTTGAGATATTGCAAATGTGTGAGGAAGACAAGTTTGTTAACTTTCAATACAAGCTACTAGACATTGCCAATCAATGCCAAGTTCTTGGCACTCTAATCTCCAGAAAGCAACTTAATTGGAAGATCCTAAGATCTCTACCTAAGAGGTTCAAAGCCAAGGTTATAGCCATTGAAGAGAGCAAAGACGTTGAAGTCATGAGCTTAGATGAGTTGCTAGGATCTCTTCAAACTTATAAGGCTAGCATGAAACCGAAGGCTAAGAACAAGGGTTTAGCTCTCAAAGTCATCAAAGAAGTTAGTAGTGATGATGACGAGAAGATGGCTTTATTGGTAAGAAAGTTTAGGAAGTTCTTGAAAAGAGGTGCCAAGCCAAGTGGCAAATTCTCTAAGGTAGTCAAGAAGCCACACACTCCAAGGTACAACAAGGATAGGCATGACAAAAGTAAAAGCAAGGTTGAAAGCTATAAGTGTCATGGCCTTGGTCACTTTGCTTCCAAGCATCTAAAGACGTTTGCTAAGAAGGACAAGAAAGGGAAAGCAATGGCAGCCAGTTGGAGTGATGGTAAAGACTCTAGTGATGAGGAGAGCTCAAGTGATAAGTCTTCTAGTGAGGAAGAGTTGGTTAGCAACTTTGTTGCTTTTACGGCCTCTCACTCAACTCTAAAGGAAGAATGTCAAGTATCTTTACACAAAGAAGTTGATTCAAATCTTCAAGAGCATCCAAGTTTGAATTCAACCCATCCTAATCTTTTGGCTAAAGTAAAGAGCCTTGAAAAGAATTTGGAAATAGCTTTAAGAGAGGTTGAGGAGAAGGAAGATTTGATCAAAATACAAGTGCATGAGTTTGTAACAACAACTCGAAGGCTCTTGGTTGAAAAGAGTGGTCTTTCCAAAAAGCTTAGAGAAGTTGAGGAGATTGTTCTTGAGAAGGATAGGATCATCTCTAGCTTAGCTCAAGGAGGTTCAAGCGGCTTAGTGGTTAAGGAGAAGCTCATAGAAGCATCACTTCCTACTAGCGAGGAAAAGGTCATTGATGACAAGAAACCTCCTAAGAAGAGACGTTTCAAGGCCAAGAACAAATTGAAGAATAAGGTACTCCTAGAAACTCCCGTTTGTGCTACTTCACGTCCGGAAGGTAAAATCTGTTCTTTTATTCCCATATGCCATTTTTGCAATACTGTAGGCCATATCAAGCCCAAGTGCTTCAAATACATTGAATATTGCGAATTAGGAAATACATCTAGGAATAAAGAGATTGAACTTCATGTTAAGCATGCTAGGGCTTCAGAATATGGAAAGCATGAAAATGTTTCAAAGCATGTTAAAAATGTCCAGAAAGTGAAGAATGTGAACCTTGTTAATTTTGACAAAGCATATGTTGCTAATGATGTTGAAAAGAAGTAGATAGTCTCTATTCTAGATTTAACATTGTTGTCAAAAAGGATCTTGATAATGTTTGTATAGGTTCACCCAATACCAAGTTGGTCAAGGGTGAGTGCTCTTACCATTGAGTAAGTTGCACATGTGAGTTAGCTTGAAGATTAGTGTCAAGTTGTTGAGAAACTTAGCTATCTAGCTTTGTATCCTTATAACTTGGCATGAACTTAGCTATCTCACATATTTGTTATGATAGTCAAAATTTGTTAATTAACTTTTGAGAAGTTGTATATCATGAAATCTATATGGTGATAATTTTGTTAAGACTTTTGAATAAAGTAATTTTTATATGTGTTTGAGTTGAAATGCTAAGTCTTTAATGTCTTGGATAAACACACCAACAACTTGTTGTCATAAGGACAAACAAGCCAAGAGGACTCATAAATAGGGTGAAGACTTTATATTTGATGGAAAATAGCTTGCCTTTATCTCTATATCACATTGCTTGCTTACTTGATTTTTCATCTTTCGACTCATTGTTTGCACCACTTCATGAAGCATGTCATATTAGAGAACTAGTATAGTGTTCGTATAGTTCTCATTGACATTTACTCTTTTAAAATCTTTTGGTGATAATTGTTCACATTGATCTTAATCATGATGTGTGTTGGTTGTATGAATGTTGAGTGGCAAGTTTTTGAAAAATATGGGCTTCATATTCTTTAAAAAGCTACTCTCTTGAGAAGTAATGATCTTAAATAAGTCTCTTTGTATTGCTTTTTGATCATGTGCTTTTGAGCCATAAAACTTGGTCTCAAAAATGCACATTGCTTCTCTTGTATGCTTAGTTGAGTAAGTTGAGTTTGATTGATGTAAGTTTTGTATACACCTTGAAGTCCTAGGACTAGTACGTTTAAATATGACCTATGGTTGATATCCATTTGCTTCGACAACATAGAACTTAACGAGCACCTTTATGGAAAGGGTTACACACCTTGGTTGTGCAGCCGCCCAATGTAGGAAAGGGTTACACTATTGTGATGAGTGAAAGCTGCCATAAAACGTATATGTTTATGTTAGAAAAATCAAAGAAGTGTTGAAAAGAATCATTATAAAAAAAAATTAAAAAAATTAAAAAAAATTAAAAAAAAAAACTGTTAGGTTTTTGATTTGTCTTGGCATGTATTCCATATCAAAACGATGTTCTCTTGTAATGTTTAGTGGTCTAAGATTTGAAGATTCAAGTCGTCAAATAAAGATTTGCCCACAACTCATGCAAGATGCCGGTTTCAAAGAGAAATGTGCTTCATCGGTCTACAAAGGTATATAAGACCTTATTTCTCTTACAAGGCTAGACATACACATACATGGCATTCATATGTGTCCCTTTCATGGTTTAACATCATTTATATATCACTTTCACACACTTGGTAATGTATGTTCATGCATTAGCTTTAATTTGATAAACATTGTAATTTGCATGTTCTAGGACTATGTCTAGGAAATTGCATACGTGTGTGATTTTGTGTTATTTGTTTTTGTATTTTTTGTTTTGGACTTGACCATAATCTCTTATGATTCCTTATTGAGTCTCGGTCATTTTTGTTACTCATTCATTAGGTTTCGAGTCCAAACGATGTAGCTACGCTACTTTTCGTTCTCATTCGTTGAGTTGTCTTCATCGTCATTTTCTGAGATGAATTCTCAACCATTTGTCAAAGCTTTATAGTCTTCGTTGTGCGTGAGGGAGTCATGATTCGTAATCCAAAGACAGATTCAAATTCAGAGTTTGGACGCCCGTATACGGTCGAAGAACGCGAGCGGTGTGCGGGAGAAACAAGCAAGGCCAAGTGGCCAAGTGGCCAAACTTGGCCACCCCGTGTGGAGGCCGTGGGCCACACGGCCAGGGCAGGCCTCTGCCCCCGTGTGGCACATGCGCCCCACACGTCCAGGGGGTGACATGGCACCCTCTGGTTGGCCGGTTTGCTCCCTTCTCTCTCTTCCTTTTAAACTCTCCCATTCCCTCCAATTCATTTTCAAGAAGAAAAAATATTGAAATCCCGTCATATTTTCTCTCCAAGTTTTCTCATCTTCCATACACCATAACTTTCTCATACGAAGTCAGAATTGAGTGATTCAAGTTGGAGATTGTTCGTAATCGAGTTATCTACCTTTTATAAGTGGTGTAAAAGCTGTTTGATCAACTTTTCTGGTGGTTTCACACAGAAAACCGAACCAGCTCGAGAATCCAAGGTAGTTTTCATATCTTTGAGATTTCTCCTTTTATAACCTTCAATTTGCTTGGGGTTTCTTCTTTTATATGTATGTGTATGTATGGTGAATGCTATTAAAAAAGATAGCTTCATAATCAATCTTAATCAAAAGTCTAATTAGAGACATATGTGAACTAGTTTCTTAGATTCTAGGTTTTTCATATGCTTGAGAGTTGTATTGTGATTAGATTGATATCTAGGATTATTTGTGACTTGATTGAATCATTTTATGATTAATAATCCTTGAAATGTGTTTTGATCCTTGATTAATGTAATCTAGGATTAAGGCTCTTATATGTGTTTTTAGAGACATCTATGATTTAATTGATTTATCAATATATCCATACTCTAAATCTTTGGCTAGAATATTCATTGAATAAATTTTATGATTCTAGCAATTTTTGTGTATGTTTATGACATCTTGAATATGTGCTTCATGTATATGTTTTTATTCAAGTGTTATTTGTATGAATAGAACTATGAGCTTTTGTGTTAGATGCTTTTCACATGCTCTAGGTTTAATTCATGTTTTGGCATCTAGATTACTTTACTTGTGTTCTCACATGTTTAGGTCTAGTTGTCCCATGGAATGTATTGATCACATGTTCTATGTTGAATTGATTGTTTGCATCATTTGCATTTATATGATCACACTAGGAAGTCCTTGTAAAAGGCATGAAGTCTTGATTAGGACAAGGAGCCCGGATAGTCAAGCAAGTAAGTCTTGGTTAGGACGTGAGGTCCGGATAACCGAGCAAGAAGTCATGGCTAGAGTCGGGAGGACTCTAATAGTCATGCATGGGAGGCTCCCTAGAGGCATGAGTGCCTTAGATAGGGAGTTGGCTTGTATATTGGTAGGCCTAGGCGTATGGATAGACATAAACTCCAAAAGAGCGGGGTACATGGGATGTGTATGCATTCTTGAGGAATTTCTAATCTACCATCGATGTTGGTTTTGTATGTTGTCCAATATATGGTGGCTTCGCATCATTGAGGGATTTCGTACTTTCCAATAGGGTTGAGTAAACATAGACTCCAATAGGAAGATGGTCAAGGTTGGTCACTTTTGAGGAATTTCTAATTTACCATCCAATATATATAGTACCCAATGGTTGTAGTTCAACCCGTGGAGGTTACCTCCTTGGAGGTTTTACCACGTTAAAAAATCTCATGTGTAAATTCTTTCTATCTCTTTTTTATATATGTTTATGTGTATGTTTTAATCTTGTGGTACAATATTCACTTGTAATATATTTGGAAGCAAGATTGTGTAAAGTGTGATTTGTAATCAATATTCATTTTGATCATATTTGTATATACAATTGATTTGTGTAAATACATTCTCTTATTCTTTGATTCTTTTGTATAGTTGTATTTAGATTAATACTTGTACATATTGGACATTATTATGAATACATGTATTCTTTGTTTTGTTTTTAATATATTTCCTTCATTAGCAAGTTGTAGTAGTTTTACTTAGTGTACTTACATTGTAATATTCAAAGTACAACTTGTGGATTTTGATCTTAATTGAATATCTTGTTTATGAGATACATTGTTTGTTAGTATATGTTTTGTAGACTAAGGGTGGTGAATTGAGTTTACTTATGCTAATTGTTTTCTCATAACAATCATGTTTAAGGTTAATTTGTATGCTCACCAAGGTTTTGACATAAGTCACGAAAGAGTTTTTTAAAACTAGTGTGTCAACCTATTCACCCCCCACTAGGTTGTTTAGTATAACCTTATAGGTATTTTCAAAAACTTTAATTCAAGCCTAAAATAAAACAAAAAGGCTTTATGAAGTATAGTTGAATAATCAAGTTAGCTCGGGTTGTCAAATAGAAATGAAATAACGAGCCACATACACACACACGCTCACATTTTGAAATCTATTCTCTTTAAAAGCAAAATTTCGGATGATAATTGGTTTGACCTTTTTATGGGAAGGCTTAAGATGAATAGATGTTGAAATTGTTTGCATGTTCAAATAACATGCTAACTATGACCATTAAGAATGAAAATGTGTCACTGATGAGGTCGTTTTGGTGCTCAACAAAATACAATATTTATGTGATCATTTGAAAACCATGTTTTAGCCACTTAAAAATCCTTTAAGATGTAAATTCTTAGCAAGTGGTAAGCAAAGATTCATTCCACGGGGAATCAGAGTAATTAGTTGAATGAATTAACTAGTCCTAAATGCAATTAAGCAAATCATAGTAGGTGGATAGTGTGTGGTTTAATGTACCACCAAACATCTATAAAGTAAAAATGATAAAAGTGATAGGCAAAATAGAAGCTCAATAATCTATGATAAGAATAGTGGGTGTAAACAATTAAGAGATACGCTAGGGGATTGATGAAGTTGCAAGTGGATTAGGGGTGCTTTTCAAACTATCTTAAAGAACCAATCTCTTATAAGCTAACCTCTTTTATTCTTTAGTGTGTTTAGGCCATAACCATGAACCATAAACATCTTCCCACCTTAATGTCTAACCGATTAAGGAAAGGGGGTCAAGGTGGGATTGGTTGTTTACGAAACAAGGTTTAGACTATTGTGGTTGGTATACCCTACAATAATCCATCTCATTCATTGGATTCTTTAATCACACGAGGTTGTCAATCCAAAGGTGATTATATAATAAATTATTCTAACAAGATTATGATCAATAGGTTGATATACAAATCAATCACATAATGACAAGAATCTAATTGATAGAATAAATAGAAAACTTATAGAGATTAAATTAAAATATAGTCAAGCAAACCCCAAGTCTAAATGTTTCTAACACCAACCCCCTAGATTGGGGGTTTTAGCTACACATAGTTACAAATAGGAAAAGAAAGTAATAAATAAGGAAAACACCCTTAGGTCACCTTCTTTAATGTTTAATCATTTCTCATTTGTACAAAGAGTGTGGTGAATGTCAAATGGTGAGTGACTAAGGTAATATTGTAAGGATTCCCATTAATAGATTGGCTTATTTCGTGGTCAAACCACATGTTGGGGTTTGGTTGTAAGGGTAGTCTAGGTGATTAAGGTTGAAGATCAAAGACCCTTTCCAAGACCTCAAGAGGACAAGCACCAAAGGTATATCTTGTGCTTACTTTGGCTTGAAGAGATATAGTTGCACACACACACAACATGCATAACTCTTATTCTTGAATGTTGTGTTTATAATTTGTGTGCATTGTGCTTTATTGTTTATTCAATGTCTCTTCTTGCATTAAATTGATTGCATCTTGTTTTATGAAATGCCATGACATGATAGGCATTAGGATGCATTCAATACCCACACTTGCACTTCATGTATGTTAGCTTTTAGTGTGGTGTAATTCGTTTCCCGAAGGATGTTCGGAAACGTCCGCGCGTGCACGTTGATGTGCTTTGTTTTGCGCGATGATCGCCGGTGGAGATGCCTTTTGCTTCTCCTTGGTTTCACCATTTTTGGTGAATCGGCGGTTATGTTCGGCGGCCTGGCCACCGTTCGAAACCGCCGAATGAGACCTAATTGAAATATATCTCTCGGGTCCAAAACGGCGGTTAGGATCGGCGGTTTCTAAACCACCGAACGAAGTCGCCAAAGTTCCCCTGTTCCGCTCGGGAGCCATTCGGCGGTTCAATTCGACGGCCTGGCCGCCGATTGAAACCGCCGATCGGTGCGTTTCAAGGGCAAAATTGTATTTTCACCTGCCCTGTTTTTGGTCTCTATAAATACATCCTTATCTCTGGTTCAGAATACAAGTCTTGCATCCCAAGAACCCTAGAGAGATATTTAAAGAGACTTGAGAGAAATAGCTTAAAGATCACATCTTTAATTCTCTAAACTCATTCCCACATGCACAAATCATCATCTAGGCATCATCTAGGTTCATCTAGCATATGCTAATGCATGGGTCTTCTTCAACACACATGGTATGATTTGTTGAACACTTTTATCTTACATAATTAGTGTTTCTACTTATCAATTTTATCTCATATTTTACTTATATGTGTTTAGATTAATTTCTACATATAAGATTGAAATTATGTGTTGATTGGGTTATTATTTGATAGCTAGGCTTTAATGTTCATATGTCATCTAGCTAATTGATCTCATTTGTTGATTGAGATTATTTTTCATAGCTTATTTGATTAGGTCATTATTGCCTAAAAGCTATGCCATGAACATTGTTGTGTGATGTATTGATAACTAGGTTGATAGATTGTTTTTTAATCAACTAGTTAATCCTTTGAATGTTTGTGGGTTTAATATGATAGCTTTGTATCTAGGATTGGTTATCCTTTACTTAGCTAAAGTTATATGCCATGACATATAGCTATATGTGATATCTAGGATTGATTATATTGTCATCTTATAATCCTAGGTAAGCATTTAGAGTACCCTAGCTCTTATTGCATTAATTGAATATTCATTAATATTCACATAGGGTAGTGCATCTCTTTTGAGAGATTGAAGTCTTGGTCTAGGGTTGCTATTACAGGCCCGCTGGGTAGTAGTGGTAGGTTACAGACCGGGATTAGGCTGTAAACATCATTACAAGTAGTGACTTCGAGGATCAAGCAAATTGGAATAGGGTTGCTAATAAAGGCCCGCTGGGTAGAAGTGAGGGGTTACAGACCGGGGTGTTAGACGAGGTCTACATAGGTTGTAAACTTCATTTCAATTAGTGATTTCGAGTTCCGAGTGTAGCGCACTATACAGCCCGTGGTTTTTCCCAATGGTTGGGTTTTCCACGTAAATATCAAGTGTCATTTATTATTTCCGCATCTTATTACACTTGTATGTATTGTTGACTTGCTAGGGGTATTTTCGTAAAATTGACATGCACGCGAAAATTGGGTAATAATTAGATAAAATCTATTCACCCCCCCTCTAGCTTTATATATAGAACACACCTCGAGTATTTAATTACTTTCAAATATGGTGAAGAAAATGGCAAGAGAGGAATGGTTTAGTGAGGTAAGATAGATTTGATGTTGAGTGTTTGATGGAAAAGGTAGTTCAAGGTTAGAAATGGAGGAATTTGAGAGGGGAGTTATGGTGATCCTAGGTTGAAAAAGAGATAGGTAGGACAGAATAGGATGGGTTTTCAAATGAAAATAGGGATGAATTTATACTGTTTTTGAATTAGGTCACGAATGGCTAATTACCAAAAAACCCCTCTAACTTGGCAAATTGCCATTTTGGCCCCTCAAAGGGGGCATTCCGTAATTTTCGTGCCAAATTCCACCAATCAAAGATGACACAGTGGCTGTCGCGGTTTGGCTTTGTGGTGACAAGCAAGGGTGACAATGGTGGCGACACTCTCAGGTCCAAAAACAACCCCTTGTCTTTGTAGCGACATTGAACGAGCAAACCGCGACAATCGTTTGGACCGATTTCACGGAGGTGTCACGGTTTTGGCAAGGGGCGACAATGAAGGCGTGATTGGTAGATCACGGCTGGAACATGGTGGAGTTTGGTGAGCTGAAACAATGCCGAATGGACCGGCGGTGTGCTCGCCGTTTGATTGGGGTAGAAATCGGTCAGAGATAGGCCGGGATTCGCTGGAAACGGCGACAGTTGCAGCTAGGGTTTGGGGCATCAATGGTGGTCAGCTGCTGGAGGAAGAAGATGGAGTGTGTTTAGAAACGGGTTGGGGTGCACACGGGCTTGGTCCCTTGACAAATCTGGGGGACGCTTAGAAATAGTGAAAGTATACAAACGGAGTTAAATAGCTTAAAGCATACCTAGAGGGGGTGAATAGGTTTTTATGCATTTTTCAATCCCTTGAACAAACTTTCGTTTGTCCCTCAAGATAGCCTTACATACAACACATAAACCATAAATCCATACATAGACAAGATAAGCATATGATCATATAAGCATAGTCTATGAATATCAATTAGTTGTATGAGGTATAAGAACTCATAAACTCAACATCAAAGAATACTTGTATTTCAATATTTGTTCAATGTATTATAAGTATAATCAAATAATGCTATACACAAGAAATACAATATACAAAAGAATTATATTTACAAATAAGATCAAAAGACATAAGTTCACAAATCACACTTTACAAAATCTTGTTACAATATACATCACAAGTGAATATTATGCAACAAGATAAAAACATACACATATACAAATATAAGAGATAGAGATAGGAAGAATTAACACAAGAGATTTTTTAACGTGGTAAAACCTCCAAGGAGGAAACATCCACGGGTTGAACTACAACCATTGGGTACTTATATATATTGGAAGGTAAATTATAAATTCCACAAAGTGACCAATCTTTAGCTCACCTACCTAGTGGAGTCTATGTCTACCCAACCCTATTGGAAAGTATGAAATCCTCAATGATGCGGAGCCACCATATATTGGACAACATACAAAACCAACATCGATGGAAGATTAGAAATTCCTCAAGAGTGCATACACATCCCATGTACCCCGCTCTTTTGTAGTCTATGTCTATCCATACGCCTAGGCCTACCAATATACAAGCCAACTCCCTATCCAAGGCACTCATGCCTCTAGGGAGCCTCCCATGCATGGCTATCCGAGTTTTCCCAACTCTAACCATGACTCCTTGCTCGGTTATCTAGACCTCATGTCCTAACCAAGACTTACTTGCTTGACTATCCAGACTCCTTGTCCTAATCAAGACTTCATGCCTTTTACAAGGACTTCCTAGTGTGATCATGTGAATGCAAATGATGCAAACAATCAATTCATCATAGAACATGTGATCAATACATTCCATAGAACAACTAGACCTAAACATATGAGAACACAAGTAAAGTAATCTAGATGCCAAAACATGAATTAAACCTAGAGCAAGTGAAAAGCATCTAACACAAAAGCTCATAGTTCTATTCATAAAAATAACACTTGAATAAAAACATATACATGAAACACATATTCAAGATGTCATAAACATATATAAAAATACTAGAATCATAAAATTTATTCAATGAATATTCTAGCCAAAGATTTAGAGCATGGATATATTGATAAATCAATTGAATCCTAGATGTCTCTTAAAATACATACAATACCCTTAATCCTAGATTACATCAATCAAGGATCAAAACAAATTTCAAGGATTATTAGTCATAAAATGATTCAATCAAGTCACAAATAATCCTAGATATCAATCTAATTACAATACAACTCACAAGCATGTGAAAAACCTAGAATCTAAGAAACTAGTTCACATATGTCTCTAATTAGACTTTTGATTAAGATTGATTATAAAGCTATCTTTCTCTATAGCATTCATAATACATACACATACATATAAAAGAAGAAACCCCAAGGTAATTGAAGGTTATAAAAGAAGAAATCCCAAAGATATGAACACTACCTTGGATTCTCGAGCTGGTTCAGTTTTCTATGTTCAAACACCAAAAGAGTCAATCAAAAAGCTACCAAATCACTTAGAAAAGGTAGAGGACTCGATTACAAACAATCTCCAACTTGAATCACTCAATTTCGAGTTCGTATGAGAAAGTTATGGTGTTTGGAAGATAATAAAAATTGGAGAGAAAATTCTAGCGGGATTCAACTTTTCTTCTTGAAAATGAATGGGAGGGAATTTGGAAATTTAAAAGGAAAAGAGAGAGAGAGGAGGATTTTGGCCAACCAGAAGCTACCACATCAGCTCCTAGCCATGTGGGGCGCGTGTGCCACACGGGACCAGAGAGCTGGTCTGGCCGTGTGGCCCACGGCCTCCACACGTGGCCAAGCAAGCTTGGCCGTTGGCCTCGCTTGCTCTTCCCGGGCTCCGCTCGCGTTCTTTGGCCGTATCTGGGCCTCCGAACTCTAATTTCGAATCCATCTTCGGATTATGAATCGTGACTCCCTCACGCGCAACAACGAGTATGAAACTTTGACAAAAGGTTGAGAAATCATCTCGGAATACGACGACAAAAATAACTCAACGAATAAGAACGAAAAGTAGCGTAGCTACATCGTTTGGACTTGAAACCTAATGAATGAGTAACCGAAATGACCGGGACTTAGGGCCTATTTGGGAAAGCTTTAAGAGGCTTGAAAGCTCTTCTAAGGTCCAAAAGTGGCTTTTACAGATGTTTGGATAAACTATAAAAAGAGCTTCTTCAATTTAGAAGCTCTTTTAGTGGAAGCACCATCTACCCAGCTTCCTTAGGAAGAGCTTCTACGAAAACACGCGAAGCTAAAACTACAGTTTAATGAATTTTTTATATTGTCAATTTTACCCTTTCTTTCATAAATAACAAATTGAAATCGACATTAATATCCTTCAACATTTTTATCAGATCGTTCTTCCACGAATTCTCAGATGTTCTTCCCAAAATTCTCATATGAACCCCAATTCTCAGCTCTAATTTCTTAACTCGGATCATCTTCGTATCAAGTTATACTTCTGTAAGTTACTTTGCACATTGAATTTCGTTGGCTTGTTTACTTTTCTGCTTTTATCTAACACTTTGGTTTCCAATTTACACATACAGAGAAAACTGAGATACATACAGGGATGGCTTCAAAGTTGGTGTTGGTGTTGGTGATTGTCTTCTTATTTGATCTGATTGCTTTTGCACTTGCTGTTGCAGTTGAGCAGAAGAGGTCTACTGTGAGTTTCTCTTCTCTCGATCTCTTATATATATATATATAATATTTTTGTTTATATTTTTGGGTTCAAGATGGGTTTTTGTTACTGGCTTTGTTTTGGTATGTTTTTTGTTTTTTGTTTTTGTGTGGATGCTTTTGTTTAAAAAATCAGTTTTTGAGGTGAACCCAGTTGCTGAAAGGGTGTGTTTGTTTGATTATTAATTATTATGAGATCCTTTTATTCTTCTGAATAAACAAGCTCAAAAATTGGCTTATAGATCTGACAGTGAAGCTCAAAGGGGAAATTTTTACCATTAAAGATGAAACTAGGTGCATACTAGATTACTAGTTGATAAGGAAAGCTGGGAAATCTAAAAAGAGGAGAATTGTTTTACAAAGAAGATGAAAAAACATAATTGAAATGGTCTCAAGAGAAGTTTATCACGTGGACATGGAAAATTTGAATGTTAGTCATGTAGATGGTAGTAACAATCTGATGTAATTGGGTGGAATTGGATTTTGTGAGTTGTTAAAACAAAACTGTAAACAGATTGGGATGTAAAGTGTTTGGCTGAAAAACAAGACATTGAGTAAATTTGTTGTTTTTGGAGTGTATGTACAATTGTACATTGAACAACTTAATTTTGAATATATGTTGAAATCTTGAAACTGAGATGGGTTGATTGAACAGCTTTAATTATGTGATTTGGCTGCAATGTTAACACTTTGTTTTTATGCATACTTGCAAGCGAAGTCCAACTATGCCAAATTTTTTATCAAGCCTATTGTTTTTTGTTTTTTACTTTTGAAATGTTTTCACTACAATTTTGACCAAAAATCCTGCATGTTAGCATTTGGGCTATTTTGTTTTTAATTTAAATAAAGTTTGAACAAATAAAAATAAAGGGGGTTGTTAAATAGATACATCCATGTATCTATTGTAATAAATTAGCTCATATGTGGCAAACTTGGATGAGTATGTTATTTGGGAAGATTTGAATCCTAACCGGTTGCTGTCTTTGGCTTGTAAAGATGTTAAATTTACGTCTGTTGAGGTTTGAATGAGAATTTACTTTTCTAAAAAAAAATAAAAAAATTAACAACTATCTATAGACATCTGTAATTCCTCTTTGTACTCCTTGAGGCAAGCTTAACTGAATGCTCTCGGACCAAAAAGTTTTCACAAGACTTCAATATTTCATACATTATTGTGCTTAGATGAATGCTTTAAATCATGAATATATTTGCTCGGTGTTTAAACTCAACAGTTGAATAAGATTCCGGTATATATGTATGCTTCCGCGATTGTTTTTATGAAGATAGAATTATACGTAAATTGCTATTTCTATCTAATTTAAAATAGTTATGCATCGATAACTTGCTTGGAGATGCTATTTTCTGCTTGCAAATTTATAGTTTGCATATGCCGTTGTCTTGTATTTTGACTTCGAAACATAGCACTTATTTATCTACTATATTTCATAGCACCATTAAATGTAAAACTTATTTGGATGGTTGTGATTTTCCAAAATAGTTTTAGTTGCCATTAAATGGTTTGGATGATTGTGTTTTTCATTTGTAAAAAGTTATAATCGAACAATTAAAATGTAAACTTATTTGACTTTATTGCAAATGTCGAATTTGAATCATATGATAAAGATCAAGATTACGTGCTTGAGGACAAAGAATCATATATGAATTTAATAAAGAATCATATATGAATTTACAGTTTCGTGGGTGAATAATATTGATGGTTTCAAATCATTTATGACATTTGTGTTTTTCTGAATTCCCTGAGACGCACCACGGTGATTTTCAATCCAAGATCAACCAACTCTTTTGCTGACAATCTTGCTAGAATAGGGTCGAACAAGTCATGGAATAAGCTTGAATGGTGCTTGAACTGATCATTTTCCTTCATGGATCTGTGTTGCTCTGCTTCTGCGCTCTCTGCTTTTGGTTTTTTCTTATTGCTTCACGTTTTGGTTTCTATCAGTCTTGTTGCTGTTTTTTCTTTTTCTTCCAGTCTGGTTGTTTCTTTGGGAGCTTTGTTTTGCTTCTTTGGGATCCTTAATAGGTTGCCTGGCTGTTGCCCTTGTTGTTGCCTATTTGCTGGCTGCCTGGCTGTTGCCTTATTGTATGAATTTTAGCTGTTAAAAAAAAAAAAAACAAAAACAAAAATTCATATATGAATTTAACATAAATGAAAGTGAGATGGGGTTGTTTATGATAAAATTGCTAGAGAACTAATGCTTGTATAATACTTAATTTGTAGTAAATTAATATGCATGGATGTATTCGTAATTTTAAATGAATTTTTATTATTCAATTATTTTTGTAGAATTGTTTCTTGAAATATAATAGTAAAAATGTTATATTATTTCATGAGAAGTAAACTTTAATATATATATATATATATTGTTTACTCAACTAATATATATAGATGTAAAAAAAAGGAAGATACAAATGTTAAATTATAATCGGAAGAGATTTTTTAAAATGTTCCAACCAAACACGTTCAAAAGCTCTTTTAGAAGGGTAAAAAGGTAATATCATAATTAGAAGATATTTTAAAATGTTTCATCCAAACAGCCTCAAAAGCTCTTCTGGATACAAAAGCTATTTTGAAATATACTATCCAAACACTAATTGAAAAGCTCAGGCTTTTACTTCTCTTCTTCTACTGTCAAAAGTCAAAAGTAAAAGTTATCCCAAACGAGCCCTTAATAAGGAATCATAAGAGATCATGTTCAAGTCCAAAACAAAAAATATGGAAACAAATAACACAAAATCACACACGTATGCCTTTTCTAGACATAGTCCTAGAACATGCAAATTACAATGTTTATCAAATTAAAGCTAATGCATGAGCATACATTACCAAGTGAGTGAAAGTGATATTTAAAAGAAGTTCAATCATGAAAGGACACATATGAATGCCATGTGTGTGTGTGCCTAGCCTTGTAAGAGAAAAGAGGTCTTATATACCTTTGTAGACCGATGAAGCACATTTCTCTTTGAAGCCGGCATCTTGCATGAGTTGTGGCCAAGTCTTTCTTTGATGACTTGAATCTTCAATTCTTAGACCACTAAACATTACAAGACAACATCATTTTGATATGGAATACATGCCAAGACAAACCAAAAACCTAACAAATAGGATGGGGTTCGCTTGGGCTCAAGTGATTAGTCTTCTTTGGGGTGTAATCAGCAGTGGGCTGAGGTGTATTTAAAGGCCCAAACCACGCCTAAATGCACCGTTTAACTTAATGAGGTGGCACGGTGCTATGATTTGTGTGGCAAATTATGGAACGCTCCCCTGATCTCTTCCATATTCGTAATTACTTCAAACTTCCCTCATACTTTACACTTTTGCCCCAAGTTTCACCAAATTACTTTAATGCCCTTCAACTTTATAAATACCTGAAAATACATAATTAACAACATTGAAACACGAGGAAATGCCCAAGACTCAAGCATAAGGAAATGGGAATGAGGGCCAAAATCATACCAATTTTGGTTCGATCAGTCACCTAGGTGGATTAGAAAAGATGAACCTGTATGCTATTGTACCAATATGGTACCCGTAGATACAACTAGGTCCAATGGACTTGGTAGGTCTATAAGGGCTCATGCCCTCATTGATTTGGTTGGGTAATTGACCCTATGAGGGGAGCTCAAGCAAAGAGAGCGAAATTGCATTCTTGTCATGCAAAATTTTGATCAACTTTATGCTTCTTCATTAATTGCTTGAGTATCTTGGTTGCACATATGCTTATATGATATTTTCTTCAATAAGTGTGAACCATTGCTTTGTTGGTAATCCATGTCATATTTATGTTCAAACATGCATTTTTGGACTAAGAAATTTACTTTGGAAGTACTCTTTGAATGACCTATAATTGATCTCCATGACATGATGATTTTCTTATAATGACATGCTTAAGATGGAAAGTATGAAATGTTGATTGCTAAATTTTAAATGCAAAATTATGAGTGAAAAGCAATGATGAGACTCCAACAAATAAAGGAACTTGTATCCATTCTAAGGATTTTAAAATCTAAAGTCTCTCTTTCTTTATTAGTTAAACAAGGCTACTATCATACGGGTATCTTACCCGAAATAATTAAATATGGTGCAAAAGTCGCTCATGCCTTATTTTGCTTATAAAGTTGGATATAGTTACTCCTTAAATAGAATTGCTTGTAAAATCTATATCCTTCCTTTAATTCATGACAAATGGTGAAATTGGTTTGAATTCTTTTGGAAATCTTTGTTGTTTACTTTGCTAAATACCATTGTTTTGGACTTCAATGCAACATGTTGATCGTGCTCCAAATGTTTACATTTAGCGCTCCCTTTTCCTATCTTTTTGTGCTTGTTTCTCGGGTAAAACCGGGTATTTAATGGATTAAATAAGTGTTTCAGGTAAATAGGGAAGTTTAGGGGCATTGTTGTCATTTTGGACAATTCAGGGGCAAAAGTGCAAGATTTGGGACTTTATTGAATATTCTGTGATTAAGGGAAAAGACAGGGGTACTTATTGATATTCGCCAGCCAAAGCACAGAGCAGCTGCCACGTCACCCTAGGAACGACGCCGTTTTGGCGAAGGAGCTTGTCAGCCTGATGTCAGGTCGTCTTCAACCTGTTGTCGGGTCGACTCGACCCGACCCGACCCGACCCGACCCGTAACTTGACCCGGTGACTTACCCGACCGTTTCTGGCCATTTTTTGGTAGTTTTTCCGGTCGATTTCTGCCCAGATCGGTAGCCCACGTCCCGGCTGTCACGATGGACCCACTTTGAGCCTCCCATGCATGTGATTTCCATCTCCTCCATTTCCTCCAAACTCCATTGATGGTGCAAGCTTCAAGCTCACTTCCAACGGCCTCTTGGCCACCCAAACTCGTCCAAAACTGCTGGAACTCCGTGGTTTCATGCCGAGGGAAAGTTCCCGCAGTCCAGAAGGTCATAACTCGTGGGAAACTTTCGTAACTTCCGGCGACTTCCGCCGGCAAGCTCAAACCCGCGAGGCAGAGGATCCAAACCCGCAAAAATGACTGACTTATGAGTTTTGCATGTCCAAACTTGCCCAATCCTTCCCTAGTATATATATACCTCTTTTATGCACTTAAACACAATCCCTAATGTCCAACTAAATACCTAAATTACACTAGAATAGCTTAGAAACCCTAGTCTAGCTTAGAACTACACCACCCCAACACTACATGGTTTCATGTGAATTTCCTAACTTGAAAGAAGAAGGCTTGGTGCTCTATTGAAGAACAAGAAGCTTCTTACTTGTGGTTTCTTCTTACTTTTACTTCTCTTCCTTATTTGTAATTCATGAACATGTATGTGTAAACACTTTCAATGTTGAGGGATGGATTTTATATAATTTATCTTGTATTTAATTGATCTTACCTTTACTATATCCATCTTGAGTTATCATATGTTGATTTGAGTTTGATTGAATGGATACATGTTGTTGATTGATCATTAGTAACATGTAGAATTGTTTTACAACATTGATTAGCTCTAGTGGAGAGGATTGGGTTAGTATTTGCATGTCCATGCATATTAACTAGTTCTCATGTTCTAGGTTGTAAACCTCTCTATTATTGTCATTCTATATCCATAGTTGATGGTAATTGAGTGGTAGGATTATATTGCATATGCCATAGAACATAGGTGCTTAATTGAGATCAATTACTATATCCCTCTTCATTTACCTTTGCTCTTGCATAACCTTGCAAGAATTAGTTAGTTTAGTTAGTTGTAGTTAATTTAGTGTAACTTAATTGTAGTGATTTAGTTGTTAAATTACTTGCTTACTTAGATGCCTCTTTAATTGTCATTGTAGAATAGAGATTGCGTATCCTAGGTCATAGGATTCGCATCGCTTTTAGTTTTCCGCATTAGTGTAATTTAATCTCCATTTACTTTACATGCCATTTTAGTGTAATCATAGTGCATTAGTTTAGTTGTAGCTTACTTGCCGCCATCCTCATTTACATTTCCATGCACTTGTAATTATTGTAAATATTGTAATTAGCTTAATTATAACATAAGACGTAGAACTGACTTTACGTATACAACCTCCTTCGTGGGAACGATACCTTTACTCGTAGCCACTATACGTGACCAACGATTCGTATACTTGCAAAAGGGTAAAAATACACTCGCACGCACGTACCATCATTTACCGATAGTTTATAGAACTGTCGTGTCCCGCGTGCGCCGATCAAGTTTTTGGCGCCACCGGGGATAGTTCATTAGAACTATTGCGTGCGTTTCACATGTCTTGCATGCAAAGCATTATTGTCACATATTTTCTTAATATAAATCTCTTTAATTAAGTTGCATAAAGTTCTTGTATATGACTATACAAATGTCTCTCTTTGCTAAAAGCGACCCGGTTGGGGATACTCATTTGCCTATCTCATGACAAAAAAGGGGAGTAATGTGTAATAAGGGAGTTTTAGTATTTATATGCATGTTGGGGAGAATTGCTTATTGAGGGGGAGTAACCCATTTAGGGGCAGCATTGCATTGCACTTCATAGCTTGTTGTTGCTTGTTTTCTTTAATGCATATGCTTGTATTTATTTTTTCACTTGATCACCTCACATACACTTATCTTGGAAAGTGTAGTTATCCTGTTTTGTAAGGATGTTTATTCTACAAGAGATGGAAAGCTTGAAGATCTAGTTTGATTAGGTATCTCTTTGTAATGTAGAAAAACTCTTGTTGACCTTTAGTTTCTTTTTGTAAGGATCAATTGTGAGTGGTGGTTTTGTCACGAAATAGTCAAATGGGGAGATTGTAAGTTCCTCATTTTTGATTAGCTAATTTCGTTGACAAACCACAATTGGAGTTTAATTATGTAAGGGTAGTTTAGGGCGTCATTGTTCATGATCAAACTAATTGGATTTCAAGCCCTTAAGCTCCAGTGCTCATTGAAGGTATATCATTTGTGCTTAACCTTTTTGAAAAGACTAGTTGCACACACACACACTTCTCATGCATGCCTTAGTCTTCTTGCATTTGTGTTCATTGCTTATTGTGTGCATTCTCTTCACACTTCACACTTGCACCTCTTTGTTGGATTTTATTGTGTGATAGTGTGTCTTGCAATTCGTTTCTCGAAGTATGTTCAGAAACGTCCACGCGTGCACGTTAGTGTGCTTGGTTTAGCGCGAGGATCACCATCGGAGAAAGCTCTTTTCTTCTCCTTTGGTTTCACCATAATTGTTGAAACAACGGTTGTGATCGGCGGCCCTGACCGCCGTTTGATTCCAGTAGGTTCTGGAATGAATCTGCAGTTATGATCTGGCGACCAAGACCACCAAATGAAACCACCGTTTGATACCTGTATCCTTTGGTTCAAATCTACGATTATGATCGGTGGTCAAAACCGCCGAATGAAACCGCGGTTTGAAACATGTGTCCTCTGTTTCAAATATGCGGTTATGATCGGCAACCTCAACCACCGAATGTAACCGCCGTTTGAAACCTGTGTTCTCGGTTTCAAATCTGTGATTTGCGATCGGCGGTCGGGAAATCGCTGAATGGCGTGTTTCTGGGGCAAACTTGTCTTTTCACCCAGTTTATTTTTTACTCTCTATAAATACCCCATTATCTCATCTTCTTTGATTAGCTCTTTTAACACCAAGAACCCTAAAGAGAGAAAGAGAGATTCTTAAGAGAGAAAGAGAGATTCTTAAGAGAGAAAGCAACAAGCTTGCTTCTTTAACTCTCCAAACCCATTTCCATGTGCATCAAACATCATCTAGCATCATCTAGTTTCATATAGGATGTGTTCTTGTATGAGTCTTCTTCAACACACATAACTTGGTAAGTAGAACACCATCTTCATCTATTTTTGTGTTCTTACTTATTAAGAAATCTCTTTTATGACTTGTATGCATCTAGATTAAGTTTTTAATATACAAGTTGAGATTTTTGTGTTGATTGTTGAGTTGTTGTATTGTGATAGCTATTGTTTCTAGGATTGAATTTATTTTATATAGCTAAGTTTTATATATGACATGTAGCAACATGATATCTAGGATTGTTTGACATGTTCATCCATGATTAGATAAGCATTAAATGTGTCGACCTAGCATTTATGCATTTGATATTCACCTAGGTTGTGTTCTCTTCCTTGGGAGTTAAGTCTTGTGACTAAGTTGTTTAGTGCACAAGCAAGTAGGTCTATGATCACTATTAAAGGCCCGTTAGGTAGAGTGGAAGGGTTAGTAACCAAGTATGGTTTGACTTGAGGTCAACCTAGGTTGTAAACTTTCATTCAAGTAGTGGATTTGAGGACCGTGTGTGGCTAGCACAATAGCCCGTGAGTTTTACCCAGTTGGAGGGTTTCTCACGTAAATCAATCAACATGCAATTTATTGTTTTCCACAGTTAAATTACGTTGATTGTATTTGTTTATTTTAGGTTATTTTTGAATATTGACTAATCAAAAAAAGTTGGTAATTAACTTGATTAAAACCTATTCAACAACCCCCCCCCCCCCAACTCTAGGTTAATTTAGACACATATTATATAGTTTCAAAAATAACAAAGAGTAGCACAAGAACAACCAACAACAAAAACAAGGGGGACCAACCCCAACCAAATAGAGCGGCACGCAAGCCACATAAACCAAATAAAAAAACATCAACTAAATCGAAAAGCTTCTCGACCCATGTAGTCATTACCCACCGAAGAAGAGCAAAACACCGGAGAAGAAAACCACCAAGAAGCATAATCTAACTCCAAAGCATGTTTGGAAAAAGCATCTGCAACTTGATTACCTTCTCTAAAAATATGAGACACCTGAAAGTCCAGGGAAGAAATATGGGAAAGGCACAGCTGCTAGACCTATCTAACCCTCCAAGGAACCTGCTCGGAACAAGAAGAAAGAAGCTGAACCACATAAGAGGAATCACTCTCAAGCCAAATCCGACACCAATCATTCTTCCAAACCACTCATGTGCTCTTAATTCAAGAGTTATAAATACATTAAAATCTTAACCATTGGATTAAGAGCACATGAGTAGTTAAAATGTTGAAGTCAAAATTTTAAGTATTTAAATTTATTTGGCTAGACCCTTAATATTAATAAACAAATACATAAATTTCGTTTATATTAACTTCTGAAAATTAAGGAAAATCACCTCCATTATTATGATAATTTTATTATAATATATATATATGGCTTTTCCACTTAGTTGACTATAATATACTTTACTTAGTCACTAAGCCAATCCATCCACATAGCCACGTGGTCAATCCTTTGCCTTATATATATATGATTGCCTCATTTGTAAATGTTAACTGATGAGATCATTTTATCCAATATAAAAGTAATTCTCTACTCTCACTCACTTGTTTATCTCTTCTCTCATTCTCTCGCATCTCTCATCTCTCTATTTATCATTTATTCACTTTATCATATGATCTTCAAATATTCTTCATGATCTTCAAATATTCTTCATGTTCTTTAATTGATCTTCACATATTCTTCATTTATTTCTTCACTTATTTCATAACACGTTATCAGCACGATTGCATGTAAGTAGAGAGGATCCCCTAATGGGTGATTTACTTACATCTCAATATTCTGGATCTATTTATAGTTCCATATACAAGATGGCTATGCCGTCAACGGATCCTCTATATATAGTTCTGGATTTATTTAAACTGTTTAAATATTCAGCATTTATCTTTACGCAATATATGAGACTGGCTTATGCTGTGTCTCGGGGCTGGATTATGCTGTGTCTCAGGACTGGCTTATGCTGTGTCTCCAGATAAACTGTTTTAATATTCAGTATTTATTTTTATGCAATATATGAGACTGGCTTATGTTGTGTCTCGGGACTGGCTTATGCTGTGTCTCAGGACTAGCTTATGCTGTGTCTCTAGATAAACTGTTTTAATATTCAGTATTTATTTTTATGCAATATATGAGACTGGCTTATGCTGTGTCTCGGGACTGGCTTATGCTGTGTCTCGGGACTGGCTTATGCTGTGTCTCCATATAAATTGTTTTAATTCATTATGCTCTTTAATTATATTCGCACTAAATTAAATTTACAATTTAATTTACAGAAAAAGGAAGTTGTAAGCATGGCTAAACTTGCAAATCTGAAGTTTGATGCACTCCAAGTTTCGGGAGATAATTATATGTCTTGGGTTATTGATGCGGGGTTATACTTAAAATCTCAAGGCCTGTATTATACCATTGATGATGGTAGCGAGGCTAATGAACAAGACAAATCCACAGCGATGGTGATACTTCGTCATCACTTATATGAAAATTTAAAAGCTCAGTATCTTACTGTCACAGAACCTGAGGATTTATGGCAAGAGCTAAAAGATCGTTATGATCATCAGCATGATGTAATGTTACCAAATGCTAGATATGAATGGCAGCATTTACGATTTCAGGACTATAAATCAGTTTCTGAATATAATTCTGCTCTGTTTAGAATCACCACAAGATTGAAATTATGTGGTCAAGATGTATCTGAAAAGGAAATGTTGGAAAAGACTCTCACAACTTTCCATGCCTCAAACATAATATTGCAACAGCAATATCGAGAACGCTGATTCTCAAAATATTCAGAACTGATCTCATGCCTTTTAGTAGCAGAAACAAATAATGAGCTATTGATAAAAAATCATGGATCACACCCGACTGGTTCTACAGCATTGCCAGAAGCGAATGCTAATACTGTCGGATATCGTGGTCGAGGTCGTGGTTGTGGTCATGGTCGTGGTCGAAGCCATGGGTATAATCGTAATTCTGATCATGGTCGTGGCAATGGTTATAATCCTAATCGCGGTCGTAATTTTGGCCGGGGCCGTGGTCGTAGTTTTAAAAGAGGGCGTGGTAATCCTGGATCAGGTGGTTATAGTCAAAACTCTCAACAGAAGTGGAATGTTTATGAAGCCAAACAGTATAATGAAAAAAATGTTCAAAATAGGCCTAATGCGAATGACAGTGTTTGTTTTAGGTGTGGGTGTTATAATCATTGGTCAAATGATTGTAAAACAGCTAAACACCTGGTGGATTTGTATCAAGCATCAATCAGTGGAAAGGGAAAGAAACCTGAAACTCATTTCATTGAAGATTCATACTCTAGAGATATTACACATCTCAATGTTACATATTTCTTTCCAGACCCGAAAGACATGCCAGCTGCTTCAATTGATGATGGGAATGTCCATACCAATTAAATACTACTTATAGTAGTAGTATTTTGTTATTTTGTTTATGTAAAATATTTTCAATGCTATATATATACTTTTGAATCACTTTGTCTGATATGCATTTTATTTTTCTTTATGAAGCATACAAAATGAATCCAAACGATAAATTGGGGGTTATTGAAAAGCTAGAAGCATAAGATATATGTTTAGTTGATAGTGCAACAACTCATACAATTCTGTGGAGCCAGAAATATTTTATAAATTTAAATTTACTCAGAGCAAATGTTAATACAGTATCAGGTCCAGCAGATCTGGTAGAAGGTTTTGGAAGAGCCATGATATTATTACTAAACAATACTAAAATATGTATCGATGATGCATTATATTCAAGTAAATCCAGAAGGAATCTGCTTAGTTTCAAAGATATACGGAGGAATGGATATCATATTGAAACTATGAATAAAGATAATATTGAATATCTATGCATTACTTCTCATGATTCACTCCAGAAACTCATTATAGAAAAGCTGCGTGCTTTATCTTCTGGATTATATTACACTATTATCAAAAGTGTAGAAGTTTATGCAGTTGTGAATCAGAAATTCTCAGATCCAAAAATGTTTGTACTTTGGCATGACCGTCTCGGTCACCCAGGATCTACAATGATGCGTAGAATCATTGAGAATTCTCAAGGGCATCCATTAAAGAACCAAAAGATTCCTTTATCCCATGAGAATTTATGAATTGCATGTTCCCAAGGGAAATTAACAATAAAACCATCTTTTTCTAAAATTGGTTTTGAATCCCCATCATTTTTACAAAGAATTCAATGGGATATATATGGACCTATTCATCCACCAAGTTGACCATTTTGTTATTTTATGGTTCTAGTTGACGCATCTGCTAGATGGTCACATGTATGCTTATTATCAACACGTAATGTTGCTTTTGCAAGGTTACTTGCACAGATTATCAGGCTTCGGGCTCATTTTCCCGATTATTCAATTAAATCAATACGCCTTGATAATGTTGGTGAATTTACTTCCAATGCATTTGATGAATACTGCAAAGTGGCTGGAATTGATGTTGAACATCCAGTTCCACATGTTCATACTCAGAATGGATTAGCAGAATCACTCATTAAACGTGTCCAGATAATTGCAAGGACTTTACTATTGCGAACGCAATTACCAATTTCTGTATGGGGGCATGCAATTTTACATGCCGCTGCATTAATATGGCTTCGGTCCACTGCTTATCATCAGTATTCACCAGTACAACTTGTACTTGGTCATCAACCAGATATATCTCATTTACGTACATTTGGGTGTGCGGTATATGTCCCAATTGTACCAACAAAAAGAACTAAAATGGGACCCCAAAGGCATTTGGGAATATATGTTGGTCTTGATTCACCATCAATTTTTAGATATTTGGAACCCTTGACTGGTGATCTTTTTACAGCACGGTTTACAGATTGTCATTTTGATAAAACAAATTTCCCATCATTAGGGGAAAGAAAAATTTCTTCTGAAGAGAAGCATGAACTTTCCTGGAAAGTTCCTAGTCTAATTCATTTAGACTCATACACATCTCAATGTGAGAATGAAGTACGTAAGATAATACATCTTTAAGCAATAGCAAATCAGTTACCAGATGCATTTACAGATGCTACTAAGGTAACGAAATCATACATAGCAGCTGTTAATGTACCAGCACGGGTGATTATTCCAGAGAAACAATCTAAACAAATTATAGCAAAAGAATCATCTAATGCACACCAAAAGCGTGGTAGACCGATTGGCTCAAAAGATATTGTTCCTCGAAAAAGGAAAATAAATAAATTCACTTTCTCTAAGTTAACTCTAGAAGAGTTAAATGTCCCTGAAGGGACACAAGCTACTAAAGTGACAAAATCCCCTGTGGAGGAAAGAATCTCTGAAGAGATACAAGAATGTAGAAATGAGGAAATTTCTATAAATTATACAAGAGAATTGTGGAATCGTGAAGAAACAATCATCGATGATGTATTTTCATACACAGTCGCAACTGAAATTATAAATGATGATTATGAACCTCATAATCTCGATGATTGTAGACAAAGGTCTGATTGGCCTAAATGGAAAGAAGCAATTCAAACAGAGTTGACTTCAATGGCCAAACGTGAAGTATTTGGGTCAATAATCCTGACGCCTGAAAACGTCAAACCTGTTGGGTACAAATGGGTTTTTGTACGAAAACGTAATGAGAAAAATGAGGTCGTGAGATATAAGGCATGGCTCGTAGCACAGGGTTTCTCACAGAGACCTGGCATCGATTTTGATGAAACATATTCACCAGTGATGGATACAATTACGTTTCAATTTCTAATAAGCATGGCTGTCTTGGAAAGACTGGAAATGCGTCTAATAGACGTAGTAACTGCTTATCTATATGGTTCACTGGATTCAGATATTTACATGAAAATCCCTTAAGGGTTCAAAATGCCAGAATCATGTAACTCAAGACCTCGTAATTTGTATTCGATAAAATTACAAAGGTCCTTATATGGATTAAAACAATCTGGACGGATGTGGTACAACCGTCTAAGTGAATATCTGATAAAGGAATGATATATTAATAATCCTATATGTCCATGTGTTTTCATTAAGAAATCAGAATCTGGATTTGCTATCGTAGCAGTTTATGTTGATGATATGAATTTAATTGGAACCCTTGGAGAACTTCAGAAAACTGCTGAATACTTGAAAAAGGAATTCGAAATGAAAGATCTGGGAAAAACAAAATAGTCTTGGCCTTGAGATCGAGCATAGATCAAATGGAGTATTTGTCCATCAATCAGCATATACTGAAAAGATTTTAAAAAGATTCTATATAGATAAGGCTCATCCATTAAGTACTCATATGGTTGTTAGGACTCTTGATCCTAAAAAGGATCCATTCCGTCCAAAAGAAAATGATGAAAAGATACTTGGTCCTGAGGTACCATATCTTAATGCGATTTGTGCTTTATTATATTTGGCTCAGTGTACTAGACCAGATATTGCATTCTCTATGAATGTACTGGCTAGATTTAGCTCAGCACCAACTCGAAGGCATTGGAATGAAATCAAACATCTTTTCTGTTACCTTAGTGGAACGAAAGATTTATGATTATTTTATACAAAGTCTAACAATTTTTCAGGTTTACTTGGATATGCTGATGCCGGGTATCTGTCTGATCCCCACAAAGCTCGTTCACAAACGGGATATGTTTTTACATATAATGGCACAGCAATATCATGGCGCTCCACGAAACAGAATTTGGTTGCTACATCATCTAATCATTCTGAAATCATCGCACTTCACGAAGCAAGTCGGGAATGCATTTGGCTAAGGTCAGTTATTCATCATATTCAAAATACTTGTGGATTTTCATTATCTACAGAAATGCCAACACAGATATTTGAAGATAATGCGGCTTGTATTGCTCAAATTAGAGGGGGATATATCAAAGGAGATAGAACCAAACATATTTCTCCTAAATTCTTCTATACTCATGAGCTTCAACAGAGCCGACAAATTGATGTTAAGCAAATACGGTTTACAAATAACCTTGCAGATCTGTTTACCAAATCATTGCCTACATCAACGTTTGAGAAGCTAGTATATAATAGGCATGCGTCGACTTTCGAAATTACAAGATTAAATGCTGAAGTTTTATGAGGGGGAGCGTTCAATCAGGGGGAGCAAAGTTTTGAATGGACATATATACACTATACTCTTTTTCCCTTTGATCAGGTTTTTTCTCATTGGGTTTTCCTGACAAGGTTTTTAATGAGATAGTTTTTAATGTCCAACCCCCACTAGATCCAAAAAGTCATTGTATGTATTTTAATTAGGTTTTATCACATTGGGTTTTTCCTAGAAAATTACAATTCAAGTAGTGGAAAATCCAAAGGGAAGTATTATAATATATATATATGGCTTTTCCACTTAGTTGACTATAATATACTTTACTTAGTCACTAAGCCAATCCATCCATATAGCCACGTGGTCAATCCTTTGCCTATATATATATATATGATTGCCTCATTTGTAAATGTTAGCTGATGAGATCATTTTATCCAATATAAAAGTAATTCTCTACTCTCACTCACTTGTTTATCTCTTCTCACATTCTCTCACATCTCTCATCTCTCTATTTATCATTTATTCACTTTATCATATGATCTTCAAATATTCTTCATGTTCTTCAATTGATCTTCACATATTCTTCATTTATTTCTTCACTTATTTCATAACAAATTTTACATATTTGTCAAAAATAATATGATTGAATGGAGAACAAACAAGTCATTTCCAATTGATAAAAGAGAAATACAAGCAAGTGAAAAACAATAATGAAAATAGAAACATTAAAAGGAACTTGATGGTAACAAAGAAAAGAAAAAAGTAGAAACTTATAATAATACCGAAAGGAAATTAATTAATTAATAATGCAAAAAAAAAAAAAAAAAAAAAATTGAATTAGTTCTTGGTGTTCATGCTTTTCTTGATTTGCTCTGCATTTCTTTCGACAGATTCCTTGGATTCTTCAGCCTTGCCAAGCACAGTGTCTTTGGCCTTTTGGGCTGTATCCTTGGCCGAACCCCAAGCATCCTGCACTGTCTGTTTTGCCTTCTCAGTAACTTCTTGTGCTGTTTCCGACACTTTTCCGGCCAAATCTTGTGTTTTATGGCTCACCTACGTACAATTTCCAACAATTAGATGTTAAATAACAATAGTAATACTAGGCTGCCTAAAACATTTGTCCAAGATACATGTGCAATTAAATTGTATCGATACAACCCAATGATTGTACAAGTGCAATTAAATACAACCCAATGATCTTTAGTATTTACCGTTTGGTGGTCTCCATAAAATTACTATGTTAGTAACATAGTGGGACCAACTCGAATTCCTTAAGAATGCCCTTGTTTTTTTTCAAAACTTCAATAGAAAAATGAGACTTGTAAAGAATAACTTAAAGTCAGAAACGGTTGATGATATTTTTTTCAAATAAATTTATAAATAATATAGAAATTCTCTGTTGCTGTATCCTAAACTTCTTTTGTTAGGGAAACCAGACTTGGAAAGTTTGAAATATGTTTCACCTGGAAAAAAAAAAAAAAAAAAAAAAAAAACTTACGGGATCCCACACTAGAAATGAGCTCGGTATATATTCTTACTTGTTGAGCGGTAGAGTAAGCTTTGTTTTTCATGTCTCCAGCAGCATTCATGGCCTCATCTGCCCCTTGTTTAACTGCTTCTGTGGCTGAGCCGTCATGCGAGTTTGCCTATAACACAGCCATATATATTACCATGCATGTTATTTATCAAGATTCAAGACTACTTCAATTCCAAACTGTAATTTATCACTTTTTTGAGGGAAGGGGGGGACGTCGTATACACAATAATATCACAAAAGAGAAAATTTAACATTTATTAATTACCTGAATGTATCTCTGGGTTGTGGCCAAAAAGAGCCTAGGATTCAAAGTGCTTCTCCTTGCAATTGCAGCTCCAACAAGACCAACTTTTGGGGTTAAACTTGCCATCTTCTTTTGCTATTTGTTTTTTTTTTCTTTTAATCAATTGTTCTCTTCTAAATGGGTTTTCTATCAAGAGAATGAAGAAAAAATAATGGTTGGAGATGAATTGTGAATAGATTGAGTATATAAAGAAAGAAGAGTAGTGTAAATTGTTGTTGTAATATAGAGAGCACATTTAGAGAATGAGTGGTCATGAACTTGTTTTTACCTGTCAATAAGATCCAGTATTCTAGGAGGCTCATTTTATAACTTGATTTCAGGATCATTTGCCCTTTGTCTTGACTCTTGAAATTCACTACCATTTTTCTTTTTCTATTTTTGTTTTCCTTATTGGCCTATGAACAAGGTTTGTGTACAATTAATTATTACTTTATTATTTTTATTTATTTTTATTTTTATTTTTATTTTTAAATATCTATTAATCCAAGACCAGGTGTTATTTTAACAACCTTTTGAGTTGTGTTAAGAGTACATATTAAGAATTATAAATACTGATTACAATAACCAACAACTTTATCAAATAAAAATAAGAATTATAATTTTTTTTTTTTTAAAGGGTAAATAAAACACTTTATTTTTATTATTTCAAGATACATACAATTGAGTTTGTTTGTTTGTTTTTTTTTTTTTTTTAAGTTTTTAGATTCTTGATATATATTCATAGGATAAGAAAATCCTACTTCTATTTCACTTGTCATCCAAAAATTTTAGGAATTTTATTTTAGAGGTTTATATATTGATTTTAATCAATGTTACACTAAGAAGAATATTCCCTTAAATATTCCTTTCCTTTTTTTCTTTTTTTTTTTTTAATTTCTCAACAATTAACATTTCACCAATTATTTAATTTTACATCTCCAACCCATTACACCAAATGTTGTATTTTGCTTTAATTTTAGTGTTTTCAAATTAGTTATTTTAAAAAAAAAAAAAAATAGTGATTTTTGTATTGAATACTTAATTTTAATTTATTATAAATGTTAATATATATAATAATTAAATTAAAACAAATAAAAATTAAACAAAATCATCAAATAATAATAAATAAATAAAAAGATGCAATTGGAATAAATTTGATTAAATAAGGGTAAAACTGGTATTAAATAAAACTTTAAATAATAATTATAAAAGAAAAAAAATAAGTAAAACTACAACATCTCTACGGTATATGGTGCAACACTGTAGACTACATCAATTTGGTGCAAAGTTTTGAAGTTTGGTTGGAGAGGTAAATGAGCTTAAAATTGAAGTTTTGAGGCTGGATTGGAGATACTCTTATAGCAAAAAGGAATTGATATCCTTTTTTCTTTTCTTTTTTCTGTAGCTTTTATAATTTATTTTACGGCTATGATTACAGAAGTCCGTTGATGTTCTAAAAATAAAAAGAAAAAGGAATATAAAAATAGAGGACTTATATTGTAATAAAAATACCCTTAATGATTTTTGAAATAAAAATACTTTTAAAAAAAAACCTCTTTAATTTTTTTTATTGGAGGTCGGCAAGACCTCCAAGTCCAAGCGAGATCTCGCTGACCTCCAAGTCCAAGCGAGATCTCGCTGACCTCCAATGGAAGTCTACATACCTCTATTAATGGAGGTCCGACAAAAAAAAAAAATCCAGATTTCTTTAATTAAACACATCAGCAGTCTTTTTCAATTAAACACATCAGTTTTCTTCAATTAAACACACCACCAGTTTTCTTTAATTTAACACACCAGTTTTCTTCAATTAATTACCACACCAACAGTTTTCATCAATTAAATACACCACCGTTCTTTTTCAATTAATTAGCACACCAACATTTTTCATCAATTAAACACACCACTAGTTTTCATCAATTAAATACACCACCAGTTTAATTCCAAACGTGTTTAATCTATGTGTATAATTTGTAGCGTGTTTAATTCCTAGTGTGTTTAATTCCCTGTATGTTTAATCGGGTGCATTTAATCTCCTTCTTCTTCACAGAGTTTTTTTACCTTCTTCCCAATTTTTTTTACAATTTTTTTTTGTGGCAAGTGACCTCCATTGGAGGTCTCGGACCTCCATCAGAGGTCGCCTCGACCTCCAATCGTTAAAAAAAAAATAAAAAATGGTTTATTTTTTGCTTAAAAGAAAATTAGTTTTAAAAAATAAAAATAAATAGAAAAGGTAGGGGTAAATTTGTCTTTTCAATGGAAAGTTTGGTAAAAACAAGAAAATACACTAATTCCAGGTAAAAATAGAAATCCCCTTAATTTTTTGGTTCAAAAGTGCTATTTCCTCTTGATAATTAGTAGTAGATCATCAAGTTCCCATATTCGAATTGCCACTACAATATATGGTATATTAAAAAAATAAATAAAAAATCGGACTTATACGGTAATATTATTTACATTTTCAATAATGTTAGACAATATCTTAATTGTAGTAGATCAGTGAATTTAAATATCACATTGCAGGTTGAGTGAATTTAACTGTCACATCACAAGTTAAGATTGAAGCTACACTTTGATATAGAACCCAAATTGTAAGCCGTAATAATCTTTTAATAAAAAAAAAAAAATGGACTGACCTAGAGGGAAAAACATCATAAGCAATCATATGCTGAAAAACTCATAAGCAGTATCCATATATATATAAAAGATAAAAGAAAAGTAAAGAGTGACAAAAAGCAACAAAGCACAAAGAACCAGGGGAGGAAACAACCCCAAACAAAAAGAAGCACGTAGGCCACACCAAAAAGAAAAAGAAAACATCAAGAAAAACGAAAAAGACTCCCGGCCTATACAGTCATTGCCAACTAAAGAAAAACATAATAATGGGGTGGAGAACCACCAAGAATCAGCCTGAAGCTCCAAAGCATGCTTAGAAAGCGCATCTACAGCTTGATTCCCCTCCTTGAAAATATGGGAAACTTGAAAATCCATCTGCGAGATCTGGAAGATGCAATGCTACCACGCCTAACGACCCTCCAAGGAACCATCTCAGAATGAGAAGAAAGAAGTTGAACCACATAAGAAGAGTCGCTCTCAAGCCAGATCCGATGCCACCCATACTTTCAAGCAAAATTAATGGCCAACGAGGCCACCAGAAACTCGGCCTCAAATGCGAAAACCTAACCAAAAGGAATAGTAAAGCAACCCTTCACAAAGGCTCTACAGTTCTGAAAAGATACCACCACAACCACCAACCCCCGGAGAGCCCATAGCAGCATCTTTAGTATTAATTTTGATCCAACCAGGAGCCAGAGGTGATCAAACCACACTCTTGATCACCGAGGCTTTAGAAGGGCGACACCGAAGACCAAATCGACGAAGAATTAAAAGATCGTCCATACTATTACGCATACGACCAATCTCCAAGCGATTGGCCTCTGAAATCGCACATCAAACTAGAGAGAGGACGGATCTAAAGTCCACTGACTTCCCTTCAAAGATCTACTGATTATGGTCTTAGCTATTGCAATTTAGTTGGCTTAAAATACCTTAATATATATGAAGAAGAGAAACCAAAAATTTAAGGGGGTTTCTATTTTTACCTGGAATTAGTGTTTTCATTATTTTTACTAAACTTTCCACTAAAGAGATAAATTTACCACTGTCTTTTCTATTTATTTTTATTTTTTAAAAATAATTTTCGTTAAAAAAATATATATATTTTTTGTTTATTTTTTTAATGATTGGAGGTCACTTGCCACAATATATATATATATATATATATATAATATAACTGGGAAGAAGGGAAAAAAATATCTGTGAAGAAGAAGGAAATTAAACGTACCAGATTAAACACATTGGGAATTAAACACACAGTTTAAACACACTATGAATTAAATACGTTAGGAATTAAACACACATAATAAACATATTAGGAATTAAACTGGTGGTGTGTTTAATTGATGAAAACTAGTATGTTTAATGTGGAAATTGTGAGAAATATCACTCTTTTTTGTTTGAATTTTAAGAGTATCAATAGTTAAATAATTTAAGTTTAAATGGAACTAAATTAAGTGATTTCCAAAAAAGCCCTTGTTTACTTTTTTTTTTTTTAATTCTTTTTTACTTTGACTATTCTCTTTATTCAACCTCTAAAAACGAATTCTCTAGGTTTTTTTTTTATTTTTTTCAAAAACCTTCATTGATGGAGGACCAATGGAGATCCTCCATCAATGGAGATGAAAGACCTCCATTGGAGGTCAGTTTGACCTTTATTGGAGGTTGAAATTGGCCTCCAATGGAGGTCAATTCAACATCCAATAGAGGTTTCAATGAAGAAGATGACAAAAAAAATTTGAAAATTTTCATTTTTGCCTAAAAAGTCTCGAAAATTGTAAAACATCTTGGAAACTATCAAAAAGTCTCGAAAACTACATGAAAAATCTTGGAAACTACCTGAAAAGTCTCAGCAATACTTGGAAATACCAAAATATGTCTCGGAAACATAAAAAAGCGCGAGACTTAGTTTTGTTAGATCCACACTTTTGGTGCTATTTAAACTTAAGTTATTAAAACAGTGATACTCTTAAAATTACACTTTGAAAAAGTCTCATTTAATTTTTGAACCATGTGTTTAATTGAAGAAAACCGGTGTGTTAAATTGAAGAAAACCGATGGTGTGTTTAATTGAAAAAGACTGTTGGTGTGTTTAATTGAAAAAAACTGGAAGAAGACTGCTGGTGTGTGTAGTTGAAGAAATCTAAAAAAAAATTCCAAATTTGAAAAAACATTCTTCTTCTTCTTCTTCTTCTTTAATTTTTTTTAGATTGGAGGCCTGACCTCCATTCTTCTTCTTCTTCTTCTTCTTCTTCTTCTTCATTTAAATATTTTTAGATTGGCGGCCCAACCTCCCGACCTCCTTCTTCTTTTCCTTCTCCTTATCTTTCTCCTTCTCCTTCTTGTGTGTTTAATTGAAAAATACTGTTGGTGTGTTTAATTAAAGAAATCTGGAAGAAGACTGTTGGGGTGTTTAATTGAAGAAATCTAGAATTTTTTTTTCCATATTTGAAAAAACATTCTTCTTCTTCTTCTTCTTCTTCTTCTTCTTCTTCTTCTTTAATATTTTTTAGACTGGAGGCCCAACCTCCATTCTTCTTCTTCTTCTTTTAATTTTTTTTTTTAGATTGGAGGCCCGACCTCCCTTCTCCTTCTCCTTCTCCTTCTTCTTCTTCTTCTTCTTCTTCATCATTTAATTTGAGTCACGGTATTTACACCCCTTTAAAACTGTATGTACACCCTATTTTTTATTTACACCCACAAAATATTATAATTTGTAAGTAAACCCCACATTTTACCAAATATATCCTTTCTCTAAATATATTAATAAATACGATAAATTAATATATTATAACATAATTAATAAATATAAACTCCTCTTTCCAAGCTAAAATCTTCTCACTGTCTTGAATTTGAGAGTGTTTCTTGAAGGAATATTAAAAAGTATCCTCCAACCCTATTCAAATAGCAAAGAAAAGAACGAAGATGTGCCTTAATTTACTTGGAGAAAAAAAAAACACTTGGCTTTCAAGAAATCCTTTATCAAAATGTCTTCTATCCCTTTAGTTTTGAACCAAACCCAAAAATCAGAATTTTGTAAGATAAATAGATAAATAAATAAATAAAGGGATTTAGATAAACTTGCTGAATGGAGAGGATAATTTTTAAATATTTAAACAAAAACAAAAATCAATCACTCTGATACTCGATAACTCTCACTCTTTTTACGTTATTTTTTTGTCTGAATAGCTTTTTGTTTAGTTTTTAAATAATTTTTTATGATTTTCTGTTTTTTTTTTCTTAACTAGAGATTAAAAAAAAAAATCTTTAAACTGGAAATAATCACGATTTAATTAATTTTTAATAAATATATAGTTAATATTATGATCAAAAGATAATTATGTATATTTGTTAAAATATTCAAAATAATAAGTATTGTACTTATAATAATATATAAGGTAAATTCATAATTATTTTGATCCTTTAATAGCTTTATTAAAGGGGAGTTGGAATTTTAAAATAATACTAATATGGGGTGCACATACAGTTTTAGAGGGATACAAATATCGTCACTTTTTAATTTTTTTAGATTGGAGGCACGACCTCCAATAAAGTTAGGCCTCTAATTAAAAAATAAAAAATAAAAAAGTATCTTCATCATTAATTTTTTTTTAGACAATGAGGTCGGGCCTTTAATAAAAAAAAATGTAAAAAAATTAAAAAAAAACTTTTCTAATCGGAGGCCTGGCCTCCAATTAAAAAAATTAAAAAGTTTTTTTTTTTAAGTGTCTTTTTTATTTTATTTTTATGAAATTGGACTGATCTAAGGGGGGAAAAACCATCACAATCGATCATATGCTGAATATATATATATATATATATATATATATATATATTCTCCACCAGTGCGCTTCTTCCATTTTGGTATCAGAACCTTGAGACTTGTTGAAGAAGAGTTGAGTTAGATTTATTCTCTAAGTGCAAAAGTCAGTAGTCACCAAGTTTGCTGTTAGCCAAGGGTGGCATAAGGCAAAACCTCCAGACAAGCTGTGAGTTAAAACCTAGGTTTAAGTCTATATTAGTCTTTTCTTTACCATGTCTGCAAGTAGTTCTAGGCCTGGGATAGAGCCTGACGATAATGACAGTATTGCGTGTCAATCTATTGCTAACTATGAAACAAATTGGGATGATAAAGACTTAGTAAACTGGCAATTGCCTAATATTCAACAGTATAGCATTTACAAGAAGAGCATAACTGTAGATTTTAGAACCATTTTAGGTCAAAAGACTAAAGAGATTAATGTCAAATTCCATAACAATACTTTTAGCACAAATTTATTGAATAAAAATAGCCTGAACCATTATCATAAGATTGGTTATAATGATTTGCATATTGGTAGCGTTCAAATTGGTTTGAAACCCCTAGCCAAGATTGGTCTCAACAATTCCCTTTTAGTAGTACTCCGTGACAAAAGGATCACCAACTATAAAGAATCTATTTTAGGAATTGCTGAAACTAGTTTGACTTATGGACCTATTTATTTTCAATGTTATCCAAATTTCACTGTTGCTTTGAATTCAGATGAACACAAAGAAAAATGCCTTGCTATTGATATTCAGACGCATAATTATCAGTTTCTAAGGGGTTCAAGCCCTTATAAACTCATTTATAGAATTCATTATCGTGTACTAACCACTGGACTTATCCCTAGTTATATTCCTCCTGTTGTTCCTGCTGGACAAACTATATGTTATAATGCTTATCCTACAGTTAACCTGATGGTTCCTACACCAGTTAAATGGGAAGATATCAACTTCCCTGAAACTTGGTTGAAAGAACATGCAGATAGGCCCACTTATCAATCACCCATGAGAAATCTCAGAGATTGTATATCAGACCAAGATAGGACTCTTCGAATCTCTTTCAGAGACCGATCTCTATCATCCAGAGAGCATTCATTACGAAATCTAAATTATGATGATGAACTCCAATCAGCAAGAAATTCCCTATCTAGCCTATCTAGACTTAATATCAGAAACCAAATTCCCAGCCTGGTAGAACAATACCAATATAGACCCAATCCAAACACTAGAAATCAATTACCTAACCTTGAAAACAGATACAAGCTAAGTACTAGTGAATTATCTGAACCCATAAACCTGGTACCTAGACAAAGACGTCCACCTATTCCCACTACTATTGAAATACCCACTGTAGAAGTACCCACTCATATCTCCAGAGTCCATAAAACTCCAGAACAAGTTGCTCATCTCATCCATACATATGACCAAGAAGGACCAAGCTCTCCCACTCCATTGTAGGTCCTCACAGAGATACCTGACACAGAACCACAAATTCGAACCATAAATGTCATTGATACCAACCCTATCAATTATGACATTCTTATAGCAGATTATCTTAGCCATAAATCCAGAACCAAATATGAATCCAGTTATAGCCAGAAAAAACGTGACCAGTTTAGGATAAGGTGGCTCCAGAATCTCAGAACTCTTAACAAAAGCATACTCTTCTTTGAATGGTATACTGATAGAAAAAACATAGAATAAATGTCAATGCCTTGTCATGGACCGATCAACATTCAGGACTTATAGAACCAGAAGAGGAGAAGAGACACTTTCCCATCCTCCTCCAAGAACATGTGAAATAGAGATGAAGAATGAAGACCGAGAGATTCCAGGAGCTTCTGAAACTATGACCTACTCCCTATCAAACACTGTTCCAGCTTCCTCACAATAATTGGGAATAGTCATGAAGCAGAACAACTATACGAATGCCTATCTAAGAACTGTTGGAGACCAGCTTGACAGAATTGATATCAACCAATACCAAGCTCTGACCGGGTCTACTCCTGAAAGCATATCTCAAGATCCCCAGTCATCTTATCAACCTGGTGTCCTCTTATTTCCTAACACCACAGGAATTGAGAAATGTTTTGATAACCATAACCTTCTTGACACAGAAGAACTTTTGAAACTTTTAGAAGAAAGACTATCACAAGCTCAAAGTCCTAAACCAGAAAACCAAACCCAGGCCCAACCAGAAGTCCAAACCTTAGACACATACATAGACACTTCCTCAAAACCCAGCAACAATGAGCCCACTAAAGACTTTGACCAAATGATACACAAATTAACCAACCAGAATTCGGGTTAGTGCTGTGACAGCATCCGCATGGGCCATGCTTTGTTTCTTGATGTAAATATAGCCAACGGTGTGAATTTGTCCGATGATGGTCATAATCTGGTATTCTGATAAACCATCAATATTAAATTAATAACAAGCATTGCCACTGTATGCTCTGTAAGGAACAGTTTCTTCATATTGGAGGTCTGGTGGTGTAGGTTTTGGATAATAGAGTTTTGTACCGTGGTAAAATCGTGTACATCTATTGTTGTCAGCCGAGGTTTTAAGGGCCAACTACTTGGATGGTGGACACATACCTTATCTCTAGCAGCCATAGTCAACATTATTAATCACACAAAAACCATATCAGTTCCCTCTACATCTACCAACCCAGGCTTTTTCCTTCCCACTATCACTACCACCACCTCTCAACCTGATGGTATAGATGTACTTTGTTATACCATCGTTCTACATTTTATTGGCAATCCAAACCAATTCCAAGATAAAAACTATTCCAAACTTCAAAACTTGAAGTGCAAGAAGTTGAGCGACTTCAAGTGGTACAAAGACATATTTTTTACCAGAGTATTACAGAGAGAAGACAATACCAAAGCATACTGGAAAGAAAAGTTTATATCAGGGCTACCATCCCTTTTTGCCAACAAAGTCCGAGACAAGATGAGGGAACAGATGGCTAGTTCAGACTGGTCCCAAATCGACTTAGAAACATGGACTTATGGAGAAATCATTGTAACCATCAACGTTGTTGCCCTACAACTATGCAATGATATTAGACTCAAAAGCCAACTAAAACAGCAAAAGTTAACTACCAGAAGAGAACTTGGCTCGTGGTGTGAACAATTCGGATTTGATAAGCTCCCAAGCTAGAAAAATCGGAAGTCTCACAAATCCAACTATCAAACCCCCAAAAGGAAGAAGCGCACTGGTGGAGACAAACCAAACAAAAAAGAGCAAGTAGAAAAGAAAGGCAAGAAACCTTTTCGAAAACCCTTTGCAAGAAACACCAAAACCTGTTATGGATGTGGGAAAAGGGGACATTTTGCCAACAAATGTCCTGACCTTAAAAACAAAATCAAGTCCTTAAACATTGAAGAAGAATTCAAAGACAGACTTATCCAGGTGATTTTCGAACAACAATATACCTCGGACTCCTGCGAAGATTCATCAAGTTCTGAGGAGGAGCTCCTAATCCTTGGCCAATCTAGCACTGAAGCTTCAACGCAACAAGAATCAGATCACATTCAGGCATGTCTCTGCAACCAAGTCAATGTCTTGGATCAATCTGACTATTCCATGCTCATCAGCATGATTGATAATATCAGTGATCCTATTCTTAAAGCAAACTACATCAAACAGATTCAGGAGAAAATATCCACCCAAGAAGCCAATAAACCATCAACCAACCAAAAAGACCCAGCCATTCCAGATTTCGAAGAAAATGTCATGAAACTGTTTTCCCCTAAACAAAGAAAAGTGACCATCCCTGACCTACAAAAAGAAATCAAACAAGTCAAAGAAGAAATAAAAGACTTAAAGCTCACTACCCAGAAACTCCAAGCACAATTGCTAGAACATTCTACAAAGGCAAAAGAAAAATCATCCAAACAAAACAGTTTCAAGAGTTCTGACGATTCAGAAAAAGAAGCACAAGATGGAGATCAATCCAATCATGAATTGGCCAGTCTCCTCCATCCTAATCTTATCCAACAACAGGAGACCTCCATTGCCAGAGAAATCAGGATCCAAAAGTGGTACACGGAGGTAGATATACATGTCTCTTCCAACTTCCATCTTAGGGTCAACGTATTAATCGACATAGGAGCTGATCTCAACTGCATGAGGGAAGCCCTTGTTCCCACCAAATACTTCGAAAAAACCACGGAAACTCTTTATGGTGCCAACAAACAGCAGCTTATCATACAATACAAATTGACCAATGCCAAAGTTTACAACACTAGTTTCCTCATGGTCAAAAACCTTTCCCAAAATGTAATTCTCGGATTACCCTTCATCCATCTTATATCTCCTTTTAAGGTTACCACAGAAGGACTTATTTTAGAATACCTAGAAAAAGAAATACTTTTCCCCTTCACTTCCCCTGTCCTCATTCGAGACCTAAATGCCCTCAAAAACAAATCAGTTTTCCTAGAACAGCAAATCGCCAATATCAACATAAAGCAAGACTATTTATCTTTTTTAAAAGATGATCTACATTTTGAAAGACAGAAGAAACACCTAGAAGATCCCAAACTTCGACAAAAGATCCAAACCTTCAAAAAGAAACTCGAAGAGGAAGTTTGCTCCTCTTTTCCAAATGCTTTCTGGAACAGAAAAAGACATATAGTCTTCCTTCCTTACAACAAAGAATTCTCCGAAAGAGGAATTCCCACCAAAGCCAGACTTATCCAAATGTCCTCATCCCTCATTAAACATTACAAAAAGAAATTTCTGACTTATTGCAAAAAGGCCTGATTAGGCCTTCTAAATCACCATGGAGTTGTCTAGCTTTCTATGTACAAAAGAATGTAGAAATCGAAATAGGAGTCCCCAGACTGGTCATCAACTACAAATCTCTGAATGATGCTTTTCAATGGATTCGGTATCCTATTCCTAACAAATCTAACTTATTGAAAAGACTCTATAATTCTAACATTTTCTCTAAGTTTGACATGAAATCAGGTTTTTGGCATATACAGATAAATGAGAATGACCGCTATAAAACTACTTTTACTCTGCCTTTTGGCCAGTATGAGTGGAATATTATGCCTTTTGGTCTCAAAAATGCCCCTAGTGAATTCCAGTCTATCATGAATGAGATTTTCAACCCTTATTCTGAATTTTCTATTGTCTATATAGATGATGTTCTAATCTATTCCAATAACATTGACCAACACTGGAAGCACTTAGATATTTTCCTTCAATAGTCAAACACCAAGGTCTAGTTGTCTCCGCACCCAAGATTGTTTTATACCAAACAAAAATCCGATTCCTAGGCCACAACATCGAAAGAGGAACTATTATACATATCCAAAGAAGTCTTGAGTTTGCTGATAAGTTCCCAGATGTCATCAAAGACAAAACCCAGCTACAAAGGTTTCTAGGATGTCTCATTTATATAGCTAATTTCTGTCAACAACTTCGTATCCTCTGCAAACCTCTTTTCCAAAGACTCAAGAAAAATCCAACACCTTAGACCAACGAGCACACCTTAGCTGTCCAAAAGATAAAAGCCCAAGTCAAAAGTCTTCAATGTCTTGTTATTTGTCATCCCACTGCTCCTAAAATAGTTGAAACTAATGCTTCTAAGCTTGGTTATGGTGGCATCTTAAAACAAGTCATCAACAACCAAGAATGTCTCGTTAGATACGTTTCAGGTGTCTAGAATGATGCCCAACAAAAATACTCCACTGTCAAGAAAGAAATCCTGGCTATTGTTCTAACCATCCAAAAATTACAAGACGATTTAATCAACCAAAAATTTGTTCTGAAAGTCGATTGTCAATCAGCAAAGTTCATTTTGAAAAATGATGTTAAAAATCTTACTTCTAAACAAATATTTGCTAGATGGCAAGCCTTATTATCTGCATTTGATTTTACTATTGAACATATTAAAGGATCAGATAATAGCTTGCCAGATTTCCTGACCAGAGAATTTTTGCAGGGAGGCCCATGAGTAGCAGCAAAAAGAAGGTACAGGGCCTTAGGCCCACTATGAGCCAAGGTCCCAAATCCACCTTGAACCCAACTATGAGGCCTGACTTATCAAATGACTTATCAAGTGAAAACACTGCTTTGGTGACTTATCAGGGCAACAACACTACCGCTATTGTGACTTATGACAAACAAAGATCCAGCCCAGAAAGAAAGCCCAGCCATAAAGACAAATACTCTATTGCATCCAGTCATTTGGCCATTACAACCCAATCTTCACCACCAAGACCCACCTTATCAACCCCACTACAAATTACAAATAGTTTCTCCCCTTTAAAATCAAACTCATCATCTTTTAAAACCGTAGCATCTTCCCATATCAGCCCACATTTAGCAAAACAAGACAAAATAATTGAAAAACAAAGGACTTATGCCCCCTCCACATCATCACCATTCCCTAAAGTCAATAACCCGACTTATCATTATCATGAAAAACCCTATTTTGACAAATTTTTTGTAGTAGAAACCCCACTACTACTTGAGACTTATTTCAAGGAACCTAAAAAACTGGCGGATGCAATCATTAATCCACTGTTTTGCAGGATTCTTGAAGACATATTAAAAAGATATATTTTTTATGAATTCATTCTTGTTGATATAGATTCAATCTATATTTCAGACGTTTTTGACAAAATTGACACGAAAAAATTGATTTTTAGAAAAATAAAGTTTTGCAAAATCATTACCCTAGAATAATAGGGAAATGACCCAAACAAGAAAAAAAGATTTTCAAGACCTTTTCACATCTTTGAGTTTTCCTATTGGGATTACATCGATGCTTGGACATATGTTTTGTATGGACAAAACCCAGGAAACTCTTTATCTTGGTTTATTTACTTTGACAAAGATTTTCCCCTTGATATACCGTTTTGGTATCTAGAATGGTGGGACAAATACGGACCAAATATTGATTTCCTTCCAACCATTATCAAAGAAGGTTATCAATATTGGGTCACACATATTGATAAACCCAAAGATTGGGATTTTATTCCTGACTTATTAATCTTTTTCAGGATCTTCAGTCTCACTTGGATTTTGATGCTTGATTATAAGATTCAAGAGCAACTTATTGGCAATGTCAACGTTCCTTATTTTGGAAGACAAACGAAAATCAAATGGTGGAGTGGCATGAATATGGCTGACCATGGAAAAAACAGGGTTGCAAAATGGTTTAACAAAAACCCTAGTTTCTGCAACACAAGCAAAGATTAATCTCAGTTTTTAATGGCCAAATCCCAGAATCAGGCCAGAATTGCAACCGTAAAAACTCCTGAAGAACTTCTAGCCATCGCTGATGAAATGAGGAAAACTATGGCTGCTATCTCTCAAAAAGACTCAGATTCAGATGATCATGATGATTTCCTTAGTGAAGATGATCCCACTGAAAGCAACAGTTATTCTTAACAACAGTGTAGGAACACCTTCGGCCATGACTTATCACAATTTCAAGGGCTTTAGCCCTATAGAGTTCACCAGACTTATCCTAAGAGAACATAGGATCCATTATTAATCACCACCCATTCTACTTTCAGCAACTATAATCATGAATCATCAACTATCAACCCAGTGTCAGCAGACAATGACCAAAAAAAAAAAAAAGTGTCGGCAGAAGAAGTTGACAAACAAAATCAAGTTGACAAATAAAATCAAGTGAAACACTTACCAACCATTGCTCGTGACCATGACTCAGCATCCATCCAGAAAAGATTCACTAGAAATGATTCTCATCCCATGTGAAGTTTGTACTAGTGCCATAATTATCTTTTAACCAGTGTCAGGATAACCTTGGTGATCTCTACCATGGTTACTTAGCTTTTCTATTTAAGAGACACTTCTCCAATGGAGAAGACAGGTTCTGTTTTTAGATTTCTTTCCACTTTGTACAACTTTGTAACTTTCCTCTCCAACCTTCCTCTCCGTTGTAAAAAGTTTGAAGTTAATAAAAGTGTGCGACTTATTCCTGTATATCTTCATTGCTGTCAGACTAATACGGATCACAGTAAGTTTATGTTAATTTTATTTTTTATTATTCAAGTCGGAATTCATTTCAATTTTATGTTTTATTATTTTCTACATATCGTATTGTGCATTATGTTATATTTGTTAGTTCTCCGTTATATATATATATATATCTTCTTCTTCTTCTTCCCGATCTCCAATAAAGTCGGGCCTCCAATTAAAAAAATTAAAAAAAAAGTATCTTCTTAATTAATTTTTTTTAGACAAGGAGGTCGGGCATTTAATCAAAAAAATTAAAAAGTTTTTTGTTTGTAAAAAAAAAAATTAAAAATCTGATTGGAGGCCTGACCTCCAATTAAAAAATTTAAATTTTTTTTTTTATTAAGTATCTTTTTTTTATTATTATTTTATGACATTGGACTAACCTAAGAGGGGAAATACCATCACAATCTATCATATGCTGAAAAAAAATATATATATATCTTCTTCTTCCCGACCTCCAATAAAGTCGGGCCTCCAATTAAAAAAATTAAAAGGTTTTTTTTATTTAAAAAAAATACTTTTATTTCAGATTTCATTAAGGATTAAAAAAAAATTAAAAGTTTTTTTTTAATATTTTAATTTCATATCTCTTCATTGGAAAGTTTGGTAAAAACATTCTTCTTCTTCTTCTTCTTCTTCATTTAAATTTTTTATTTTTTTTCTTCTTCTTCTTCCCGACCTCCAATAAAGTCAGGCCTCCAATTAAAAAAATTAAAATCAAAACATTAATAGTGGGTAAAAATAAAAACTCCACTAATTACAGTATAACCTTGAAATAATTCGTTAAATTTATAAGATAATACATAAAATAAAATAAATAAATAAATAAACAAAAAAAAAACACACACACACATAGGTCCCACTTGATATAAAAATTAATAATCTCTTTATACATCGAAATTATATATATGCATGACTCAATTATGAGGCCTTTTGTAAAATATGACTCAAATGTTACTTGTTTACTCTTGAAATTGATGTCTCATTGGACCTCATCTCTAACTTTTCTTAGTGCATTAAGAAGCTCTGGTTTAGTGTTCTCGTGTTGCAAGAGAAAATTATGCAATGTAATTGTAGCTTTGAGTGCATCTTTGTGTGAGACAGACTTCAATACAGAACTATTATCTTCAACTTCATCTTCTTTATAAAGAATACCTTGATAAATTATTATTTTTATTAATTAACGTATAAATTACTAAATAATTTATCGATTAAATAATATCTCGACTAATTAATAAATTTTCTTGGTCCCAAGGGTATTAATTTATGAACGAGTGTTAATTTATGAACAAGTGCTGACCTGTCAGCACCCAGGCATACTGACCAACCAATGGTTGATTGCCACATAACCCAAAGCAAAGAGAAAAATGTAAAAAGTGAAAGAGTTTAAACCACGTGGCAACACCCCATTGGGTGGTCAGTATGCCTGGGTACTAACTGGTTAGTACCCAAGCATTTTCCTTAATTTATAGAGTTAAATATTGTTAGTTTCAATTTTAACCCCAACGAAAATAATAATAACTGTTATTTTCCCATGGCAAGTCAGCATTTGCATAATTAGAAATCAAAATCCACCTACCGAACTCTTTCCAATCCATCAATCATTGATCAAACTCTATACTCAAGTGATCAATGCAAGTTTTTCAAAATATTGCAAATGAGGACCTTCATAGTTTATAGTAATAATTTTGATCAATAATATAATAAATTAAAGCAATATTGTACATCAGTTTTGCGGTAAAACACAGACATACACATACATATTAACCATCTCTTTAATAACATAATATTCTTTATTTATGTCCCATAACTTGGGGCAAATTTTACGAGTAACACAGGAATTCCAAAACTGGGAATATCCAATGTATACAATCTGAATAATATAAACAATCGATTAAAAAAAAGACACTATCATAATCATCTAAATACCAGGAGAGGAGCCAGATCCAATCTTCTTCCAGAGCTTAACCCACTCTACCATGGCTTCAGCAGCACGAGAAAACACAGGATCCACTCGTCCAAGCTGCTCCTTTACTGTTTTCGCTATCTCAACCACACAGTCCTCAGCTGTAGTTGCTGTCTGTGGCAACCTCACAGACTGAAAGAACGGAACAACTTCCTCCATCAGCTTCACCCCTTCCCACTCTTTTCTCAAGCTATCTATTGCACTACCTCGTTCCTTTCTCCACACGTAAGGCAGCCCGCTCTTCACGCCAAGGCCCAGGTGATCACATACAGCCTTAGCACACATCCCAGACCAAATATCTTCCATTGTTTCCCACCTAAAATTTCCTTCCCGAGACAACTTCAAAGCTGGGAACAATGTGGGCCCCATGGCTTCACGGTCAAAGGCAATGTTAATTCCGCTGATGGGCATCAAGGCCCTTGCTGGAACAGTAATAACTGCATCAACATATCGAGAATTCCTCAGCTGTGACTTCAGGGCTTGTGTAGGTGCATCATAGTCAGCTAAATTGAGCCACAGTCCACAGGACATAGCAGAGGTAACCCCACTCCGCAAGCTAAATGGGTACCCACGAACAAAGTCTGCTCCCTCACGGAAAGGGTCGTAAAGTGTATTAAAAAAGAAAGGGGTAGCCGGAGTGGTAAGATTAGTAATATGTTGGGCCACAGCATCTATCGAATTGCCCATATTGTCTTTAGCCGGGAAGCAGTCATCATCAATAGAAATGATGTATTTTTTCCTAGATATGAGGTAGCCAAAATACCGGCATGAATAACCAGAGAAGAAGGTGGAACCAAAAGAACCCACAATTCGGTCAATGTCAGATTTAGTATAGACATTGAGGTCAAAACCTTCTGGTATGTTAAGTTCCTCTTTGAGATCAGGGTCTTGTACAATTATCAGGTGGAATCGGGAGATTATTGATCTCCATTCATTTAAGAATGATGATAGATCAGCCTGCAATGCTCCTATAACAATATCAACCTCACTGTTCTTGATGTATTCTTGAGACATCTTGCAAATTGGAAGAACAATATCCAAATCCAACAATTTGTTTGGTGTCCAAAAGCAGCAAGTGTTCCGTTCAAAAGTCCTTAAGCGTATTGCCCACGCAAGATTAAAATCTTAAAATTTCTCAGAACATCCTGTGGAAAGAATTCAAAAGAAAATAACATTTCCAAAGTTCAAACTAATAGGGAAAGCAGGATGATGGAAATTTCTGCAGTACTTACTAGTAGGGAGGACAGGGGTGAGGATATGCTTAATATTAAGTGCCCGGATTAGAAGGAGGACTTCGTCTTTGCCAGTTGCCACAAACAGCTTCAAAACTTTCTCATTCAGCTTTCCAGCTTTCAAAGTTCTCTACCCATTATTAAAATAATGAAATATAAGAATAATGATATCACGAATGAAAATTGACAGAAGAAAAGTGACGGGACAAAATCATAGACAGGAAGGAAAATAATCAAATATCTATAAAATCCAGGAAAAAGGTACTATCTAGTCATATGGAATGAAAGAATTGAGAATGACTTGCAATTATGGTCTACGGTATCAATTGTTTCACTGTTCTCACTATTTTAAAATAAGCCTTATTTCATTGGTCAAGGGGCACATAAAGGATGTGAAAGTTTTTGAATGAGAATGAACAGAAGACTTCCTAATATCTAGAAGGGAGATTGTGGAGTAGAAAAACCTATTGTGTGTGTGAGTTTTGGGAAAACTCCATTAAAGAAAACAATTGAGACACAGGCAAATCAAAACACAACTATGATTTGCATCAAACGGAAAGAACAATTTCCAAGTCAGTTTAGAGTGTCAAAATTCCCCTCATCATCACTCATCAGTCAATGATGCTGAACCTAAATACAGGCTAGAACCAAAAAAGTAAATATATCAACCTAAGTAAATGTAATATAAAATGTTCTACAAGGTGCACAACTGAATTAAAGCTTTTCAACATCAACATTGTCCTGGTCTCAACACACTTCTGTACAACAGAAATGCTATTGGAGAAAAACCTAAAAATAAAAAAGTAAAAAGAAAATGTAGCCAGAATCAGAACATACATAGGTATTTTGTTCAGACAATTTTTTTTCCACAATAAGCCACAACAGAACTTAAACCAAAGGGCTCACAATTTAAGCTAGTTAGTACTCATAGTAAGCATACTATATAAGTGGAACACAATTTCTGCTAAACATATAAACTAAAAACTCATTGGAGAAAAGAGTGTTTTCCACATTCAATTGCACTTTACAAACAAGGTCCTGTGAATAACTTTAATGTTACAATAATGTCCTAATGGGGATACTAATTAGGTTACTAGAGAGACTGAGAGAGACAATACAAATACTCAATTTGATCGGTAACTCTACAGGAATTCAGCAATTGAGTATCCCAGCTATTAGCACATATCGATCCTTGAGGTAAAATGATAGGTTAGATGTTGAGACTATTGAGGTAATTTACTGGCATCAGCATTTAGTTTCTACAGAAACTCATCTAAATACAAAAGCGAGAAAGTTTTTAGTCCTCGGCCTTTCATTACTTGATATGCCAGTCATCCAAATGGTACTGAAAAGTAGGGCAGTACAACTAATCAAGCCATACATGATCAACTCAAGTTTCACTTATCAAGGCGTTAATTAAAGCATATTCATTAACTCATAAACCAAACTAAAAAAATATCATGTAAACTCATTCAATGAACCAAAATTAAACATAAACTCAACCTCAATAGCTTTAAAGAATGAAAATTCAATAACCCATTGTGAGCTCAGTAGCTCACTGCTCACCAAATGAAAACTCATTAAAACATCTTAAAATTAAGATTAATTAAAAGTTATACCACATAACCATAATTAATCTCATTTACGCCATAAGTAACACCATTCATCAGTGAAGAAATAACATTTACAAATAATAATAATAAATTACTCACTCCAAAGAGACCACCCATTAATCACGCATAACACTTGAGCATAGTTGATATTCATTTAACAGATAGAAAAGTGTTGATCACTAAGAAAAAAACAAAAAATAACCAGATCAAACTCATACATAGGATTTAACAGGACTGATCAAATTTTGATTTGTCATATATATTGGAGAAAAGTACACAACTATACATACCATTTGGCTTTCAGCTAAATTTAACAAGTCCCATAAATAAAGTTTTTAATTGGAAACAAAAGCACGATTGAAATAGAAAACTCCTAAAAGAAAAACAATTTCAAGTCAGATGATATTCATCAAATTAAACCAAAAAGGCACAAATCAATTCACTGATTATACAGCTTCAAAACATGTAATAGGTCTAAATACTTGATCTACTAACCAAAAACCGAAATGGTTATCAGATATTCTTAATGAAATCGAAATTTCAAAGAAATGAAAGAATGAAAATGAAATACCAGGAAGAGATCGAGAAGGATATGATCGGGGAGATGAGAAAGATCGGAGATGTGGGAGAGATGAATCACGGCTTTGTCAATTGTCAAAGACAATAGCGATGGTGGGGTTCTCATTCATTTAATATATATTTTTTCTTCTTTTTCGCTAAAATCGAGAGAGAGAGAGAGAGAGAACTGGTCTAGGGTTTTGTTTTTGCAATATATTTCTCCGTCTTCTCAGATGCTGAACACGTGTGCCTATGCTTTAGCTTCCTGACTGCTGACTGATCCTCCGACAAATCATGTATTCGTAATTTTAAACCAATAAAAAATAAATAAATAAATTATTATTTTTTCCCCTAAATATCGGCCCGTTTGCCCATTCTGTCAAGTTTTTCTTGGAGATTTCAAATATATATTTTATATAGATACAATGTAAAAAGTGTGAGAGATGATAGTTGGAATTTGTCCAATAGATGTAATTCTTTGAAACCAACTAAGATAACTTTTTATTTTAAAGAGTTTTTCTGAGTATTGAATTGACATAAATATATCTGATATATATGCAGGAAATGACTCTTTGTAATGATGTGATTGTTGGACTATTTACCAACTCATCTGTAATTTCTACTAATGGGTGCAATTTTAATAGACACATCTCTTTACACAGACAAGACAAATTGAATGTATACCAAAGGCATCCATTTTCTCATGTATAAATAAAACACAGATTAAGTTTTAATACACACAAAAATTTTATTGTTTCTCTCTACAACAGTCATACAATTTCCTTTCAAAGAATTCTAAGGGAATACTTTGTTTTTGCTATATCGCAGGTTCCAAACTTTGTTGTATCCTGGAAGTGATTTGCCAACAACCCTTTAGCAAACTCAATTGAGTGGGGGTAAATAACACTTTAAGGAAACGATTCAAATTGTACCTCAAAGTTATTCTCCATTTTCTTTTCCACTCTAACAATCTTAAACTGTTATCTGCAATGGAGAATAAATCTAATAATATGGCTATGAAAATCATCAACCATGATGTCTACAACTTAGACAAGTTTGATGGATCAAATTTCATTTACTGGAAGGACAAAATGTGTTTCTTGCTTACTGTTCTCAATGTAATGTATGTGCTGGACCCGAAGTTGTAGCCTTTGCCTGAACCAAGCGACAAGGACACAGAAAATTGTTGTTGATTGAAAGAAACGTCAAGAAGATGAATTGGTTTGCAGAGGACACATTTTGGGAACGTTGACTGATCGCTTGTATGATCTCTACACACACATTCAATCTCCAAAAGAAATTTGGGAGGCTCTTGAACACAAGTACACAACTGAGAAAAGAGGTACTGACAAATTCTTGATGTTTAAATATTATGAATTTACTATGTTTGACAATAAATCCATCCTAGACCAAGTTGATGAATTATTGGTCTTGGTATCAAAGGTTCATGAACTTAAAATAATTATTTCAAATCCTTTGATTGTTGGGGCTATTATGGCTAAATTACCCCAAACATGGAATAATTATAGAAAGAAACTTCTACATATGGTAGAAGATATCAGTTTGGAGAATTTGCAAAAGAGCATTCAAATTGAAGAGGAAACTCGAAATCGTGATAAGAGTGATCCTTCTAAAGATTCCTCCAAAGTTCACACTGTGGAAGCTGGTAGTAAATACAAGAAGAACTTCAGGGTGAAAAATGACAAAGGGAAGTTCAAGAAAAATAAATCCAACAACAAACAGAAGAATGCAAATGGAAACTGCTTTCATTGTGGAAAACCAGGCCATTACATTCGTGATTGTAGACATAGAAAATGCAGTGAACAAAATGTCAATAAGACCAATGATGCAAACATGGTAGAAGAATCGGGTGTTAATATTGTTGCAATGGTATCCATGATGCATATTGTCATGATAATTGAATTAAACATGGCAGTGGGAATTACATCCTCTGGTTGGTGGCTTGATTCTGGTGCTACCATTCATGTGTGCAATGACAAACACACAATACAAGACATATGAAGCAGCAAATGATGATCAAATGGTTTAAATGGGAAATCATAACCGTGCCAAGGTTTTGGGAAAAGATATTGTTGAACTGCAATTTACTTCAAGGAAGAAAATTATCTTGACCAATGTTCTACATGTTCCAGATATTAAAAAGAATCTTATATCTGCAAATCTGTTATGTAAGAGCAGTATAAAGACTGTTCTAGAGTCCGACAAGTTAATAATGTCGAAAAATGGGATGTTTGTTGGGAAGGGATATTCTTGTGATTGGATGTTCAAACTCAGTATTAATAATAAAGTTAATTATTCTATTTATATTGTTGAACCTTCTTCACATTTATGGCACATGCGTTTAGCATATATCAATTTTAGATCTTTGAAATACATGCGTACACATGGTTTAATTGCTTGCAATAATGATTATAGTGATAAATGTGAAATTTGTATTCAAGCAAAATTGACTAAGAAACCATTTCTAAGAGCTGAAAGAAATACAAATTTGTTAGATTTAATACATTATAATATTTGTGAGTTAATGGTGTTTTGACTAGAGGGGGAAAAAGATATTTTATTACTTGTATAGATGATTGTTCTAAGTATATTGTTGTATATCTTTTGTCAAATAAAGATAAAGCCTTTGAATGCTTTAAACGTTACAAGGTTGCAGTAGAAAATCAAAAGGGAAAGAAAATAAAATGTCTTCGTAGTGACAGGGCTGGTGAATATTTTTCAAATGAGTTTGATAATTTTTGTGAAGAGCATGGCATTTTACATCAGAACACTGCCTCATATACACCACAACAAAATGGTTTGGCAGAAAGAAAAAATAGGATACTCATTGAAATGATTAATTATATGATGATAAATGCTAGGGTTCCTTTATTTTATGGGGTGAAGCATTGTTTACTGCATGTCATATTCATAATAGAATTACATCTAAAAAAAGATGTATCATCATACGAAATATGGAAAGGAAGAAAGCCAAATTTGTCATATCTAAGAATATGGAGTTGCTTAGCCTTTTATAAGGCAATCGATCTTAAGAGATCCAAGTTGGGTCTAAGCGGCATTAAAAGTATCTTTGTAGGATACGCAAAAAATTCTAAGGTATACAAGTTGCTTGATTTAGACTCTAATACAATTATTGAGTCTAGAGATGTTGAATTTATTGAAAATAAATTTTACAATAATCATAGTTCTGAAACAGAACAGAATCAAATACCTTTAACAAACCTGGAATCTAGTTCTTCTCAAAGAGAGAAAAGAAAACAGCCTCAAACTGCTATTGAAACTATAAAAAGTCAAAGAGCAAGAAAATAAAAGACTTTAGATCCAGATTTTATTTTTTCTTAGTCTATTGTATTTTTAATAGAAGGAGATAGAAATCAAGTTTTGAATAAAATACCCATTCTGCTAAATGTAGAAAAAGATCCTAAAACTCTAAGTAAAGCAATGGCTTCAAGAGATGCATCCTTTTGGAAGAAGGCTATAATGGATGAGATGGATTCATTAATGGCAAATCAAACATGGGTTTTAGTAGATTTGCCAGAAGGATCTAAAGCAATAAGCAGTAAGTGGGTATTTAGAAGAAATATAATACATATGGATCTATTCAAACTTTTAAAGCTAGATTAGTGGCTAAGGGTTTTAAACAAAAAAAGGGAATAGATTACTTCGATACCTATGCACCAGTAGCTAGAATATAGGAGTGATGTTTGCTTTGGCATCTTTGAATCATTTGCACGTGCATCAAATGGATGTGAAAACAGTATTTTTGAATGGTGATTTGGATGAAGAAGTGTATATAGAACAACCAGAAGGGTTTGTTCTATTTGAAAATGAAAAGAAAGTTTGTAAATTAGTTAAGTCATTATATGGATTGAAACAAGCACCTAAACAATGGCATGAGAAATTTGATTATGTGATTTTATCATTTGTATTTAGACATAACAATGTAGATCAGTGCATATATTCTAAGTTCACAAATGATTATGGTGTTGTTTTGTGCTTATATGTTGATTACTTACTAATATTTTGAATAAACATGAAAGGTGTAACTGAAACTAAGAAGTATCTAAATTCAATGTTCAAAATGAAAGACTTGAATGAAGTGGATACTATTTTAGGAATAAAAGTTAAGAAATACAATGGGGGTTATGCTTTGTGTCAATCACATTATATAAAGAAATTGCTTTTTAAATTTAAACATCTTTAAATAAAAGAAGCAACTACCGCTTATGAGACTAGTGGTACTATTATTAGTAATACCGGTAGATCAATTGCACAACTTGAGTATGCTAGTGTAGTTGGAAGTTTAATGTATGTCATGCATTGTACAAGACTCAAATATTGCATTTGCAGTATGTAAACTTTTTAAATACACTAGTAATCCGGGTACTGCTCATTGGAAAGCAGTAAATAGAGTTTTTGGATATCTTAAAAGAACCATTAATTTTGGTTTATTTTATTATGAAGTTCCAGCAGTGCTTGAGGGATATTCAGATGCAAGTCAGATAACAAGTGCTAGTAATAATAAGTCCACATCAAGGAGGATCTTTACAATTGCTAGAGGAGCAATTTCTTAGACATCTAAGAAACAAACGTGTATATCACATTCAACTATGGAATCTGAATTTATAGCTTTGGCAGCAGCAAGTAAAGAAGCAGAGCGACTTAGAAATTTATTATTGGAAATAGAGTTGTGGCCACAACCAATGCCATTGATTTCTTTATACTGCGATAGCGAAGCTACCTTGTTTAGAGTATACAATAAAGTATACAACGGAAAGTCTAGACATATAAGCTTGAGACATGAGTATATCAAACAATTAATAACTGATGGAGTTATTAATATTATTTATGTTAAATCAAGCAACAACTTGGCAGATCCATTTATAAAAGCACTCTCGAGAGATTTGGTAGTTAAAACATCTAGTGGAATGGGGCTAAAACCTTTTATTGAAAACCACTATTAATGGTAACCCAACTTTATCTAGCACATCACTAGTTCAAAGTTTAATGAGTAATAACAAGTTACTGATATGTGGTTGTAAGTGCACTAAATATTTTATATATAGCCAGTTCTAGGATGATTAGTGTAAGACTGCTACGATTAAGAGGATAAGTTTTTCTTAATGAGGTTTAATTGTATTTGATCATGTCTATAGTAGCAAAGACATGTGAAGGGATCTCACCTATATGAACATAAGAAGTGATGCCGCTTCTATCAAGAGTTGCGTTTTTTCTCTTGTAAATGTTCATGAAACCAAGAGGAAGCACAAGGCAATAATAGTGCTTAATTAGTTCATAATTTTTTTTAAGGAAATATAATATGATTATGCGTGTGGTAATTCCAGTTTTAGCATATGAAGACTTGGTTTAAGTTTAGGCCACCATAGTTTTCGTTGAAACTTTGAATTACTTACACTAATTGAAGGTTTAATTCGAAAGACACCTTCATGTATGCAAGATGATATAAGTATGACTTTGAAACATGGGAGAATATATTATTGCAGTGTCTTATATTATATATAAATATATATTTGAAATTGAGAAGGATTGTTGGAGATTTCAAATATATATAACTACAAATATATATTTTATACAGATACAATGTGAAAAGTGTGTGAGAGATGATAGTTGGAATTTGTCCAATAGATGTAACTCTTTGAAACTAACTGAGATAACTTTTTGTTTCAAAGAGTTTTTCTGAATATTGAATTGACACAAATATATATGATATATATGCAGGAAATGACTCTTTGTAAAGATGTGATTGTTGGACTATTTACCAACTCATTTGTAATTTTTGCTAACAGGTGCAATTTCAATAGACGCATCTCTTTATACAGACAAGACAAATTGAATGGATACCAAAGACATCCATTTTCTTCTGTATAAATAAAACACAGATTAAGTTTTAATACACACAAAAATTTTATTGTTTCTCTCTACAATAGTCATACAATTTCCTTTCAAAGAATTCTAAGGGAATACTTTGGTTTTGCTATATCGTAGGTTCCAAACTTTGTTGTATTCTGGAAGTGATTTGCCAACAACCCTTTAGCAAACTCAATTGAGTGGGGGCAAATAATACTTTAAGGAAATGATTCAAATCGTACCTCAAAGTTATTCTCCATTTTCTTTTCCTACTCTAACAGTTTTTGTAAGGATTCCCGTTTTGTTGATTGGCTTATTTCGTGGTCAAACCACATGTTGGGGTTTTGAATGTAAGGGTAGTCCAAGTGTTTAGTGTTGAAGATCAAAGGCCCTTCCATGACCTCAAGATTCAAGCACGCCAAAGGTATAATCTCTTGTGCTTGTTTTTCTTTGAAGAGATTTAGTAGCACACACTCACTTAGCATTCTTGCTATGATTGCATACTTGCTTATTTTTATGTGCATCTCTTCACATGTCACTTTACACACTAGCACATTGGTTGATATATCTTGTTGTGTGTATATGTGCCTTATAATTCGTTTCCCGACATTGTTCGGAAACGTCCGCGCTTGCACTAATGAGTGCTTGGTTTCGCGCGAAGACCGCCTATGGAGAATGCCCTTGGCTTCTCCTTGGTTTTCACCATTGTTGGTGATCGGCGGTTATTATCGGCGGCCTGGCCGCCGAATGAAACCGCCGTTTCAGTCCAGATTGGTCTGAAGCAATTATGCGGTCAAGATCGGCGGTCACGACCGCCGTTCGAAACCGCCGTTCATACCTGATCGATTTTAATCTCTCGGGTTTGATTCGGCGGTTGGATCGGCGGTCACGTAACCGCCGAATGAAACCGCCGTTAATGCTCTGTTCTTCACGAGCTCAATTCGGCGGTTGTAATCGGCGGTCTGACCGCCGATTGAAACCGCCGAACGGTGCGTTTCAGGGGCAAAATTGTCTTTTCACTTGCCCTGTTCTTGATGTCTATAAATATCACACTTTCTCATTATCTGAATTAGTTCTTTGACTCTTAAGAACCCTAATCTTCAAAGATAGATTTTGAGAGAAAATCAAATCAAGAACTCATCTTTAACCACTCAAATCAAACCCCTTTTGCATCAAATTTCATATTGCATCTCCTATGTCTATATAGAGTGCATCCATGTATGGGTTTGCATCATCACAACTTGCTTGGTAAGATTTTGATTAATTTCATCTTATTGTAGTATTTTAAATACCAAGCCATCTCTTTTTAATTACTTGTATGTTTTTGATCATATGTTAAATACAAGAAAAGAGATTATTTGTGATGAATTAATTGAGTGTTGTTTTTGATAGATATCTAGGTTTTTATAATCTATGATCATCTATGCTATTTGACATGTCATTTAGCAATTGATATCTAGGGTTGATTTAAATTGAATATATCATCATCCTAGATAAGCATTTAGAGTACCCTAGCTCTTATTGCATTAATTGAATATTCATACATATTCACATAGGGTTGTTTCTCTTCATAGAGAAGTAAGTCTTGAGGCTAAGAGTGCTTAGGCCTCAAGCAAATTGGAATAGGGTTGCTAATAAAGGCCCGCTGGGTAGAAGTGAGGGGTTACAGACCAGAATGTTAGACGAGGTCTACATAGGTTGTAAACTTCATTTCAATTAGTGATTTCGAGTTACGAGTGTGGCGCACTATACAGCCCGTGGTTTTTTCCCAGTGGTTGGGTTTCCACGTATACATCAAGTGTTATTTAAATTCCGCACTATATTACACTTGTATGTATTTTTGACTAGTAGGGGCATTTTCGTAAAATTGACTTGCATGCGAAAATTGGGTAATAATTAGATAAAATCTATTCACCCCCCCTCTAGCTTTATATTGATGAACACACCTCGAGTATTTTTATGAACTTTCAGTTTTCCATCTAAAATCCTTTTGAAAAAAATTAGAATGCATATATCAGGGATTGAACCTTGAACCTTGATATATGTATATATATATATAATTTTTCAAGTCATATAACTATTTTTCTTGAATTTTCCTATATTTCGCCCATTTTACGGTGCCTTCATATTTAACAAATCGGGAAAAATATTTGTAGGACTTGAAAATTTTTCAAATTTTATTCATAGGTAGATTTCATGAGTTGATCACTCTTGAGGAATTTCTAATCTATTGATGGTGTTGAATAGACATAGAGTCCAATAGAGAGTGTTTCACACTTTTAAGGAATTTCCAATTTATCAATAGGGTTGGGTAGACATAGAGTCTAATATGGAGTGTATCATGAGTTGATCACTTTTGAGGAATTTTTAATCTATCTTCCAATAAATATGGTACCCAATGGTTGTGGATTCAACCCGTGGATGTTTCCTCTTTGAAGGTTTTACCATATTAAAAAAATCTCTTATATTAATTCTTCCTATCTCTACCTTTTATATTTGTATATGTGTATAGTTGAATATTGTTTCATAATCTTCTCTTCTAGATATCTTTGTAAACAATATTTTGTAAAGTGTGGGATGCAAGCACTCCATTTGATCAAAGTTGTAAATATAATTTTATTTGTATATTGATTTATTTGTACATTATCACATAATGTTTAGTACTTGTACATATTGAACATACATGTGAATTCAAGTATCCTTTGTTTTAAACATATTTGTATATGAGATACATTGTCTCTTGTTATATGTTTTGCAGACTAAGGGTGGTGAATTGAGCATACATGTGTTAATTATTTTCTCATAACAGTCATGTTAAATGTTAATTTGTATGCTCACAAAGGTTTTGACAAAAGTCACGAAAGAGTTTTAAAAAATAGAGTGTCAACCTAGTCACCCCCACCCCCATTCTCTAGGTTGTTTAGTATAACCTTGTAAGTATTTCAACCAAACCGGTGGAATCCTCAAATAGCTCGGAGGATGACATGGATGAAATCTTGAGAAATTTTGAAAATAGCGAGGCAAGAAAATGGAAGAGATGAACAAAGAAGAGTTGATTAAGGAGAACGAAGAGTTTATAAGTGTCAATGTAGACTTAATGTTAGAGATAGATTTGCTAAAAAAATGAGAAGGATTCACTTCAAGAGAAGATAGTGGAAACTTCCCGATAGAATAAACGAGGGAAGATTATGAAAGGAAGATACAGCTTACGAAAAAGGAGTTAGAAGGCAAGGATGATGCCTTGGAAATGGTGAAGGTAGATGAGCTCGAAATGCAAAACAAGAAGCTTACACTTGAAGTAAAATTGCTCAATGCGGAGAATGGTGTACTCTGAAAGAAGATAGGATAAGTTTTCGACAAGAACAAGGAGTTGGAAATACAAATAGAGAGCCTTGAAGTTGAAAGAAATACGGTATTGGAAGATTTGGAGGACTTTTTTTTTTTGGGTAAGTAAATAGTAACATAAAAAGAGAGAAAGAATGTACAAATACAAGGGGCATACCCTAGGAAGAAAAGAAAGAGCTAAACAAAGGCTCAAAACAAGCTCACATACACAAGCTAAACAAGAAAGCAAGAGCTAGACAAGGGCTCAAAACAAGCACAAACACAAGAGCAAGCAACAAACATGAGCAAAGCTCTAAAAGCTAAGCTCTAATAGAGACTAAGATGAAACAAATCACCCAATAGAGATATTCCAATTTAAAGCTAAAAGAGGCCAATCCTTCAAGTTGATAGATAAGAGCCCACTATGAATAGTATCAATAATGGAACGGGTAACGACAATGCTGGTCTTATGAGAACTCCCAAAGATTCTACTGTTCATTTCTCTCTAAATAGAGTAAACTGTCACAGCAAGATAGAGCTTCTTGACAACAATAGAAGGAGATTTCCCTTTCCAATGTTGAAAAGCCCACTCAATAAAACTAGTCCAGCTCTGACCATTCTAAGGGCGGCCACTCATATCCTTCAAATGAGACCATATGACTTTACTATAAGCACACTTAAAGAAAAGGTGGGCATGAGTCTCAGGGGAAAAGGAGTATAAAACACAAAGAGTACCAACATGAGGAGTATAAAGATGAGCACGGTCCAAAGTTGAAAGTCTACCTCTAATGGCTAACCAAAGAATGAAACTCATCCTCGAAATGTTATAAGAATACCACACAAGCTTAAACCAAGGAACCAAAAGGATGAAAAGTCTTGAGACTAGCCATGGTTGAAGCTGCAAAATAAATTCCATTGGGAGTAGGCAGCCACTTTATACAATCCTCCAAAATTGAATTAAGGTTGTAAGAAGGCATATGGTTCTTGATTTCTAGGAGATCAATCGACATAGAGCAAGGCCAAACCCACTGGATGAGAGAACTTAGCGAGACTATTAGAAGAATTTGAGGATGAGATAGCTCGCAAGTTAAGGAAGATGCAAATGGAAGTGGAGCAAAAAATCAATGCTTTGGAGGAAGTAAAGGAAGCTCTTAGCAAAAAAGAGGAAGCCTTTAAGATAACAAAAGTCAAAGAATGTGACTACATCATTGAGCTAGGCAGGGTTGGATAAGTGGTCAAGTCACTAATAAGGAATCCAAACTCAGGGCCACAAAGTCACCAATAAAGAGGGAGATTTCCTAACACTACTCCAATTTGCTATTTTTGTTCAAAAAAGAGCAAGTGAGAGTTGAATGTTATAAGTTTTATAGACATAAGGAAATGAGAGGTTCTAGGAATAAGAAGAATCCACCTAGGGTCAAGAAGATTTGGGTAAGGAAAGACCTAGTGAACCAAGTTAGAAACAATGAGAAGGAAAAGATGGGAGAGACATCTGCACCTATTTGGGTAGTGAAAAAGAATGAATTTCCCAACTTGGTTAAGCCACCCTTAGTCGATACAAACCAATAGATGCATTAAATTGAAAATCTTGTTGCATTTTTAGTTTTATGTTTGTGTTTTCTTTCATTTTAAGATTGCACAATTCATTTTTCTCTTAGGTCACGTTTGGCAGATGGGATGGGATGGGAAAGGGACTATTTTTAGTCCCTTTCCCATGTTTGGCGTGGCTGTGGGATGGGTTTCATTTTATTCCATCTGCAAATTTTATCCCACTGATATGGGATAAAATAGTCCCAAGCAAAATCAGGGGATTCATTTTAATCCCACTTCTTTCATATTTTTTTTCCTGAAAAAACAAACTCTTACGTTGATGATGAAGAAATTTAGCTTCAAGTATCAGTGATTTCAGATTTGCTTCCTCTTCCTCTCTCTCCCATCTTTTTTTTTTTTTTAAATGCCATCGTCTTTCAATTTGTTTAAAGATATGAAATAACTGGAAAATAAAATAAAATTGAAATGGTTTAGATTTGGTGGAGTCGTTGAGATCGCCCAGATCTCATACCAATTGGAAAAGATTTTTTTTTTTTTTGAACATCTGAGGAAGCAGAGGAAGCCAAGAAAACGAAGCCAAGAGAAACAAAAGGCAGAGGAAGCATAGGAAGAAAACGAAGACAACTCTCCACCAACAGCACAAAGGCTAAATCCCAGGGAAACAGAGGAAGAGACGAAGGATTAAGAAATTAAAAAAAAAAAATTGAAATTGAGATTATGTGCGATCTCCACCCACTGTAGGCGTTGGAGTTTGAGAAGAAGATGGTGATAGTGTGGTTGTTTTGAGTGTTAACTGCTGCCTAGAGTTTTTTTTGTTGTTTGCTTTGTATCTTGCTTTTATGCTTTTGTTGTTTTGTTTGACTTGGCTTGCTTTTTAGTTTTGTTAATATATATATTTTTAATCCTATCCTACGTTGTACCAAACATAGAATTACTCTATTTTCAATCCTATCCTACATTGCACCAAACATAGGATAACATTAAAATCAATCCAATCTTATCCTATCCAATCATATCCAATCCTATCTCATAAAAATAATTTTATCTTATCCCACGCACCAAACAGGGTCTTATAGACTACTTTCTTTTCCCCTAATATGTTAACATGTGCATTTTTATTGAATGGGGGAAGATCTAGGTTTGGGGGAGAAAAATTTATTATGGGATTTCTTTTTAGTGTTCATCGTTTGTTCAAGTTTGTTTAGTGCAGATAATGAAGTTAATAAGGCAAAGAGAATTGAAATGTGTGTTGAAATTAATGCAGGTCAAAGGCAGGTTAATGTCCTCATCCAGGAATTTTTGCTAGCAGGATCCGCTCATCCAGATCCGCGAAGGCAAGTGGGCGAGATCCTCTGCCCCAACCTCTATTAATGTTTCGCGGATCAGCAAAGATAAATAGGAAATACGAGTGTATAGTGGTGCCACGTCATTAAGAGTAAACCAGTAAACCAGTAAGGAGTTGACTAAAGACACGTCACCAGATCTGGGAACGTGCCAAGACAGTCCATAAGCTAGGAATGTGCTCACTGCTCACCAAGCAAAATCATTTGACCTAGTCTTAATGAGCAAGGATTCTACTCACCTAAGATCTCTACTCAGCGAGAACTACTCGACTAGAATAGGAAATATAATCCCATTAGGAAACACAGTATCAAGTGAATATCCATTCAGATACGAAATTTAAGAATCACATTTCAATAAGGAAATATCGCTATTTTCTCTCAAGTCTCCAAGAATTTCAATTGGGAAAGAACTCAAACTTCTAGAAGGATAAACATCAAACATGAAACGAGTCCTAAACGGGTTATTTAACTAGAATCCTATGAAGATTCCAGTTACGAATCATTTACTTGCACGATAAGGACTAAGGCAACATCTCATCAACCCATATAAATACTAGTAAAATCAATGTACAAAGACATGAGCAATATGTTAGAGAGAAAGTGAGCTTTGGGTGTGTAATTCTCGATATTCATAGTGATATTCTTCCCGCCGTCTCTGGCAACCGTGGTTTTTTCCCTTTTCAAGGGTTTTCCACGTAAAATCTGTGTTGTGCATATTTAATTATTATTTTCCTATATTTTAGCATCATCGTTATTAATATTATAATCGTTAGATGTGTGACTTTTCAACAATTCAAAAATCACCGTCAGCAAATACAGGGGCGAAACCATAACTTTTTTTCTGGGTGGACTATGGAAAATTTCATATAGATAAAACATTATACTATATAATAATAATAAAAAAAAAATCATTTTGATGACGAATCTTGACGGTACGAAATAATTTTTATTAATTAAAATAAAAAAAAGTATATCTAGTCAGGAGACATAATGGGTCTTACCTTCAAATATATATTCTAACCAAGAAAAACACAAGAAAATAAAAATAAAATACGCATGCAATATAAATATAATAAGATCATACTTAAATTTTGACTTTTGAGGCTTCAAAGAAGCAAAAACATATATTACCGAATCTGAATCAATTGTATCAATAAGTTCTCTTTCAATATAAACAACCATACAATTATCAAGAAACTCGTCATCCATCTTATTATGCAAAGATGTTTTGACAAGTTTCATAGGCAAAAGTAAAACTTAATTTTACAATTAATTTTACAACATAAACTTAAAAATAATAATAAAAATAAAACTTACAGTTTCTCCTGCCGATGTTTGTATATCTCCATAAATCCAAAAGTTATGAAAACTCATAAAATTAAAATTCTTGGAGACTTGAAGATTAATTTATATGGTAAATCTATTGCTTTTGGTTTGTTGTTAAGGGGTTAAAATTTCCCAATTTTATTTTTGAGTTAATATAGGGTTAAAATTTATCTTTCACTTAGTTAAGGAAATACATTGGGCTTTAATGAGTTTGATGCATGTTTTTAAGTTATTGAGCTGTTATTAAGATAAAGAAAAATATGTAAGTCAAGTGTGAATCGGAATTGAGCTGGGATATACTTAGAATTAAAAGGGGTGTATTTAGACTATTGAAAAAACTTTTTTTTTTTTTCAAAAAGCTAGTGGGATGTAGCCTATCCTAGCCAGGACCATTTCCGCCTCTGAACAAATATTTACATAAAAATAGTTTAGTATTATAAAATTATTTTTATTTAGTTGTTTATATCATCTAAAATTAAAATACATAACAATTAATATCATTCAGTGTATAAATGTCAAATCATTTGTTTTCAAACAATTTTATCTTTAAAAACAAACAAGTTAACATTCGGACGTAAGAAAAATAAAAAACAAACATGTCATTCAGTTTCAGTTTTTAATGAAATTCAGGACTATTAACTCTTCAGATAAAAAATCAAACGACCCCTAAGACTATAAGATGATCTCAACTTTTCATCTTCAAGTTGTCTGGCAATTTTATATTTTAAGGTAAATAATTCTTACAAACTAAAATTTTAGTCCGAAAACTCACCTAAATGATTTATCACGTGGTTTAGGTCATATAGATATATTGAAAATAATAGGTTAAGAACTCATGAGGTAAAAGAGTTTTGCTACATAAGAAGTAGGGATGAGCGTTTTCCTATGCCCCCACCCCTATGGGGTTTTGGGGGTAAATTTTGCCCCCAAATGGGTTTTGGGTGTGTAGGTGAGGGTGTAGGCAAACTTAGCTCGTATTTTATAAATAGAAGAGGTGGTGGGGGGACCTCTATTTTATTTTTGTGTCTTATTGTCTTGTATTTTGGATTGATCGAATATGTAAACTTTAAATTTATTTTAACTTTTATTGTATAATATTCTATTATAAGTATTTGACTATTTGTATTTATTTTCGATTTCTTTAAACCAATTATATATATATATAAATATATATATATATTAGAACGGATATTTTGATTACTTTTTGGGTTGGATATTTTAAAAGGTCAAACTATAGATTGTGATGATCGGATTCCAAATTTTGAATTCCGATTTTTGGATTAAGAAGTGAAAATGAAAAGAAATGGGGAAAGTGAGGTTTGAGGGTGGGGGGAAGACCTCCCCCTAAATGCCCCCATACCCGATTCCCCCAAATGGGTTTTGGGGGCTGGTGGAGGGAGGGTAGGGATGGGCGTGGGGGCCCAATGGGGCGGGGGAGGGTACCCCCACCCCACCCCTACTCCTTAAACCTCCTGCCACCACCTCCCCCAAAACCCATTTGGGGGGATTGAGGGTGGGGGCAAGTGCCCCCTCCCCCACCCCCACCCCCAAAACCCATTTTTTTTCAATTTTAATTATAAATTTCTAATTTCCACTCTGAAAATCGAAATTTGAAATTTGGGATCCGGACATTCCAATATTTAATTTGACACTGTTAAAATATTCAATAAAAAAAGTAATATAAATATAGTATAAAATCTAAAATACAATACAAAATACAATGTTAATATAATAGCCACTATCCAGTGACTCATGTTAATGTTAATATTATAATTTATAATTTTTTTAATTGTTACAATTTTTATATATAAATAAATAAATAAAAAAAATAATATATATTTATTTATTTGAGGAAAATGAAGTTTTGGGTTTAGGGGAAAATACCCCCACCACCTCCCCCAAAATACTTTTGGGGGCAAAGTTTGCCCCCACCCCTACCCTCATCTCTAAAATCCATTTGGGGGTAAAATTTATCTCCAAAACCCTATGGGGAATGGGGCCCATGGAAAACGCCCATCCCTATGGGAGGGTAGAGGAATGAGGTTGGGGTTGGAGGGTACCTAGTGAGAGTACTTGAAAAAAATTAAAAATTAAAAATTAAAATAAAAACAAAATACAGTTTGATCCATTGATTCATCATTTTATTTGATTACTTAACATAGAAGTCAGGAGTCTCCATTTTTAATTTTTAATTTCAAAATTTGTTTTTGAAAACATTTTCAGTCCCCATTTCCAAGCTGTGCGAAAAAATGAGTCGGTTTGGGTCGCAATCGTCTGCATCGACGACCATGATCGTGATCAACACCCCCGCTGCCGATCTCGCCCTCACCAACCTCGGCTACTGCTCGCCGTCCGATCTCCCAAACTTCCGCGTCCCTAACTTCAACCTCTTCCTCGCCTCCGCCGCCGGCGACTCCTTCATCCTCTCTCTCGCATATCCTTTCATTTCCAATTATTTGTTATTTTTATTGATCTATTATTATTATGATAAATGTGTTTGTTGGCTTTAACTGAGAATCACTGCGCATCCGAGCGTAACTAGTGGCAACATTGGATTGAATTCGATCCAACGTCGACAAGCTAGAGTTTCCAGCGGCGATAATATATCTCTCACCAGGTTTTAATTTTTAATTTGTTTTCTTGTGTATATATTTATCATTTTTTAATTTAACTGAGAATAATTGTTTGCATTTTTATTTTATTTTTTTATATTTAAATTTCTTTCCTGCTGTAGATTTATACCTCCTGAGAATTTTAACCTGGCATTGCTCACACTTGAATTGGAATTTGTTAAAAAGGGTACTAAAAATGAACAGGTATATGCCCCCATTTACCTTTTTTGTTTATTCGGATTTCGCTACTATACTGGTTAAGTATGCTCATATAAGACAGAACCCATATTGATTTTTAGTGAACTACATTACTCAACTGTATTTTACTGAACCGGTATAGTAGTATATCATAATTTATTTTTTTCATATTTTTTATTGATAACTTAGTTGTGTTTTGGCTTTTTAGGTTGATGCTGTTCTCCTGGCTAATCAACTGAGAAAGAGATTTCTTAACCAGGTGGGATTTTTTTTTTTTTATAAAAAAAATATGTATATTGTTATATCATGCTACTGCTAATGCAATACTGTTATTTAAATGATAGTGATTCTCAGAAATGTTTTTAACGGAAATCATTGCAGGTTATGACAGTGGGCCAAAAAGTTATATTTGAGTATCATGGAAATAATTATATTTTTACGGTGAATCGAGCTTCTGTGGAGGATGAAGAGAAATCTAATGCTCTTGAAAGAGGGATGATTTCCAATGACACATACTTTGTCTTTGAAGCATCTAATGCCAGTGGAATAAAGGTCTTATTTCGATCGATTTAATTCCATTGAATATTTTGATTTATTGAGCAATGAAAATGTCTGACCATTCGCTTCTGATTTTAGTTGTAATTCGATAAATTTGGTGGGATGTTCATTCATTAGCTTGTGCTTCGAAATGTCAGATTGTCAACCAACGAGAAGCTGCCAGTAGCAACATCTTTAGGCACAAGGAGTTTAATCTTCAGTCACTGGGAATAGGTGGCCTAAGTGCGGAGTTTGCTGATATCTTCAGAAGAGCATTTGCCTCGCGTGTTTTTCCCCCTCATGTGACATCTAAGTAATATAACTTATTCTTCAAGTTATTGCAGTTCTAATGTCGTTTATTAATATATTTCTGCTTATAATTAGAAATCTTTTAATGTTCTAGATTGGGGATTAAGCATGTGAAGGGTATGCTACTTTTTGGGCCTCCTGGTACTGGCAAGACTCTTATGGCTCGCCAAATTGGAAAAATGTTGAATGGAAGAGAACCAAAGGTATGGGCATGGAGCTACAGCTTTATGTTTATATTTTTCAGTGGAAAAAATGTATTCATGTTTGTAGCTAGCATCCTGTGGCTGTTATGTTGTTTATCTTTAGATAGTTTTTGTTTACTTGTTTTGTTAAAAGTTCATCAATATTGTAATACTCCTATATACTATCCATTGCCAGCTAATGTTAGGCGTAATGTTTGAGAATCAGTTTTTGATGACACCCAAGTAAATGACGAAATCGTTTTGAACCCATAGATGGCTTGGGATATCAGAAGCTGTTTAAAGGCATGAACATAAAGTTATCATTAGTGCTTGGAGTCTTAAATTAAGTGTCTGATGACCTATGTCATAATGCATGAAATTAGTACAATAAAGTTCCTTGGGTTGTTCATTCTGGATTGAAGGAAACGGAATATATTTTTTAGGTGTATATGGAGAATATATTGAGTCTTTATGGAAAATGGTGAAGTTCCAGACTCCTCTTTGGGCTTTGGTTTTCTCTAAATTCAAGCAAAGCAATTTCCTTTTTCATTCTTCAGAATTGGGAAGCAGTGGTGAAATGAGAAGGATGTTCAGCACTGTTATTTCTGCTATTTTTCTGTTAGGGATTCTCAATTTGTTATTAGTTTTGCTTTTGTTTTTGTAGGACTGTTCTTGTAATTTCCTGCAGTTGCCATCTTTTTGAGGCAGACTGCCCATAGCTTTTTGTTAGGTTTAATTTTGTGGACTGCATATTCACTCTTTCCTTGTTTCCTTTTTTCCTTTAATACATTTTTGTTTTCTGATTAAAAGGTACAATAAGGTGCAATAGAGAAAAGTCCTCGAATGAGTTCAAGGATAGAACTGTCCATAATGTCTACAAATTGACAAGTGTCTAAGAATTTTTTTTATCACCATTAGATGTGTAAGTGGTCCATTACTCATGGACTAATAGCTTTAGTTGTTATTAGACCCTTGTGGTGTAGCATTTAATACTTAGTTTGAAGAGAAAAAACACGGAGAGAATCAGACAATATTCAGGGGTCATATACAAACTAACAAACAACTGACTACTTGCGTAGGTCAAACAACTTCTCTATATAATCTGGGGAATTGAAGCCGATAGCTTTTTTTATGCACATGATGGACTTGTAAAAGCTCATAAAGTTGTTTCTTTTTTATGGAGATAATCATTTACACAATGCCATGTTGTGATCTTCTTGATAACTTGCTTTTTGCTATCTGATTGTTTACTATTAATTTTGGTGGATGGCTATCTGATTGTCAGCTCCTTTACTCTCTTGGTCACCAGTAAAATCATTCAAAAAAATAAAAACGATGATGATGATAATTAAATAATTAATTTAATAAATAGATAAATAAAAGATTGTTTAGTATCAGTTTTAACCATGCTTCATCTTTTCTGCATACAGGCTTATGATTTTCTTCAGTAGATGTGTGAAAGTTTCTCAATAGTGCCTTAATGCATTTTCTAATGCTAGATTATTTTATTTTGAACATTTAGAGTTGAATGATTGCATAATGTCTGTACTCCACACTAGCTGCTACATTATTATGTCCTGGTTCTGATTATATTTTCAAGCACTTAATGGACCATATATTTCTTTCCTTCTTTTTGGTGAACATGCTAGATCGTTAATGGTCCTGAAGTCCTAAGCAAATTTGTTGGTGAAACTGAAAAGAATATCAGGGACCTGTTTGCTGATGCTGAGAATGATCAGAGGAGTCACGGTAAGGGAAACTAACATGCTGGGTTACTTCTAGAGTAGTCTTTCTGTCAGATACTAATGCCATCACATCCTTTTTATTTTTCAGGGGACCAAAGTGAATTGCATGTTATAATTTTTGATGAAATTGATGCTATTTGTAAGGTAATAGAATTTTGCAACTTTATAATACCATTTCTTGTCCTTTTAATAAGAAGTGGCATCAATGTTCCTATGGTCACTAGCAAAATTGTTTATGTCACTAGTGGAACATTTTATTTCAGTTTAGGTGAGTGCATTGGGGTATTTTGTTTCTTGAGAAACATACTCCCTAGTTTCAACCTAGTGCTGCCTTTTGACCTCTTAATTATGCTGTGGCCTGTGTGGCTTTAATTGCATTTCCACCTATGGGTGGGATAGTTAGATCTGTTGAAGGAACTGTGCTTATGACTATTCATTTACATTGATTCAAGATCGTGTGGATAATACAAGGGAAGTTCTCTCTAAAATAGAGAAATGCTTGATGCGGGCTTTTTTGTTTTGCATTTTCAGTCAAGAGGATCTACTAGAGATGGTACAGGAGTTCATGATAGCATCGTGAACCAGCTACTTACTAAGGTTAGTGGAATTTCTAATTAATTTCTGAATCTTGCAAAGTTAATATTGTTTTTCTCAGCCATTTTACTTTTGCATTTGTATACTCCCTTTCATTGGAAAGCTTTGATATCATATCTGTATGACTAATGGTCTATTGCTTATCAGATAGATGGTGTGGAATCTTTAAATAATGTTTTGCTCATTGGAATGACCAACAGAAAGGATATGCTTGATGAAGCCCTTTTGAGGTCTCTCTCTCTCTCTCTCTCTCTCTCTCTCCTCTTGTAGTATTTGGTGTGTCTTATTACTTTGGATTATTTTAGAAATGAGTAACAACTATCAACTAAAATTCAATTTGTTTTGTCTTCACCTCAATTGCCAAAGTCTTTCAGACTTCCAGTAACTTGTTACCTTGCGTGGAATACAATGATTTGCAGAAAGATTATTATTCTTTTGAAAACATATGGACATAATAAATTATTTGAATTCTTAAGAATCCAACTGCTTTTTTCTTTCTTAATTCTTTGGGAGATGAATACGAATTAAAAGTACTGATACGGTGCAAACCTTTCCTCTTTAAATTTATAGACCTGGTCGCTTGGAGGTTCAAGTAGAGATAAGCCTTCCAGATGAAAACGGTCGCCTGCAGATCCTTCAAATTCATACTAACAAGATGAAAGAGAATTCTTTTCTTGCTCCTGATATAAACCTTCAAGAGCTTGGTATGTGAATTTGTAGTGTTTGCAACAACATTGTCGTGCAAATTTGATTGGAATTGCCTATTGGAACATTTTTTTTTTAATATTTCAAATTCTGATTAGGTATGGATTGTCCGCACGGAATTACGTGCGCAAACAAACTTGTAACATTTCAAATTCGTTAAAAGATAATTTCAGCAGGTGAATTTTTGTCTTTTAGCCAACTTGAAAAGTTACAGGTTTGTTGTCCACACAAAAGTTTGTGCAATTTTTTTTATAACACATACACTCATTCATGTCGTGTGCACAGCTGCTCGTACAAAAAACTTCAGTGGTGCGGAACTTGAAGGCGTTGTGAAAAGTGCAGTATCTTATGCTTTGAATAGACAACTAAGTCTAGATGATCTTACCAAGCCAGTTGATGAAGAGAGTATTAAAGTTACCATGGATGACTTTCTTAATGCACTTCATGAAATTGTTCCTGCATTTGGAGCATCCACTGATGACCTCCAGCGTTGTAGGTAATGATTGCAGCTACAAGCAGTGAAATTTTGTCTTCTACTTGCATTTGCATCATCTTTTGGATACCAAAAATAGGTTTGCAAGTTTTTAGTTTTGGTTATAATAGTTCAGTCCTAATTTTGACCTTTCACCCTTTCCAGCTTTTAATGCTTTTGATTGACTAGCCTTTTGTTGACTTAATGTTTTAGTAATGCTGGCGGCTCATAGAGACCAATTAAAATGTAGATTGCATTTGTCTTTTGCCTAGCAATACCACATATTTTATTTCTTATCCACTAGATATGTAAATCTATTTTGAAATATCTCTTAGTGACTATGCCCAAGTTTTAAAGTCGGTGATGATGGATATGTAGATGTCAAGATGTGTAGTGAAGGTATGCCAATAACTGTGAAATGTCAGCGTAGTGAAATTTTATGGAGTGAGAAATGTAGAAATTTTATATGGATCGTTTTAAAGTTTTGGATAGGTTAATTTGCATGTCAATAACAAACGTGTTATTACAGGAAAATTATACATTACTAGCATATTACTATTAGGAGGCTAAGTGCTTGATAACTGGGCATATGTAGGGGCAATCAAATTGTGATCTATTTATATATGATATGTGATATCATTTTATTAGGGTAATGAACCTATGGGTTATAAACTGTTTTGAAAATCCTAATCAAAGTGAAACAAGTTTTGCGGTATCCTCAGGTAGGCGTTGTGATAAAATTAATTGTAAGTTTATTATAAATTCATTTCCCTTTAATAAATTTTTTATTACTGAGTTCTGTGGTATGGCTTGAGGATCCAAATATTTATTTTGTATCTAGAGTTAGTGTTTTGGCTGAAAGAACCAATAAAATAAATAAATAAATAAAAGGAAGAAAGAAAGAAAGAAAAGAGACATTATAACATCAAATCTAGTTTTTTCTTTTTGAAATTCCAGCTGAATTTCTTGTATCATTGATTTTTTTTTTTTCTTGTTTAGTTTGTTGTATTGGTGGACTATTGGTTCACTGTTGTACTTGTTTTTTTTTTACTCTTTGAATAAAGTTTTTTCTTTCTTATAAAAAAAAGAAATTGCAGCTGAATAAAGAACCTGTTGACTTTCAATTTTAGATTTTATTTTGATTATTATTATTATCTAATATTAGTCTGTGTAACATGATCCGCAGACTTAATGGCATGGCGGACTGTGGTGATAGAAATAAACACATCTACCAAAGAGCTATGCTATTAGTGGAGCAAGTTAAAGTGAGCAAAGGAAGTCCTCTTGTCACTTGCCTTCTAGAAGGCCCTAGTGGCAGGTATGCATGGTTAACTTTCAAATTTGAATTTGTTGATTGGAAGTTATCTAAATGTTATTGCCTTGGACAGTGGCAAAACTGCACTGGCAGCTACTGCTGGCATTGACAGTGACTTCCCGTATGTGAAGATAGTAAGTTCATCTCCCACAATTTGTATATGACATCATTTTACTTCTCTGGAATTTCCAGCCTAATTCTAGTGCTTTTTATTTTTCCTATTGAGTAGATCTCAGCTGAAACAATGATCGGTCTTCATGAGAGCACCAAATGTGCGCAAATTGTCAAGGTTTGTGAATGCCAATATTTCTGGGACCTGATTACTTTTGGTATTCTTTTTTCTTTCCATAAGGGAAAGTTAAATATTAATTTTAGTCTGGAAATTTCTACTTTTATGTAATACAGTTTTTTTCTTTCCGGGAGGAAAATAGTGATTCTCCTATAGCATATCGAAAAACTATGAAGATTTCTTTTACTTCATGTGGCTTGTACACTTGCTGTCTTTGAAAAAGATCAATTTTTTTTAGTAATTGGTATGTTTTGACAGGTGTTTGAGGATGCATACAAGTCACCATTGAGCATCATTATCCTTGATGACATTGAAAGGTATTGCCTGAAGCTTTGTGTTATGGCATCTTAGGTTTACTTCTGGGATTTTTGCTGATATATATATATATATATATACACATTGTGTTTTGTTGGTTTATTTTTTTTTCTTTTTGCAGGTTACTAGAGTATGTTGCAATTGGGCCTCGTTTTTCAAATATAATATCTCAGACTTTGTTGGTCCTTCTTAAAAGGCTTCCTCCAAAGGTTTGATTTTTGTTCTTTGTCTTTGCTGGTAGCATTTTGTTTTTTTTAATGCAGTTCACTACAAATCTACCATGATCATGAGGATTTATTGAAGAATGAATGTTTTGACTGAATGAGTAGTAAAACTGTAAGGCTAAGTAGGAGGAGAAAGATAGTAGTAAAATTGTCATATCTGAATCATGAATGTAATATTAAAAATTCAATTCAACCGTTCTTTACACAAAATTATGAACTGCATAATAGAAAGCCATTAATAAAAATTAATAGGATTTTCTAATCAAAAAATGAAAAGGAAAAAAAGAAAAGAAAAGGAAGTTAATAAACTTAAATGATTTATTTGCTTTGAGGAATTAATGATGCTCAAAGCATGCTTCAATAAACTTAAAAGATTTATTTAATAAACTTAGATCGGCTTAAGAATTTTTGAATCTCTAATAATGTTCGACGTGGCATGCATAATTCCAAACAATTCTTGATAGGTTTTAATGCAATGGCAAAGGCTCTTACTTCATCGTTATTGACAATCATGCATTCATGCTTTAGTTTGTGCTGAAATTGTTCATTGTTATATGTTCTGTATATTTCTGATATCTTGGATCCTGCATATGGTTGGAATTATTTGAGTAATAGTTTTGTAGTTCTTCAGTCCAAGCCAAATTTCTATTTATTGTTCAACTTTATGAATTGCCTTTCAGGGCAAAAAACTTTTGGTAATAGGGACAACGAGTGAAGTGACCTTCTTAGATTCAGTTGGTGTTTGTGATGCTTTCGCTGTCACTTACAACGTTCCCACATTGAAAACGGAGGATGCAAAGAAGGTAATTATTGTTGTTGTCATTCATCTTATTTTGGATAATCTCTTTGTGTTGGTCTTCTAGTTATGCTTTGTCTGGCTAGTCCACATCATATAATTTAGTGATGCCATTAAGTTTTAAGCTACAGTAAGAGAAAATCATAAAGCATGGTATTCAAATGGCTTGTGTATAAATGTATATGTAATTTACCGTCTTCTTCTGATATTAATTTTATTTATTTAATGCATGATTTTGTTACTGTTAAATTGTATCTTTCTTTTTTGTGAAAGAGGAGATTGTTAACATTTATATCTTGTACCATAAACTCTAAAAATTTGTTAGTTTGAAAATATTGTATTTTTTCTTAGGCCTGGGCTCGGATGAGTCTCAGGCCTAACGTTTTGCCGGAGCCATTCTTGGCAATTGACATTAGGCTTTTTGGTTCTTCCCTCTCATATAGATGTTGATATGGATTGAGGTCTAGCCTATGATCATGGCATGGTAGTAGTCATTTGTATAAATTTTGTTCACTTGCAAATTGGGTATGTTGTTGTGTATTTGTTTTTTTAATAACCGAAAGGAAATTTATTGAAGAACGAAGGATTTGAAAAACCTTAAAACCTTTCAACTTCTGACTTGCCTCATAAGGAATTGCAATGATATGCTAACTGCTGCATTGTTTATCATGCATACAAGCCTGGAAATAAACACTTGGTGCATGAAGAATTTAGAGGAAATTTGATATATTATCATACCAGATGACATCATATATACAAGAAAGGAAGCTGATTTCATTATAAAGAGAGGATAATCACAAATAGGAAAATAACAATCAAATCTCTAAAAACTAGGAAACAGAACAATAACAGCTAAGCTACTAAATTACATCCTAATTACTTGGAATTCCACAGTGCCATCTTTTCTGTTGTGGTCAATTGATGCAACATTATCATCTGCTTTAATGCAGGGAATGTCAATGTAGTGCAACTCAATAGTGCCTTAGATATCGAGACAGGAGCTTATTTTTATAATTATAATTATCATTTTTTTGTTGGAAAAAAAGTATATTCAAAGGGGAGAGATACAATAGGAGGAGCTGTCCACAGAGAGAGAGTGAGCAAACCCACTACAAAAAGACAGCCTTAGTTAGAGCTGAGCAAAAGGATCTTAAAAAACAGCCCTTAGAACAAAAAGACAAAGAAGATACACCTTTATACCCGCATGTACAAAACCCTCAACTTAAAAGAAAAAGTAAATTAAAAATGATGACACAAAGATGAAAACTTAGCCTTCTCTTCTCTTCGCCTAATTACAGCTGCCCAATTCTGCTGGATAAAGAACAACTAAAGCTTATTATATGTAATCATTGTGAACAATTAAGTAGCATGTGACAGTAGTGGTGCAAATAATTTTGTGATAATGATTGGTCTCCTCTTTGATGATGAATTCTGGGTGTCTTTAGGATTTAGGAGAGTGGATGTGTGAATGGTGTCCATGTTTGTGTCTTTGTAATATGATGGTATGATGGTTCGGTGTGACTAACTTTCACCAACAGGTGATTTAACAATGAATTTTGGTTTGAAACTGATTTTTAATCAATGAATTAAATTTTTTGAAAATATTGGTGACCTCAGAGTTTTCCTTCATTAGAAAAACCCATGTGAATTTGGTATGATCGTCAACAAATCAGAGAAACCATTTTGCCCCAGTGATATTAGGAACTCTGGAAGGCCCCCAAACGTCACTGTGAATTAATGCAAATGGTTTGGAGGATTTGTAGCTATTAGGATGGAACACAGAATGAGTATGCTTTGATAACTCATAGAAATCACAATGAAAATCTTTTGAACTTTTATTAAGAAATAAGTCAGGAAACAACTTCTATAGATACAAGAAATTAGGATGTCCTAACCTATAATGCCATAACATAATAGCACTCTCTTTATTGGACTTAGACGTAGACTCGGACATTGACTCAAGGGAAAAAATCTTGGACTCAACAGAATGACCTTGTATACCCTTAGAAGCTTCGGCCTTGATGATATAGTGACTGGATTGTATCTCAGCAGTTCCAATCGTCTTCCCTGAAATCATGTCCTGAAACACACAATAACTGGGAAAAAATTTAGACACTTTTCATCATAAGTGAGTTTTGATATAGATAGAAGGTTACAATCTAAATTGGGAACATATAACACAGACCGAAGGGTTAGAGTTTTTGAGATGATCACAGTAAAACACCCTATGACTTGTGACTTTGGACAGAGAACCATCTGCAATTTTTACATTATAGTTACCTTGACATGGCTCAAAGGTACTAAACACCCTAGCATCACCTGTCATGTGGTCAGTTGCATCTGAATCCACAATCCAAGTCCCTAGGACCTCCTTTTTCACATTCAAAGCATTGGAGAAGGTACCTTTAGTAGCAACAGACCTGACACCAACCACCCACTGAGGCATTTAAACCTGAAACCATTTTCTGCAGCTAATCCAATTGCTCCTGAATGTGTACAACTGAATCTGTTCCAACACCTTCATTCCCACTGGCCATGTAACCCCTTGTATCTTTGTCACCATTATTCTTGGGTTTCCAGTCAACCGGTTTTCCATGAAGCTTCCAACAATTGTCTTTGAGATGACCTGACCGTTTGCAATACTCACACCACGGTCGGCCCTTCCTAGGCTGGTTGATTCTTCCTCCATGGACTGCCAAGGCACTACCCTCTGGTTGTGTAATGTTGCTGTCAGAGGCAAGCACTACCTTCCTTTTGCTCTCTTCACGCACCACCTCAGGAACTGTCTCTTGGAGAGTAGGTAATGGCTTGATTGCCATGACTCTGCTTCTCACATCATCAAGATTACGATTCAACACTAATAGGAACTTGAAAATTCTCTTTTTCTCAATACTTTTTGTGTGTGGCCTCATCTCCTGGATTTTTAAAAACATCCTTCTCAAATATGTCTACCTGCTGCCATAATCCAGAGAGCTTAGTGTAGTATTGAGTGATCGAATCCTCTCCTTGACACAGATCATGTAGAATCCCTTCAACTGCAAACAACTCGGCTGTGTTATCATGAGTAGAGAACTGCATCCCATATCTCCTTTGCTGTCTCATACAGCAGAAAATTCTCACTAATATCAGCATTCATTGAATTCAGCAGCCATGGCATCACCAAGTTATTCTCAGTCTTCCACCGGCGATATCCTTGGTCCTCCTTGGCTGGTTTTTGTACCTCTCCAGTCAGGTACTCATCCTTTTTTTCCCCACTAATGGAGATGAGGATCGATTTGGACCATTGAAGATAGTTCTTACCAGTCAACTTGTGACCGGATATGAGCAATTGAGAGGATGTCTAGTCAGAGCCTCCATTGTTGTTAAAGTTAGAAGGATCTGAACCAGACAAGACTTCTGAAGAGGATTCGTGAGACATGCTGAATTATTTGAAGACCTATCTGTCGGGAATAATACTAGGGGAAAAAATATAGGGTTTACTGCCGGAAAGAGCAGTAGGGAAATATAGGGTTTACTGTCGGAAAGAGCAGTAGGGAATTTAGGGTTTATTTCGGGTTCAGAGGCGGCTCTGATACCATGAAGAATTTAGAGGAAATTTGTATATATTATTATACCAGATGACATCCTATATATATATATATATATATACAAGAAAGGAAGCTGATTTCCTTCTAAAGAGAAGATAATCACAATCTCTAAAGAAATAGGAAAATAACAATCAAATCTCAAAAAACTAGGAAACAGAACAATAACAGCTAAGCTACTAAATTACATCCTAATTACTTGGATTCCACAGTGCACCTTTTCTGTTGTGGTCAATTGATGCAACATTATCATCTGCTTTAATGCAGGGAATGTCAATGTAGTGCGACTCAATAGTGTCTTAGATATCGAGATAGGAGCTTATTTTTATAATTATAATTATCATTTTTTTGTTGGAAAAAAAGTATATTCAAAGGGGAGAGATACAATAGGAGGAGCTGTCCACAAAGAGAGAGAGTGAGCAAACCCACTACAAAAAGACATCCTTAGTTAGAGCTGAGCAAAAGGACCATAAAAAACAGCTCTTAGAACAAAAAGACAAAGAAGATACACCTTTATACCCGCATGTACAAAACCCTCAACTTAAAAGAAAAAGTAAATTAAAAATGACGACACAAAGATGAAAACTTAGCCTTCTTTTCTCTTCACCTAATTACAGCTGCTCAATTCTGCTGGATAAAGAACAACTAAAGCTTATTATATGTAATCATTGTGAACAATTAAGTAGCATGTGACAGTAGTGGTGCAAATAATTTTGTGATAATGATTGGTCTCCTCTTTGATGATGAATTCTGGGTGTCATTAGGATTTAGGAGAGTGGATGTGTAAATGGTGTACATGTTTGTGTCTTTGTAATATGATGGTACGATGGTTTGGTGGGACTAATTTTCATCAACAGGTGATTTAACAGCATTAATTCTGGGATGAATGAGCTTCCCTCTGACTTAACCAATTATTGATTTTTTTTGCTCTTATTGTTTATGCATGCCACATTGTTAAGTTAAATACTATGATTGCGAATGCCAAATCTGAAACATGTCAATACTATGATGGCGAATGCCAAATCTGAAACATGTCAATTTAACATATATCTTTTTCCTAAATACTTTTCCAACAAACTTTTCTTGTATATTTAAATTTGTAAGGACTATTCCCGAGAATTTAAAGCTGTTATGACCAGTAAAGGCAAAATAATGTATCAGTATTTAGATTTGAAGTTTGAGTTTATGTTCAATCTTTCTTTTTCTCTTCAGGTGCTAAAACAACTAAATGTATTTGCTGAAGAAGATATCGATCAAGCTGCAGAGGCCCTGAATGATGTGAGTACAGATATATTTACTCCCTATTGGCATTGTCTTGATGTTTATTTATACTATCTAAATGCTAGACTCAACCAAATGATGAAATTATCCAGGAACACTGCCATTTTGCTCTTTTAACATATTTCATTGCAAGTCTCCTTTGTTAGTGAATTGGTTGTAAAACTAAAAGCTAAACTGGTTGCAAATTGAGGTTTCCTCTTTCATTTATCTGTTCCTGACTCTTTATGTTCAAGGAATATGAGACGTGAGTTGCATTTCGCTAGTTATTTCTAGAAACTTGGGCTTTTACATATACGTGAGCTCATTGACATATCCCGGAATTGATACACTTAGATTGTACATTCACATTATCACATAGTATGAGTTGCAATTGCTGCTTTGCGTAATTGGAATTGTATGTATCGAAGGTCATCTTATTGATACAGAACCACCAAAATTTCCAATTGATTTTAATTCCATGATAACAAACACAATATCCTCATTGTTTACGTTTATATACTTATTTGCATGGTAATATTCTTTCCATGTACTTGGGGCTACAAGAACTTACTATCGTTAATTTCTTGTCAATTTATCCTCATAGATGCCAATCAAGAAACTCTACATGTTGATTGAGATGGCGGCTCAGGGAGAGCAAGGCGGAGCTGCAGAGGCTATATATTCAGGCAAAGAAAAGATTAAGATCTCACACTTCTACGATTGCCTTCAGGATATGGTCCGATATTGATAAACAATTGCTTGCTTCCTTCACGTATAGCTGCTGATACTAGTTTGCTCTGGTTGTATTTCAAAGGGTTTCTTGGAGTTGTATTCTTTCTTTGTATTTTGTTGATCATTTTTTGACCTAGCGTCGAGGCATTAAAAATTGGAATCCTGGCTAGTAAAGTTGAGAGAGCTTTTGAAAATTGAAATAGAAGGGACTTGTATGATTATAATTTAAGAATTTTTTGTGCATTGCTTACCTTTTTTTTTTTATAGCTGTTTTCAGCATCTAACGCAAAAGGACCAAAACGTCTAATTAATTGGGACTTTGAGATTCTTGATGCGTATACGAGTTCGTTAGAATTTTTTGTGCATGCTTACCTTTTTTTTTTTTTATAGCTGTTTTCAGCATCTAACGCAAAAGGACCAAAACGTCTAATTAATTGAGACTTTGAGATTCTTGATGCGTATACGAGTTCGTTTGGAAGAGTTTCTTCAAGTAGATCTTTTAGCAGTAGAATCTTTTAGAAATATAGCTCTTAAAGGAAAGTTGTTGGTTGTTTGATTGTCAATTAAAAAAGCTTTTTTAAATGATAAAATTATCAAACATATTAGTGAATCTTTCATGTAAGAACTTTGATGAAATCATATTGATTTTTATGAATGATAATTTCATTGAAATCTATCTATGAATAAAATTTAAGAATTTTTCAAGCATTCGAACTATTTTTCTTCAATTTTCCTATATTTTGTCAATTTTTCGATGCTTTCATATTTAATAAAATCGGGATAAATGGTTATAGTGTTTGAAAATTTTTTAATTTTTTTTTGATAGATATATTTTATTGAAATTATCATCTATAAAATATTTAGATCAAAATTCATAAAAATCGATGTAATTTTTTCAAGGTCCTTACTAAAATTGAAATATGAGATCTCTTATGAAAGATTTAATATATATATATATATATATATTAAATTATAGGGGTATATTAGACATTTTAGTGTTATAAAAAAGTTCAAAAAAATCTATTTAGAAAAGTCCAAAATTTGAGCTAAACATAAAACAATTTTTTTAACAGGGGCGGGGTAGCGCATGAGAGGGCTACCCTGCCCTAGACATCCCTCTAGAAAAAAATTTATAAAATTATATATATATATAGGTTGCCCTTAGGTGCAACGTCATATGGTGCAACATATTTTTTTTTTACTTTGATCATGTCTTCTTTGGTATAACCACATCAACAAATATGTGATTGCATATTCTAGCATACGATTATAATAATTTAATTATGTGATCACATGAAATTCATATGCAATAATATTACATATATTTATGATCACATACTGTTGAATCGTATAATGTTGCATCGAAGAATGACCATATATATATATTTGAGTGGTTCTCTCACATGAGATTCCTTATTTTAAATTCGGTAAGGGCTTTGATGAAATCACATTCATTTTTATGGAATTTGATCTGATTTTTTTTTTTTTTTTTATGTGGATAATATGTTCAATGAAATCTACATATAAATAAAATTTGAGAATATTTCAAGTACAACTATTTTTTTTGAATTTTCCTATATTTCACCCATTTTCTGTGCCTTTATATTTAACAAAATGGGGATAAATAGTTGTAGTGCTTGAAAATTTTTTAAATTTTTTTGATTAGTAGATTTCATTGAACTTATCATTCACAATAAAATTCAAATAAAAATTTAAAATAAGGGATTATGAGAGAACCACTCATATATATATATATATATATATATATATATATATATGTATATATATATATATATATATATATATATATAGAGAGAGAGAGAGAGAGAGAGAGAGAGAGAGAGAGAGAGAGAGAGAGAGGTTCTCTTCTAAGGGATCCTTTATTTAATTTTGACAAGAACCTTGATGAAATCACATCGATTTTTATGAATTTTGATCTGAAATTTTGTATAGTTCATTGAAATCTACCTATAAATTTTATTAAAAAAAAAAAAAAAATCTATTTATAAATAAAATTTGGAAAATTTTCAAGCACTAGAACAATTTTTCTTGAATTTTTCTTTATTTTGCCTATTTTTCTGATACCTTCATATTTAACGTGCTTGAAATTTTTTTAAATTTTATTCATAGCTATATTTCATTGAACTTATCATCTACAGAAAAATAAAAAAAAAAAAAAAAAAAAAAATAAATCAGATCAAATTTCATAAAATCAATGTGATTTTATCAAGGCTTTTACCGAAATTAAAATAAGGAATCTCTTGAGTAAAAAAATATAAATATATATATATATAGTAATAATGTGATATATATTATTTAGAAAATTATAGATAATTAGTAATTACCTTTTAAGATAATATAACTTATTTCATTTACCTATTCTAACTTAAAACAAAAAATAAAAAAATAATAATTACAATCAATCAATCACATTTGACAAAAGTATTATTTGAATTTTGAATATGTTATACAACAAAATATATACACTGCAATTGTTAAGTAGTTTTTATTTTATTCTATTTTAAATATATGTAATATTATGATTATTTTACATATAATATTCCTTGATTTTATTTCAATTGTTTGATTGCACAATTAAAATTAACTTCATTTTATTCCAATTGTTAGATTAAACAATTCAAACTAGTCATTAGTAGTAAATTTTCATACTACGTAGTATCTATTTATAAATGTGTTATATGGTATATTTTTTAGCATTTTAACTGTGTTTTGTTAAAATTTAGTGAAATGTAAATATTTTTTGTTGCTCAAAGTAAGTTTTACAAATAGTCAAATACACATAATATTATTGTTTCTAACATTATAAAATTAAGTCATTTGCAAATTTAAATAATTATTCATGTATAAATTTTACAATATATTTCATATTCTTTAGTAGTCCATTATTGAATTGGCATAAAAAGTTTATTATTCTTTATCAATTAGTCATATGTCTTGCACTAACTTTACTATATCAACGTGCACAGAGGAGAAAAAAAATTAAGTATGAAGATTTGTGGGCCATTAACTAAGCATTAAAATATATTTATTAAATAAAAGTAGGTAAATACAACGATCGATATCTAATTATAATATTAGTGCATACCAATTGAGTAAAAAAAAAATGTTTGTATATATAATTTAATCCGGGCTGTAAATTTTTCCTAAATATACCCATGTTTTTTAATCATCCAAAAGCTCTATCAATGAACAACCAAACCACAAAAAAAGTTGAAAGGTTTTTAATAGTAGAAAAGCTCTTACAAATGGACACTACACCTTTTATCATACAATATTATTTTAAATAATTAATTAACAAATCATGATAAATAAAAAATAAAAAATTTTGATATAGGTTTGTGTATATATGAATGAGCACCCCTCATATTAAGGATTTGAAATTTAGGGACAGGTGTAGGGTCCATTGGGGCGAGGGAGGGTCCTCCCACCCCCACCCCTGTACCCAAACCTCATTTGGGGAGAGGTTTCCCCACCCTCACCCCGTTCTTCATTTCTCCTATATCTCCTATTTCTAATTTCAATATTTTTCAATCCAAAATTCGGAATTTAGAATTTAGAATTCGATCATTCTAAATTTTCAATTCACCCTGTTTTAATAACCAATCAAAAATATTTAATTGGGTTAGTAGCTTAGTGATGCTAGTTGGGTTAGCAGGTGATGACGAGTTAAAGTTAATTTTTTTTTTTAAAGGAAATAAAATTAATATATATATATATATATATATTGTTGTGAATTAATAAAGAATAGATAAACAAAATAAATAAAATAGAAGAAGAGATGAGAGATGGGCGAGAAAAACATGAGGGAATATATTGCCTTTTGTTTGGGATTTCAAGTGAGTATCAGGTGGCACAAATATGAACAAAATATAATAAATTATAAATAAGAGAGATATCAGATGAAAGAAGAGAGAAAAATGAGAGAGAAAGAGAGAGAGAGAACATGTTAAGCTTTTATTGATATTGGATGAGCAACAGCTCGTTTTTACAAGAGAGAGCATATATATATATATATATATATAACAAAGTAATAAATTGAGTGGTGGTGGGAAGGCTACATGTGTGAGCAAGAAGCAATCTCTTGAGTGGTGGTGGGAAAGCCACATGTATTACAACACTCCCCCTTGGATTTTCCACCACTTGTATTGTATTTAATTTTCTAAGAAAAACCCGATGGGACAAAAATCTCAGAAAAATATATACAAAGATCTTCTAGATCTTGTGGTGTTGGATGTTCTCATAACTGTCTCATTAAAAACCTTGTTAGAAAAACCCAGTAGGACAAAACCTGATCGAAGGGAAAAAGAGTACAGTGCATATAAGTCCAAAATTAATGTTTTCTTCAGAGCTTTTCTCATATTTATACTTGGATTTCCACCACTTTTATTTGAATTTGCTAGGAAAAACCCAGTGGGACAAAAACCTTAGCAAAAATATATACAATGATCTTCTGGATCAAGTGGTGTGGACGTGTTCAGAACTGTCTCATTAAAACCTTTCCGGTAAAACCCAATGGGACAAAATCCGGTAGAAGGAAAAAGAGTACAGTACACATATGTCCATTCAAAAATTTGCTCCCCCTGATTGAACGCTCCCCCTGAACAAAATTTCAATCATGTAATTTACAAAGCCGACGCATGCCAATTCCATATACCAGTTTCTCAAAAGTTCATGTAGGCAATGCTTTGGTAAACAGATCTGCCAAATTATCTATAGACCGTATTTGGTTAACATCAATTTGTCGGCTCTGTTGAAGTTCATGAGTATAGAAGAATTTAGGAGAAATATGTTTGGTTTTATCTCCTTTGATATAGCCTCCTCTAATTGAACAATACAAGCTGTAGTATCTTCAAATATTGGTGTCGGCATTCCTGTAGATAATAAAAATCCACATGTATTTTGAATATGATAAATAACTGACTTTAGCCACACGCATTCTCGGCTTGTTTCATGAAGTGCAAGGATCTCAGAATGATTAGAGGATGTAGCAACAAGAGTTTGCTTTGTGGAGCGCCAGGAGATTGTTGTGCCATTATATGTAAAAACATATCCCGTTTGTGAACGGGTTTTATAGGGATCAGATAAATACCCAGCATCAGCATAACCAATTAAACCTGAAAAGTTGTTGGATTTTGAATAATATAATCCTAAATCCTTCGTTCCACGAAGATAACGAAAAAGATGTTTAATCTCATTCCAATGTCTCCGAGTTGGTGCTGAACTGAATCTAGCAAGCAAATTCACTGAAAATGCGATATCTGGTCTAGTATATTGAGCCAGATATAATAAAGCACCAATTGCATTAAGATATGGTACTTCAGGACCAAGTATCTTTTCACCATCTTCAAGTGGTCGGAATGGATCTTTCTTAGGATCAAGATTTCTAACAATCATGGGGGTACTTAATGGATGAGCATTGTCCATATTAAATATTTTCAGGATCTTTTCAATATATACTGATTGATGGATAAGTATTCCGTCTGATTTATGCTCAATCTCCAGGCCGAGACAATTTTTTGTCTTCCCTAGGTCTTTCATTTCAAATTCCTTTTTTAAATATTCAGCAGTTTTCAGGAGCTCTTCAGGAGTTCTAATTAAATTCATATCATCAACATAAACGCTATAATAGCAAATCCAGATTCTGATTTCTTTATGAAGACACATGGACATATGAGATTATTGATATATCCCTCTTCAGTCAAATATTCACTGAGGCGGTTGCACCATATAAGGATTTTGTAGGTTCATCAAATACAGATTACGAGATCTCGGTTTACATGCTTCTGGCATTTTAAATCCTTCTGGGATTATAAATATCTGCACTGAGTGAACCACATTGATAAATGATTACTACGATTAGAAGACGTATTTCAAGCAGCCAAATTTATCAAAAATTTGAAACGTAATCTTATTCATCACTATTGAATACTAAGTCTCTGTGAGAAACCTTGTACTACGAGTCGTACCTCATATCTTACGATCTCGTTTTTCTCATTATGTTTCCGTATAAAGACCTTTTAGTATCCAACTAGTTTGACATCTTCAGGTGTCTGGAGAACTATTGGTCTAAATACTTTATGTTTGGCTTATGAAGTCAATTCTTCTTGAATTGTTTCTTTTTATTTAGGCCAATCATGCCTTTGTCTACAATCATCGATACTATGAGTTTCATAATCATCATCATTTCAGTAGCTACTGTATTTGAAAATGTATCACTGATGATTGTTTCTTCACTATTCCACATTTCTCATGTATGATTTATAGAAATTTATTAATTCTTATATTCTTGTATCTCTTTAGAGATTTCTTCAATTTCAATGGATTTAGTCATTTCATAGACTCGTGTCTCTTTAGATATATCAAACTCTTATTGAGTTGATTTAGAGAAAGTTGATTTATTTATAACTCGAGCTTTATTTACATTAGTATCCTGATAACAATACATTTCAAAGGTTTATAAGCTTATAATATGCATCAGGTGATTTATTTGTTGAATTTTACTCAGATCGTTCTTCAGGAACAATCACCCGGCCGGGGTTTATGAGATAGCAACTTATAAAATTTTTGTCACCTTTAATATATCAAGTAACTGATTAATAATTATATGATGATAAATTATCTTTAAAATGAGCATGTCTATAACCAATTACAAATTGTAATGGTAAATAATGATGATAAGCAGTAGGCTTGAGATGAATAGGATGTCTCCATATAGAAATTGGTAATTGTATCGAAATAATACAGTTCTCACAATTACCTGGAGACGCTTGATAAGTTACTCTGCTAATCAATTCTGAGTATGAACATGTGGAATTGGATGTTCAATATTAATCTCAACTGATTTGCAATATTTATCAAATGTCTTAGAAGTAAATTCATCAGCATTATCAAGGCGTATTGACTTAATCGGATGATCGGGAAAATGTGTCCGAAGCCTGATAATCTATACAAGTAATCTTGCAAAAGCAACATTATGTGTTGGTAATAAGCAAATGTGTGACCATCTGATGGATGTATCACTAGGACCATAAAATAGCGGAACAGCCCACTTGGTGGATGAATAGGTCCACATATGTTCCCTTGAATTCTTTGTAGAAATGAATGGGATTCAAAACCAACCTTAGAGTGGGATGGTTTTATTACTAATTTCCCTTGTGAACATATAGTACATAAATTTTCATGGGATAAAAAAATCTCCTGGTTCTTTAATAGATGTCCGTGAGAATTTTTAATGATTCTACGCATCATTGTAGATCCTGGGTGACCAAAATAGTCATGCCAAAGCATAAATATTTTTGGGTCTAAGAACTTCTGGTTCATAACTGCACAAACTTCTACATCTTTTATAAGAGTGTAATATAATCTAGATGATAAAGCACGCAGCCTTTCCATAATGAGTTTCTGGCCTGAATCATGAGAAGTGATGCACAGATACTCAATATTCTCATCATTTATAGTTTATATGTGATAGCCATATTTTAGTATTGTTTTGTAACAATATCATGGCTCTACCGGAGCCTTCTATCAGATCTATTGGACCTGATATTGTATTAACATTTGCCTTAAGCAGGGTTAAATTCAGAAAGTATTTCTGATTCCGCAGAATCGTATGTGTCGTTGCACTATCGGCTAGACATATATCTCTTGTATCTTACTTTCAATATCACCCAATTTACCGTTTAAAGACATATCTATTCATAATGAAAAATAAAGTGTATATTAGACAAAGTGAGCAAAAGTATAAACATATAGATACGAAAATATATCACTTTATAAAAACAAAATCATGAATCATATTGATTTTTCAAATTTCCGGTTCGATCATGAACTGCAGGTTCATAAAATTCAGAAAACTTCAGATTCTAAAAAGAAATTACAAATTGACTTTCTAGATCAAAGAATCGTAACTTGATCCAATTTAGAATTTCTAGTTCTAATAAACTTTGACATAAAAGTTTTAATATCACAATTTAAATTGAATTCAGAGCTTTAAGTTTGATTAAAATTTCATGTTCAAAACTTAAGAACTTCAAGTTCAGATTCAATACTTCGTATTCAAAATTAGAACTTCAGGTTCTATATAGAATTCAGATTTTGGAATTTCATGTCCCAAGTATGACATTCATGTACATAGTAATGAATCCAGAACTCCATATGTTTACTGAAATTTAAAATTTAGAACTTCAGATTCTGATCGATTTGTAAAACCGCGCCAACTTAAATATTATAATGATAAATCCAGAAATTTCAGATTCTGGTTAGTCGATCAAGTCGAGCTTGGTTTAAATTCCAGAAACTTACAATTGACCTAGTTAGGCTCAACACATAATTTATACAGGTCCAGAAACTTCAGGTTTTGGTTAGTTGGCATACTCAGATACATAAATTGCATAAAATTAAATAGATGCGTAAAATTAAAATAATAGATAATATAACATAAATAAGATGAAGAAGAATGAGAAAATAACAGTATAAGATAAAGTGAAGAGGGAGAAAAATTTACTGTTTTTTATTGCTTATTTTGGATTACATCTTGACCACACAATTTCAACTGTGTAGTTATTTTGAATAAAACAGAATTGTACTCAAAGATTGATATATAGTCTTGAAAGCGTAAATGTTGCCACTGACACTTGACATTTGGTAATGCAATATCAGGTTGGTTATCAAATTGATCTTCTAGTTCTTGTTATACTTCTAGTTCTGTGACCGTTAGATCTTGGGCTTTTAGATTGTAGTTGTCCCTAGGCACTTCTAGTGCAGCAAATTTCAAATTTGCAAGTTTTGACATTATTACAACTTCTGGTTATCTGAAAATCACAATCGGAGTCAGAACTTCTGGTCTAATAAAAATTCGAGAAATCCGAGGACTTTAAACCTTCAGATATATAAAGGAATATTTGTAAGTAAATAAATTCAGAAGCTTCAGATTCCGATAATGATAAATAAATCCATAAACTTCAAGTTCTGGATGGATGATCACTTTGTTTAAATAAAAACAACAAAATAAAATGCGTAATAATAAGTGCGAAAAAAGTAAATCTAGACAATCTCATAAATTACGGATAAATAAATAAATACAGATAAATAAAATGCATAATAAATAAATCAAGAACTGCAGGTTCTGATAGGTTGGCCTAGCCAATCTCATAACAGTGTATAAATAAATAAATCACGTAAAAGTAAATAAAATACGAGAACGTAAATTGCGTAAAAATAAAATACGGGAAAGTAAATTCAGAACTGTAGATCCTGATATTAATAAATAAAAGTCTAGAAGCTTCAGGTTCTAGTAATAATAAATTCAGAACTTCAGGTTCTGGTAATAGATCTAGGAACTTCAGGTTCCAGTGGTAATAAATTCATAAGCTTTAAGCTTTAGGCTTTAGTAATAATAAATTCAGAACTTCAGATTCTGGAAATAACAGCATCGTGCTGATAACGTGTTGTGAATTAATAAAGAATAGATAAACAAAATAAATAAAATAGAAGAAGAGATGAGAGATGGGCGAGAAAAACATGAGAGAATATATTGCCTTTTGTTTGTGATTTCAAGTGAGTATCAGGTGGCACAAATATGAACAAAATATAATAAATTATAAATAAGAGAGATATCAGATGAAAGAAGAGAGAAAAACGAGAGAGAAAGAGAGAGAGAGAGAGAACATGTTAAGCTTTTATTGATATTGGATGAGCAACAGCTCGTTTTTACAAGAGAGAGCATATATATATATAACAAAGTAATAAATTGAGTGGTTGTGGGAAGGCCACATGTGTGAGCAAGAAGCAATCTCTTGAGTGGTGGTGGGAAAGCCACATGTATTACAACATATATAAATATATTTCGGGGAAAAGGAGAATTGAGGCCCCACCTCCATCCCCATTTAGGATTTAGGGGCAAAATTTGCCTCCACTCCCATCCCTAAACCCCAATTGGGGGCAAATTTTACTGTGGGGCCCCATGGAGAAAATGTCCATCCCTAATTTGGATCCAGATCCTCATATTAATAAGTTAAACAGTTGAAAACAATAATTAGAATACATAAGCAAATTTTAGTTCTTTTACCAAGTAATTTTTCATTTTACTTTATTTATTCTGCTTTTAAAAATGGTTAAATGCCTCATAAACTCTTCCAAAATATGCACTAAGCCTGTTATACTTTTTTTTTTTTTTTCGCTATTAAACCCCCTGAACTCTCGTTTTATGGTAAATACTTGGATTTATTGCCCCCTGTGAAGGAGCATCTACAGTTGATTTTTGCTAATTTGTAAGAGTTCAAGGGGTTTTGTGGCAATATATATATATATATATATATTTTGGAAGAGTTTAGAGGCCATCAGTACCAATTAACCTTTAAAAATTAATACCAGATGCTCCGAAGACAGCAAATAATTTCATTTTATTAACTATACAAAGTACAAACGCACCATTTAATGTTTGAAAACAAGGGATACAAATACTACATAGACACCTAAAAATAAATATAAAAAAACACAAGACAATTTAGTGATGTATAGTTGAAATTATTACTTTACTTCACTAAAGGTAATTTAAACTAAATACATATGTTACATTGACTAGTCCAATGGAGCAGTCTTAATTCAAACGATTATGAGTCATGCCTGTATAATTAATGAGTTTATTATTTCATGGCAGCAATCCAATAGAAGAAATGCTAATATGCAAACATCTTAATGGAGGAAATGAGTTTTTTTACCAACTCATACGTCCTGCCAATCACCTCCTCTTCAGTCACATCTCAATGTCATCTAAATCCGGTAGCGGGAAACGAAGGATTGCTGCAACGCCAGTCAATTGTCCCAATTCTGTTTTTGATAAAAAGGCAGATTAACAACTTATGCTGTCTCTTTGGGATGAATTGGAATTTGGAAATGCATAAAATAGGTCAAGCTTTGGACAAATGATGGGTTCCAAAATATGAAAACACAGACATAGACATAAAACATATAATAGAAGTATAACTCACGTTCGCCTGAGACATGCATCGACGAAAATACATGAGCAGTGCCCCCAGATTTTTTAACTGAGTTGACCAAATTAACATACTTCTTCCTTGCTGCTACATCAGCATTCCTGGAATCAAATTTGAAGACAGAAAGTCTTTAATAATGAAACTACAAAATTTTGTGCTTTCAACATTCTGCAATATATGGATTCTTAAACGGTGCACACGAAGAAAATACACAGTAATACAGACTATTGAGGCAAAATTTATGCCAAAGAGAATAAAAAATCACACTTGAAAGGAAGAATTTTGAACCAACAAATGCGGAAAAAGCCTCAACCAGCAAGTAAAAGTGTGAGAATGTGCATATGCATGCATGAAAAAAGCGGATAGATATGTTTGCATGAACGTGCTGAAAAATCCATAATTCTAAACTAGGAGTTGAAGTTTTAATTCTCTAAATTCACTATTGAATTGCACATGAAGCCACCCAAAAAGAGGCAATGATGAGTTAATTCAATGAGATTATATATAAACCAAATTCAATTTATTAAGCTAATTTATCCCCACAAAGGGATTTTCAACTACCAAAAGCAATATTTACTGATACTGCATGGATTCTGCATTTGGAAACTCAAGCAAACTATGAAATAGTTACAGAAAAAGTGAATCAAACCAAGCATTCATTTTATTTAAATCGAGGTCTGCAGACAACTTAGAATTTTGATACTTACGGACCTAGAAAATCCACCACCAATACCACTTCCAATAAGATATTAAAGATAGATAATGCATGCAATAGCTAGCAAGAGATCAAAACCATAATTTAACTACATCGTATCTTGGAACACGTCAAGCAAAGATGAATAAGTCACCATAAAATGGAAATAAAAGTGTGCTACAATTATTTTTTTTGAATGGCGAAGTTTATTGAAAAAAGGCAAAAGCAAACAGCAGCTACAAACAAGGGAGCAAGACAAAGCCCCTAAACAAAACTACACCTGAAACAAAACCAAAACAAACATACAACAGACGAGCAAAAGCAAGATCAACTGCCAAAAAAACAACAGCTGCACCAAAACCATAAGCAAAGAACAAAAGAAGCCCTGCTGCAGAACCCCAATCGAAGAAGTACAAAACATGCTGCTGCCCCACCCCCAAACAACAGAGGCCCCTCTAAAGCTAGAAACCTTAACCAGCCAAACACAAACGAAATCGACGCCCTAGCTAGAGTCAAATATCACCCCATTCTATGAAATCCCCTGCCTTACTCAAGCCCATCTTAACCAAAAGTGTGCTATAATTAATTGTACTATGAAACATGCAATTTCTCCTTGGGAGAGGTTAAAGTGAATATATCCGATTATGTAAACAAACATGGTCAATTATTCACATAAAAAAAAAAAAAAAAAAATTCACATAAAAAAAGAAATTATAATCAGAAAAAACTGTATTAAATATACTACCACTGATAAGCCAACTATACTGTCCAAAACCATTACAACTACTCTCACTATACCAACCTGAAAAGGTCATCTGTGATGAGAAGCGTTTGGACAGCCATTCGCTCATGGGCAACCTCCACATGCTTTGGTCCATAGCATGCACGAGTAGGATCCTACAAAGTACCAAAAATAATTCACTTACAGTTAAAGGAACAGTGGGGGAATAGAACAAAAAACACAAAAATCAGAAAAAATAAAACAAAAACAAATACCAAACACTAAAATGGTTTCTACAGCAAGCACAAAATAATCCACAGCTACTAGAAAAAAAAAAAAAAAAAAGCTTTTCATAATGCTCATCCTTACTAAAAATGTGTTTCATCACTGAAATAGATAATGAAAACTAAAACTTCCAACTATTAAGAGGAAATAATTAATTAATGAATAACAGGAGCAAAACAACAATCAAAAGACTTAGGAACCTTATGTAAGAACATATTTTAGACAGGTTCTAACAATGTTTTCTTCTGTTCAAAGGGTTTCGAAGGTTGAAATTTCAATAAGATCAATGACATATTTATGAGCTTTAATGTTTAAACTCTTCTTAAAATATATTGTAGGGTTGCGAAAGGGGCAGCCTCCAAGAAAACAGATATGTCATCAATTTATGATAGTTGCCAAAATATACCTAATCCAACATAAGGAAATGCAGATATGCTTTGATGGAGACTACCTTGAAACATTTTGAGATACATCCTATATAAGGAAATGCAGATAGAATAGCAAATATTAAGGTTTTTGAAATGTAGTATTTGGTGCAATCTAAAAGATGGATCCTTCCTCATCAATAATGGCTATAGCTCCTCCAACTATTTTTCCTCATTCACAATGATATATCTTGTGTCTTTGACAAAAGCCATGCCCACTTGTCAAGTGGGGTCCAGAGAGGGAAGGACTTGGTCAAGTCCTAGCTTTCAGCATTATGCATGAAGAGCTGCATCCTCAAGACTCTGAACCTGCATGGCTGCACAATTGCACTTGGTAGCCTGAGATTTTCGCCACTTCTCAAGTTTTGTGAAAATGCCTTGAGAAATATATATTCCAAGTCTCAACACAAACTGATATACAAAAATTGGCAAGGAGCCAACCAATCTTAAATCGATATCTACCGCTCTTTCTTTTTCATTTTTTATTTTTTTCAACATAACTATAGCTATAGGTTGCTGTTTGGTTGATAAATTTTGTCTTTGTATTTTATTTTTGTGGACTCTTGGTCCACTTTTAGAGTTGTACTCTTTTTTCATATTATAGTTTTGTTTCCTATAAGGAAAAAAAAATGATATCCATCCCTAACGGAATACAATATAATTTATCATATTCCGGTGGCAATCGGTTTATATCTTGTTCAATTTAGGGTGACATTCATCATGTCAAGTCTTTTCAAGTAATAATTATTAATCCATCAGTTTGTGACTTAGCTTATTGATAACAAACATATATGATAAAAAAGCAAAAGTAAAAAACGGTACATGTCTCAAAGATAGAACCTGACATTTGAAAGCATGTTGAAGAAGTCCTTGAGAGCTTGGACCTGAGCAAAAGGAGAAGAAAAAGAGAGACTATTAGTAATACATACAAGCTCCAACATCTAACACTATTTTTTTTATTCTGTTCTTTTAATAATAGTCCAAGAATACTTTTCAATGACGAAAATTGATGAGATATACATAAAGGAGAAAAAGCTATCGAAAAAAAACAAAAGAAATAAAAATCCATAAACAAGCAGCCTCCAAAATTGCAAAAGATGCGCACAGATAATCATACAAAATAGTCCACAAAAGAATATAAAAAAGACAAATCCCCTAATCACAGAGCCACCTTCTCCCAAGTTTTAGAAAAAGGGATACATCTTTGAGCTCTCATACTACCATCACCCAATAAGAGGCCTAAAATTTGATTTTTATCCCATAGTGACAACATATCCTCCCCTTTACAGTCATCAAAAATTCCTTTTCTTCTTCATTCCAAATCACTTGAAGAGAGGTCTTCACTGCACAATCCCATAAACACAGTACGTCTCAATGTTCAACATCAAACAATTGCTGATACAGGAAAATTTGTAGTCCAGAGTGCTAGGAGTTTAGATGCTCTTTCCTATCAGCTTATTTAGATTAATTGTTCCTCAACATGATAACAAAGCATATTCAACCCAGAGGTCATGTGTACAAATACCAAAAAGTTCCCTTGTTCTAATAATTATATAATATTTATGTTTTTCTTAAATACATAGTTGTTTGTGTGTTTATTTCCACATCAAAAGTCTGTTAATGAATTTGGCTATGCATGTGGGAGGGATTTTATTAAATCATACTACTGCTAGCCTTTTCCATAAGTTTAAACTGTTTCAATCATTGTTGTCAAAGGCGCAGTCAGGCGCACTTTTAGGCGTCGGGCGGCAACAGGCGCAGTTACAGCGCCTATAGCTGCTTTGGGCGCGACGGCTTTCGTCAGGCGTGCGCTTTCCGGGTAAAGGCGAGGGGGCTCACAGGCGCGCCTGATGAGCCTTTGTGTTTTGTGTGTTTTTTTTGGTTTTTTTGGAACTGGGGTCGAAATATAAAGATACCAGTGAAATGGGGTCTTTTTTAAAGTTAAAGAAATTTGTTAAGGGTCTAAAGATAAAAAGAAAAAAAGAAGAAAACCCTAAACAAGGTCAAGTGAACCAAGTGGTCAACAAGACATCTGATATCAGACATCTCATGCTCATCGACATCTCCTCTGTCCTCTCTCAAGTTTCACGGCTGCTGCTTTGAATCCAACGGGCATCTGAAATCTCCAAGACTCCAACAGCTATCTCCCAAGTCCCAACTCTCCCAAGTAAGTTTCTTCATCTCTAATCTTCTCTTTCTCTTTCTCTAATCTTCTCTCTTTCTTCGAATCTTCTGTTTCTGTCTCTCTATTTTCGATTTTTCTTGTAATCTTCTCTTTCTCTTTCTCTAATCTTCTCTTCTTCTTCGAATCCTCTGTTTCTGTCTCTTCATTTTTGATTTTTCTGGTAATCTTCTCCTTCTCTGTTTCTCTGACTCTCAACTCTCTAGAATCTCCATTTTCGATTTTTTTTTTAAATTGTTTTTTGTTCTCTTTTTTTCCTAGTAAGCTGTCTCGCACTCTCTCCATTATATCTTACAAGTATGCACTGTATTGAGTCAACAGAATGAGCTGTGTATCACACTATCACTGATTCACTTCACTTGTTTATAAATTTAAATTATTAGTTTATTTTTAAAATGTAAGTGACACTTGGAACCTGGAAGTCAATGTGGTTGTCTTATTTTTTTTTTTAAATATTGTTTATCATTTATCAATTGGCTTGAATATGGAGTTGTGGACATGTGGTTATCTTGGATGTTTATGAAAGTGACACTTGGCTTGGCTTAATTCCAATATTGTGGACATGTTTATGAAAGTGGATTAGTGGAGATGTGGTTGCCTTTTTTTTAAAAGAATATTGTTTATCAAGTTTATTCTGGATTGTTATACTGATTACTGCACCGAATCCAAAATTCCAAATGTAAACTTGTCTTTTTAAAAATAATAATAATAATAATAATATTGTTTATCAATTGACAGTGGATTATATTTTTTGTTACTTACTACTTTATGCAATTTGTGGTAATGTTCTTAATTTCTTATAGGTTTCTAAATGTCAATAGAAGGGGAAGTATTGAAACAAAACTTGGACATTGCATGGCAATATTTTGATTGCCCGGATCCTAAAGACAAAAACACTACAAAATGCAAATTTTGTAATAAAGTGTCAAAAGGAGGGATATATCGAGGGAAGCAACATTTGGTGGGTGGATTCAGGAATGTAACGGTTTGCAAAAAGTGTCCGGACGTGGTAAGAGAGGAAATTAGAGATTACATGATTAAGAAGAAGGAAGAAAAAGAAGGTCGTAATTTGGCTACAGGCCCTGATGATTATGTTAGTGGTTTTGGAGATGAGTATGATGATGATATGTTCGGGTCTTCGGGGAGTTTTAGTCATAAACGACCAATGGCAAGTGGAAACTCAAGCTCCACTGGTGCAACTGTTCCTTTTAAAAAGCCAAAACAAAAGGGTCCACTTGATGTGTACTACTCCCAATCCCCGCACCAGTCGGAAACCGGTGGACGTAGTAGGCAAACAAAATTGGGTGAAAATGATGCGTCAAAAAAGGTGTTTAGGGATCGAGCTTGTAAGTGTTTTGCAAGGTGGATGTACGATGCGGGGATCCCATTCAATGCTGTCAAGCATGATAGCTTTCAAGTTTTTATTGAGGCAGTTGGACAACATGGTCCGGGTATGAAAGCGCCAAGTTATCATGAAGTTAGGGTTCCCCTACTAAAGCAAGAGGTTGAAAATACCCGAAAATCTATGAAGGCTCATGAAGAGGAATGGGTTACTCATGGATGCTCTATTTTGTCAGACGGTTGGAAGGATAGGAGAGAAAGGACATTGATTAATTTCTTAATCAATAGTCCGAAAGGAAGTATGTTTATAGAGTCTGTTGATGCTTCGGCATATGCAAAGACCGGTGAGAAGATGTTTGAGCTCTTTAGCAAAGTTGTGGATAAAGTTGGGCCGAGCAATGTGGTTCAAGTCGTCACCGATAGTGCCTCGAATAATGTTTTGGCCGGTAAGTATCTAATTGTTATTGTATTTATGATTATAATTTTTTACTTTAGTATTGTATCAAGTACTAACAACTAATATATTTGCTTATCATAATAGGGAAATTGTTAGAGGCGAAATATCCCAATTTGTTTTGGACACCTTGTGCTGCTCACTGTTTGGACTTGATCTTAGAAGATATTTTCAAGATTCCGAATATGAAGCAAACATTTGAGAGGGCTATTTCGGTTCATAGCTACATCTACGGTCGCACAGGATTGGTAAACATGATGAGGCAATTTACCAAAATGAAGGAATTACTTAGGCCAGCGAAGACTAGGTTTGCAACCGCGTTTATCACATTGTCGAGGATGTATAATGAAAAGAGTAACCTGAGAAAAATGTTTACTTTAGACATATGGGCAACTAGTAAGTGGGCCAAAGAACGAGGGGGTAGAAAAGTTGTAGAAATTATTACCATGCCTTCATTTTGGAACAATGTGGTGTTTGCTCTTAAGGTATCTGGGCCTCTTGTACGTGTACTTCGTTTGGTAGATGGTGAGAGGAAGCCTCCCATGGGTTACATATATGAGGCAATGGATAGAGCAAAAGAAGCAATTGCAAAATCGTTCAAGTGGGATGAAAAAAGATATGAAGAGATTTTCAGAATCATCGACATAAGGTGGAATATTCAACTTCATCGCCCATTGCATGGGGCCGGGTGGTTCTTGAACCCAGAATTCTTCTATAGCACCAAAGAAGTACATGAAGAGGTGACAAGTGGTTTGCTACTATGCATAGAAAGGTTGGTCCCAGATGTATTGACTCGATGTAAGATTGATGATGAACTAGTTAAGTACAAGAGAGCAGAAGGGTTATTTGGTAGTGCAATGGCTATTAGAAGGAGAACGGAGAAAGCACCAGGTATATTCGTATATACCATTTTATTTTAAACATGTATTCTATTTCTACATTAAAAAATAGCATCAATGATTTGTTAATCGGTTTCAATTTATAGCTGAGTGGTGGGATGCATATGGCGGTTCAGCGCCAACTTTGCAAAAATTTGCTATCAAGATTCTTAGCCTCACTTGTAGTTCATCTGGTTGTGAACGGAATTGGAGTGTTTTTGAAAATGTAAGTATATGTTTTTATTTGTTAGCAGTTTTTTTTTTAATTACATTTAAATTATATTTTCTTACTATTTGTCTAATTTATGCATAAATTATTGCAGCTTCATACCAAAAGAAGAAATAGATTAGCTCAGGGTCGTTTAAATGACTTGGTGTTCGTAAAATATAATAGAGCGTTAAGGCGTCGTTATGAGATGCGTGACACCATTGACCCTATCTACTTGAATAATATCGATGACAGCAATGAATGGTTGACTGGGAGACTTGATGATGAGAATGACGTAGATGATGAGCTGGTTTTTACAGAGGAAGATGGTTTGACATGGAATGTTGTTGCTACAGCTGCAGGAGTTGGAGAGCCTAGTTACCGAACAAGACAGAGTGTGAGAGGAGGTTCATCATCAAGGGCACCACAATCATCACTTCGCCTGATAGATGAGGAGGATAGTGAAGAAGAGTGTGAAGTGGAAGATGAGGGAGAAAGACTTCAACAGGATGAAGCTCAATTTGATAGGACTATAGAAGAGGATTATGATTTGGTGTTCGATGAATTATGAATGAAGTCATGAACTTTATTTTCTTTGATAGAGATTAGAGGCATAGAGTGTCTAGAGTCTACTACCCTACCTTAGAAACTTATTTCATTATCTTTGTGTGTTTGGATGAACTTTTTTTTTATGTGTTTGCACCTTTTGAGTTGATTGTGTATTTGTGTTGAATTGTTATGAAGTTGATTGTGTTGAATTATCATGTGTTATTGAATTAGTTACTAGTAACTAGAAAAATTAGGTATAAATAGGTTTTTACAATTGTTTAAGAATTTTCTGTATTTTTATAAAAAATGTGCGCCTTGCTTCGCTCGGGCATGCGCCTCGCCTTGCGCCTTGCGCCTCAGGCTCCAGAGGCCTTTGCGCCTTGAGACGCTTAACGCCTCTGACAACTATGGTTTCAATTAATGATTCAGCAACATAAATCAAATTCAGAATGGGACAATTTGAGACAGTTAGCCAAAAGTGTTCCCTACTCACCTCTTGTGCTGCTTTCGTGTCTTTTATCATGTTCATAACATTTGGAGCATCCAAAACTTCTCTAAGACTATGCCTGCATATCAAAATTGGTGTCAAATCATAACAAGCATTGATTTACCAATTCTTAAAAAGAACATACACCAAAATGAACAGTTAGCAGTAATATCAACTGACCATTTGGATTTCTAACAGAGGCTAAAAGCTAACTGAAATATTCAGTCCCCGCAGTCAAGTAAATGCTCAGACAAGACTAAAGCATAAAGGAGCTACATTATTTTCTTAATACTAAAATTTTACATTTTTTTTTATTTCTTTTGACAGGAGTGCAACTAAATTTTTATTGATATGCTTTCTTAGCCACATTTATTGTGCTAGTGTTATCTCTTCCTCATTATGTCAAAAAGAATTATCTCGCTCTTTCTCCCTAGAGATAAATCAGGATAAGGCTCAACGATTCCTTTATCCAGTATATTTTTACGATTTAGATAACTTTATGAGGTGAAGCACTTGATAGTGATATCCCATAAAAAAAGATAATAATTACTGAGAACATATAACACTAGATAATTAATTTTTCTTTTTGAAGAAAAGAAATAATAATAGAAGTAATTTCCAATAGAAAACAGAAAATAGTTTTGCAATAGTTATAGTCTTGTAATATGTAAAAATTACTTAACAATGGGTAAAATAGTTTTGCAGTAGTTATACTAGATGGAATATAGTCGCGTTAAGGGAAACATTGAATCGACACCCAAAAAATAACATTAGAAAATATCTATAATAGATTATGCAACAATACAAAATGCTGGAAGTGACTAATACTTAAAATATCAACTACAAGGGGCATAATGAATTCTGTTCAAACCAAACAGTACAAAAATCTAATCTATGGCCTTGCATGAAACTGCATTAATACATAATAGAATATTATACCCATGAATTATAGTGGTAATAAGTCTTAAGCCTATAAATAGATGCATAAATACTTTACTACAAAATCTTATGCCTACTATACTTTAAAAACTAAAGAAGTAATTTTAAACAATATAGCAACCGTACTTGTATCCAGAACTAGTATGCACAAGAATTATGCGTGACTTGTTCTCAATAATTGGTCTCAACTGTCTTCTTTCTGCCTCTAACAATAGATGGCGGTGAAACTGATCCTGGATCACATAAAAGAACAGAAAACTTAAACACAAACAAATCCTTACAAAACAGAGCAGACTGAAGCTTTCAAACAAAGAGTTAACACAGACAAAAATCCAATACCTTTGTGAAACCAGGACTAGCAATCACAGCACACCGAACAACATTAAAATCAACATATTTGAGGAAAGCCTAAAACACATTATCAAGAACTTGTTAGGAAGCACCAAAATCCTACTCTATCATTTAACTAAGATGGGCAGACATAAGAGTAGGATATGAAGCAAAGGTAGTAATGGTACAACTTAAATTAAACTTACCTGTAGAACATTTTCAAAGAACTTATTCAAAGCCTGTCAAAGACAATCAATAAGAAAATAGATTTAAGTTATAAGAACAAAACAACATTTTCATTGTCCATCATAATATATATCCTATAACATACATACCGACTCATAGCCAGCAATAGCAGGCCCGTGCTTGCGAGGAATTGAAGTTTCTATCCGTGAACGAGTACTTGTCATGCTGTTTATTATTAGCCACATGAAGAATGAGGGATTAAAATCTCAAATAGACCAGTGCATAGGCAAGAATATAACATTTAAAGCACTACTGCATAATGGTATGTGGTATCATTCAAGAATTATTTCATCACATATCAGACTCTCCACTTATTGGCTTATAGCAATTAGTATTGACAAATTCCATCTCCAATTTCAGTCTTTAACTATTGCATTCCAATCCTATAGTGGATGGATTGGATTAGAGACCATCCATATTTAGGATTTGTGATTTTGGAGTTAAAAATGGCAGTACCAGATAATGGGAGATCAAATACCTACAATGTTTGAGCAAAGATTTACAAAAAAGGGAAGAAATAGTGATTTTTTGCAAGGGACTGACGACTGAACAATGTTTACTCACTCTCTTACAGTAAAAAGCTTATCCAATGGATCAAATCCAAAAAGCTTGATGAGCAAAAACATGGTATCAATCTTTAAAAAGTCTATAGTTATGATGAAAATAACTGTTTATCAAGTTCAAGAACAAACAAACCAAACATTCAATAGGAGATATTCCCACTGAACAGAGTGGTCATCCTGTCAAAATTTCTATTACATTAAAGGATGTATTCAATCACATATGAGAAAGGAGCTTTCAAGAAACTTTAAAATACCACTCTTCTTTTGAGCCAGAGGTCAAGTTAGTACCTACATGGTGGACATCTAATGCAATCATGAGTAAAGTTCAGATGCTAATGTTGAGAAAGGAGCCTTGCAAAGAGAACAAGTGACCAAGTGTTAATGAATAATTTAGCAAAAAGTTGGGTACTGTATATTATATTGATTAATGCATCTTTGAGAACTTCTAAGCATAAGCCAGAACAGGCTAATGGACTATGCTACTATGGATATCCTATCAAACAGTCCATAGGGATATACAAGAAGCATTACAAATCCACTTGACGGACAATTATAGTTTACCAGTTAAACTTAAACATTGCCCAATTATTAATTGTAACAATATTATATAAATTTTAGAGAGGCTGAGGTCCCCGTTGAGTTACACATACCTTCTACCAACAAGAAACAACTGTGCTAATCCTTCTTGCATTAAAACCACCGCAAGATCAGCACTTGCAGCGGGATCTGAAATTCAAAGAACAAAGAGCATAGGACACAGAGAAATCAACTGGTTAAGTATATTCATAATACAAACTCAAATATATATATTCACCCAACAAAATCAGATAAGGACCATAAAATGATATTCCAAAAAATTAAGACTTTCAAATTTAAACCAGTTGCAGCATATAGTTGAGGTGAATACGGGCTCAAACCAGCAAGTATGTTCTTTCTATATATAATTAAGACAGAGGTAGGGTTAACTTTCAAAATTTTACATAAGAACCAGCAACAAGGTATTCCATATACATAAACAATCCAAACTTCCAAAGTATAGGAATCCAGCTTCCAGGTATGTTAACAAATTAAATCAGATGATAATAACTTATTAAGAATGCCATCAATTTGGAATCTTCAAGGGAATTGAGATATTCAGAAAGCATACCAGATGCTTGATGAAGTACATCTAATGCCAGTGAGTCCCAAAGGTCCTGAAATAAATGTAAAATAGCATGAAACAAGTCAGTGATTTTAGGAGAACTATTATAAGAGAAAAAAAAATGGCAGTGTTTTAAATATATAAGTGAATGATTGAAGACGTGTCAATTCTAATGCTTATTGTCGTACAACTGATGTGTGTTATGTTGAGCATCCTACTCCTTTTACAAAGATTTAAAGCCCAAGATTTAACTTGAGGACAGATTTGCTCCACCCTAGAGGGGGATGATGCAAATAGCATAGCTCTGGGCGATATATCACATAAGAACAACAAAAATAATGAAGATTATGAAGCTTTTACCTTTTAATTGTACCTTGGGAAATGCTTTGTTTTTATCTCATTACTAGTGTTTCTTAGTTTAAAAGTCTCTTTCTCCAAATAGTATTTGACTACTATAAATATGCTATTTTTGTAGCCTGTTGAAAGCAGTCAATTCATATTTAAGTTTTTCTTTCTCTTGCTAATATTCTTTGCATTCTTTGAAGCACTAGGAAAATATAATTTATTGCATTTACATTCCCTTGGATTTTAAAGAATCAACAAGGTTTTTAATTTATATCACTTAAATCTTGGTATGGTATTGGGGTAGCGGTTACCCTCTTTATGAAAGTTAAAACTAAACTTGCATACAGAAACAGAAATTTGACTGGTAAAAGCGTCCCTTAATAGACTACACGAAGATACATATTTTACATAATATGGCACATTGATATAGTATGCAAATGAGGTGACAGAAAAAGGAGACAAATACACCATATTTGAATAAGTTAACGGCATTGTACCTTTCTCAACACAAAAGGTCGATGCAGCTCAAGTTCCAAAGTATGGAATGCTCCAATCTGCAACAACACCAAAAAGCTTGATTATCTTTCTTAAAAGAAAAGGTTTATATTATAATAAACACAAACCAAAACCCTCCCCACACTAGTGTGTGCGAAATTTGAACCCAAGACCTAATCTAAACTACAAGAGATTTCACCAGCTAAACTAACTAGTACAACATCGAAGAGCTTGAGTGTTAAGTGCAAGGAACTTGGGCCGGGTTATGGGTCCTATAGATGGGAGTTGGCTGCCACTTAAATTAGATTTCTGCTTTGATTTCCCAATTTTTGTCCATAGATATGTCTGACCATACCTGTAGGGAACTGAAATATTCTTGAACCATGCAAATACTTGTTCTTCTTCAAACCTTGTACAACAATACTCTCTTTCTCTGCCCAATACTCTCTTTCTCTGCCTTATATCATTGCTACTCTAATAACACTCCTCAGTTCTCCAAACATATTGCATGTACAACTTCTTGAGGAAGTTAAAGACTTTAGACAAGCCATCAAGTCCTAGTTAATAGGGACTGCAACTAGTCTGTTTTGTAATTAATTCTATTTTTTAGCTATTTTATTACAGTTATTACTCATTGTAAATATTTGACTCTGAACGATCTTTATGTTATTTCTATTCACTTATTTCACTTATTCAGTAACAAAAATAGGGAAATCAAAGCAGAAATCTCATAGCAGCCAACTCCCACCTACTAAAGGACCCATAACTTCCGAGTCCCCTGCACTTAACATCCACATTCGAACTCGAACCCAACACGGCACTAACCTTAACATATTCATTCTCTAGGATATTCTTCCCACGTATCCGCATGATAGACCCTTCTTTATCATAATCCACAGCCTGAGAAACAAGAAAAATTACCTCATAAAATAATGAACTTCAAATTAATAAAAAATTTTCTATTTAAGTTAACATATAACTTGTGAACATAAAACCAAATCAAACGAAACAAAGACCACACACAATCGAATATTTATACATATATATATATATATATATATATATATATATATTTACCAAATTGAAGAAAAAAAAAAGCAATAAAAATTACCTCAACTTTGATTTCCAGCTTCAACTTCACACGTTCAGCGTCTCTTCCACCAGATGCCACCTCTCTTAGAACTTTCCTATTATTGAAAGAAAAAATTTATAAATAAAAGAAAAAACAGAGGTGAGGTGAGGTGAGGTGAGGTTAGTACCTGACTGTGACAGCCATGACAGAGTCAGCAGGAGCTATGAGATTATAAACAAACCAAAGATCATCAGAATCCACGGGCACCATCTGCGAAGACAAATTGATAAGTGGAAATATTACATGTTTGTTTGGATATATTGATTTGAGCATTCACCTTAACGCTACCAGGTCCGTTGGCTACCAGGTCTCTCCGTACGATCCTCATAGCTTCTTCAATTCAATTTCAAGTCTCTCTCTCTCTCTTTTTTATACCCTAATTCGAATGTCTTAACAAATCATAATAGAATACGGATTACGGAATATTTATTAATTAATTAATTATAATGTTTATTAACGGCCGACGCTATTACGTACAACCTTAACTAATTAGAGCATCTCCAATGCTATTATGTAGGGGTAGACGATTAATGGATCGGTTCATTTTTCGAGTGAACCGATAATATCCGGTTTTTAAAAAAATGAATCGATCCGATAAAATTTAAAAGTGTGAACCAATCAAAAACCGATTGAACCAGTTCGGTTCGGTTCGGTTTTTTCGGTTTTGGATACTTTATTGTGATCAGCTCCTTCTATTATGAGTACTTTATTGTTAGGTTTGAACTTGTCGAATTCCATAGCCTCTTCTGCTGGTACTATTTTATCCATGGATCCATGAACCGTCAAGACCCTGTAGATAACATCATGAACATTACAATAAATCAAATTGAAATCAAATTACACAGGTATATGAGTTGACAATTAATCAGAGTCTTCAATTACTTCATAACATGATTAGTTTGAAAACCTTGCCATTTTCATATTCTCTGTTTAGTCTTTGCACTGGCCAAATTCAAACTGATCAGAGTTTGACTACTCTGAATCATGTGTCCAAAATTAATGTTATATGTCAGACAGGAAATATATGTATGGCTTGAATAGTTTCAAATTTTTGATGAGTATTAAAACTAGGTGCATATCAGGCAGTTGATGAATGTTTGCTCGATGATGGGTAATCAGAAATCTAATAATAGAAAATGTTATTCAGATGTGTAGTAAACCGACTCTTGCACTGGTGTAATTTAATCTAGACTCTACAAAACCAAATCAATATTAGAAATGTAACAAAACTGTAAGGATTCCCATATCTTGATTGGCTTATTTCGTGGACAAACCACGTGTTGGGGATTGTATGTAAAGGTAGCTTAAGTGATTCATAATCAAGCTCAAGACTCTCTCATGTCCTCAAGGTTGATAAGCACCAAAGGTAAACTTCTATGTGCTTAATTTGCTTTGAAGAGATTAGTTGTAACACACACACCCACATCTCATGCTTAATTCATTTTCTTGTATGTTGTGTATGTGTTGTAATTATGTGCTCATTAATGTTCATTTACATCTCTTCTTGCATGCCTTACATGATTGCATTTTGTTGACCAAAGTCATGTTCATTCTAGACTTAGGATTGCATTCATTGTGATGGGCGCTGTACGAACAACGCCCATATAAGCGCTGTACGAACAACGCCCATATAAGCGCTGTACAGACCTGATCGATTTAAATCGGTCGTTGTTGGGTCACTGTACATGCGCTATACAAAGCGCTGTACGTACAGCGCCACTCTGTTTTCCCGAGAGATCAGAGTATGGGCGCTGTACAAGAGGCGCTCTACGTACAGCGCCCAAGGCAAAAATAGGTGTAACTTATCAAAACGCACCACTTTGGTTTTGACACCCTATATATATGCCACTTTGACTTTAGGTCAATTAAGAGAGTTCAGAATATCATATTTTCCTTAGAATTTTTTTTCAAGCAAAAAATTCTCAAAGAACTCACCTTTAACCACTCAAATCAAATTCTTTGTAAATCAAATTTCATATTGCATCTTCTATGTCTATATAGAAAGCATCCATGAATGGGTTTGCATCATCACAACATGCTTGGTAAGATTTTGATTAATTTCATCTTATTTTAGTATTTTACTATCAAGCATATTCTCTTTTAATTTACTTATATGTTTTTGATCATATGATAAATACAAGATTAGAGAATTAATTGTGATGAATTGATTGAGTGTTGTATTGTGATAGCTAATTAGGTTTTTGATTAATCTTGATTAGCTAAGCTATTTGACTAATTAGGTTTTTGATTAATCTTGATTAGCTAAGCTATTTGACATGTCATCTAGCTCTTGATATCTATGGTTGATTTAATTGATTATATCATCATCTTAGATAAGCATCTAAGGTTTCCTGGCATTGTTTGTTATTTGAATATTCATACATATTCACATAGGTTGCATAATCTCTTCATTGAGAATTAAGTCTTGGGGCTAAGGTTGCTTAGGCCTCAAGCAATTAGAACTAGAGCCACTTTTAAAGGCCCGCGTGGTAGAAGTGGGGGGTTATTGACCGGAGTGTTAGACGAGGTCTACATAGGTTGTAAACTCCATTTCAATTAGTGGATTTCGAGGTTCGAGTGTGGCACACTAAACAGCCCGTGGTTTTTCCTAGTGGTTGGGTTTCCACGTATATATAAAGTGTTATTTAAATTCTGCATCTTATTACACTTGCTATATTTTTGTGACTAGTTAGGGGTATTTTCGTAATCTCGACATGCATGCGAAAATTGGGTAATAACGATTAAAATCTATTCACCCCCCCCCCCCCCCCCCCCCCCCCCCCCCCCCCCCTCTACATATATTTAGAACACACCGAGCGTTTATTTGTGAACTTTTAAAAACATCAGTGGATTATCTATCCATAAACAAACATCAGTGTAAAAATGTAGGGATTTTTTATTATATACACTGGTTCTCGGTTCGGTTCACCGGTTCAAATCCTTGATTTGAACCGGAAACCGAACCGGAATATCTGGTTTTTTAAAAAACCAACCGAACCGAACCGGTGAACAATGAAAAATCAGAAAAAAACCGATTGGACCGGTTCGGTTCACTGGTTTTTTGCCCACCCCTACTATTATGCATTTGGAGAAAATGGAGTGCCACATAAGGATAGATATTAAAAAAGTTAGAAAAACTCTCTCCAATGTTATTATCTAAGTTGAATATGGAGATGATGTGGCTAAAAAAAAGTTAGAGAATATGGAGTTGGGTTTCTAATTCTAGAAACTCTCCTAGAAATGCTGACTAGGATTTCTAACTCTTTCCACTAACAAGATTAAAGCTTTCAACTTTTTCCACCAATAAGATTAAACATCATTTAATTGTAAAATAAAAGAAGAGAGAGAGTGTAATAATTGTTTTATTATGATTGGACATAAAATAGATGCATATTTGACTTTAGATAATTGCATTGGAGATGTGAATATGCATTTCTCTAATTTTTTTTCAATAGTGGGCCCATAATAAATAGAAATGCTGATATGACACTATTTAGAAACTCAAAAATGCATATTTACATTGGAGATGCTCTTAGTAATCCAGAGAATTGAGCTTTTAGAGCACCAACGTATCCTCAGTTTTTTTTTTTAAAGGCTTGGGTGTCGTTTATTTTCTTTTGTCCGAAGACCGAACATTTCTGAATTTTTCTAAAGACTGAATAAAGACTGAAATATGAATCTGAATGACATATTTGTTTTTTTTTTCTCTCACATCTAAATGTACTTTAAGTAATTCTACATTTATAACCATGCTAATTAAAAGAAGTAATTTAATATGCATTATTCTTTATAAGATTTTATAGGAGAAAAATTCAATTGTTTAATCCCATGAAGATTTAGTATGATAAGTTATTAGAGTTCTTTCTAAAAGTTGTTTAAAATAAAAAAAAATAAAAAAAATATGTTAAAAGAAAGAATTCTGCACCATATCAACTTAGGATAAATTTGGAAATATCTTCTTTGGGAGGATAGACTTGGAAGATAATATTTTAATTGTAATCCAGTGATTTAGAATTAATTTAAAAGTCACGATTTCTTATTCTTTTTTTTTTTTTTTTTTTTGTTTTGTTTAAATTTGTTTTATGATATTTTTAAGTTATTTAATCACTTACAAAAAAAAACAAACAAAACAACTTAATGAGTTCAATTCAAACTCATTAAGTTTTAAGTGGAAAACACAAAAGACCCCTTCTTCCTTCCCATTTAACGGTTGATTGAGTTTTTGAATGAGAAAAGTCAAAAATGCCCGTACAATTTATTTGAAACGTCTTAATTACCCTTGCCTCTATAAATAATCAATTATAAACTATTACATAATAATTAGATGATAAAAGTAATAGATTAACTTATATATATATATACAAATCATTAAAAAAAATGGTAGAGATTTTTTTATTTTTTTTTTGAAAAGATTAAAAAAAAAAAAAATTAAAAACCAAAACCAAAAACTTAAAATCCAAATCTCCTTTAATGGAGAGAACCATATCTCTAGCAATCTCCATTACACACAAGTCAAAATCAATACTCATGGATTCCGACAACTTTAGATGTGTATCTGAAACAATTAAAACCTGTAAGTCCTACCATTTTGTGATTGGCTTATTTATGTGACAAACCACAATGGGATATTTTGTAAGGGTAACTTAGGTTCTTCATGTGGTAATCAAAGTTCGTGATCGTGTTTGAAAAGCTTTCTGGCATCCTGAGTGCTTCAAGATCAAGAGCCTAAAAAGTATATCACTTGACTTGTACTCTTAAAGAGATTAAGTGCACACACACACAACTCATTTGGTTGTGTTTTTATTGTCATTTAAATGCGTATCACACCATTTTCACACTTGCACATATTGAATGCAGGTTAGTGTGTTAGATTGCATGAGAATGCCTCTTTTTCTTATTGTCGCGGTCTAAGTGTCGTCATGGCACAAAAACTGACCGGGAAAAACCTTCCAGAGGTTTTCGATGTCATTGTGTTGTCATGGAGAACTACGATAAAGTGGCACGAAGTTTTCTCCATTAAATTTTACGGTTGTGGCTTTATCATGACCACCGCGAAATAGGACCGCGATTCTCCGGTGACAATTGAGTTGCCTTTATTGAGGGTTTTTTTTTTTTTTATCATGGTTAACCGCGAAAAACAATTTTTTGCCAAAACGATGTAAATTTGCAAGATCCCTATTTATAGCCCAAAACACTTTCTTGTTCACCAAGAACTCCGAATTTTTCATACATTGAGTATCTTTGAATTCTTAGAGAGAGATAAATTCAAGCAATCTTTTATGACTCTCCATTCCCCAAATCCATGAGCATCTAAGCATCATCAAGCATCTTAGCATGGTTCATCATTGTTTCATCATTTTGTAAGTTAGAACAAATACTTCTCTCATTTATTGTCCTTAACCAAGACATCACATTTTATTGCAAAGCTTCATTTTTATGTCATATATCTTGAAGTTGTGATATTGATTGGGTTAGCTAATAACTAGGGTTGTTGGATTTGCATATTCACATCTAGTTAAGCATTTATTGTTGTCTAGTACTCATTTGCATTGGAGCATTGTTACTGAAAGGAATAATGAATTCTCATTTACGCGTACGTGTCTTTTAAATATGACCCAAAGGTTGTGTGAAAGGGTTGTTAATCCGTTATTACCAAATTTTTGGATTAGTCAATATTACAAATATAACCCCAATTCATAAAACAATAATCAAGTGTAATATGGTGCGGAAATATAAACGACACTTGATTTTTACGTGGAAACCCTCAACAGGGAAAAACCACGGGCTGGTAAGTGCGACACACTCGAATCTCGAATCCACTAATTGTGATAACGTATACAACCTAATCCCAGTTTGACGGCCTAATCCTGGCCAATATCCCGCTACCGCTACCGCTACCGCTACCGCTACCATTACCCGCAGGCCTGTAAAAGTGGACCTAGTCCAATTTGCTCATGTGACCACCTAATCCCGGTGTACGACCTAATCCCGGTCATCACACAAGACTTACTTCTCCAAAGAGATCAACACCCTAATTGAATATGCAATGATATCCAAATATGCAATATAGAGCTAGGGTACTCTAGATGCTTACCTAGGATTATATGATGACAATAAAATCAATCCTTGATATGAAAATAGCTATATGTCATGACATACAACTTTAGCTAAGTAAAGGATAACCAATCCTAGATACAAAGCTATCACAAATAACCCACAAACATTCAAAAGATTAACTAGTTGATTAAAAAACAATCTATCAACCTAGTTATAAATAAATCACACAAGAATGTTTATGGCATAGCTTTTAGGCAATAAAGACCTAATCAATTAAGCTATCAAAAATAATCTCAATTATATAATGAGATTAATTAGCTAGATATAAAATAGGCATGAAAACCTAGCTAACATAAATAACCCAATCAACACATAATCTCAATCATGTATGTAGAAATTTCTCAAAGAACATACAAGTGATAAAAGAGATAAATTGATAAGTAAAAACACTAATTATGTAAGATAAAAGTGTTCAACAAATCATACCATGTGTGTTGAAGAAGACCCATGCATTAGCACATACTAGATGAACCTAGATGATGCCTGGATGATGATTTGTGCATGTGGGAATGGGTTTAGAGAGATAAAGATGTAATCTTTAAGCTTTTTCTCTCAAGTCTCTCTTTCTCTCTCAAGAATATGGAGCCTCTCTCTCTAGGATTTGATTTTGTGGCTCAGCCCTCAAAATGATGAGAAAGATATGTATTTATAATGCCCAAGTGAAACTATGTCGTTTTGGAAGAATTGGAAAAATTATGGGCATTTTCGCAGTACACGCGTCAGTACAGCGGCTCAAGATTCGAGCACTTCGAAACATGACCAAACGACATTGAAATCTTTTGTATGATATATCTTTGGAAAGGTATGGATGTCTACGTTCTACTCGTTTTTACAGAATGACATTTTGATATTTGTAGCAAAGGTTATGGTCAATTGAGTGACCAAAGGTCAGAAACGGACAACAACAGAGTTGCCCTGTTTTGGTTGTAACTTTGGAGATTTTAAAACCAATCCAAACGGTCATGAAATATTACGAATAATATACCGTTGGAAAGGTATGGGTGTCTAGTTTGTACAGAAAATTTCAAAACTCATTTCGAAGTTTTGTGTAAACAGTTATGGCCACAAGATCATACATAGGTCAGTTTTGAAAATCATTAAAATCCAATCTCTTGAAACTAGACATTTTACTCCAAACAACCCAACAAAATCTAACACTTATCCAAGAGAAGAATGAGACATTCTTAAGTGGTCAACCATCACGCTAAGACATGCACACCATCGTGCAAGTGCGGACGTTTCCGATCACACAAACGGAAATGAATTACACCACACTTAAGACTAATCGTGAAGTGCAAGTGTGGGAAGTGAATGCATCCTAATGCCTAAACATATCATGGCATTTCAATGAACAAGATGCAATCACTTAAACATGCATGAATAGAATTCATGGCTTTGCATCCTAATGCCTAAACATGTCATGGCATTTCAATGAACAAGATGCAATCAAATAAAACATGCAAGAAGAGATGTTCAAGAACATGCATGCACACATATAAAACACACAACATACAAGAATAAGATTTATGCATGAGTTGTGTGTGTGTGCAACTAGATCTCTTCAAAGCAAGTAAGTACTAGAATTTACCTTTGGTGTTTTTTCTCTTGAGGTCTTGAGAGGGCCTTGGTTGTGTAAAACACCAACCATCAAATACCCAAGCTACCCTTACATCAAGCCCCAATATGTGGTTTGTCCACGAAATAAGTCAATCAATAGATGGGAATCCTTACAGTTACATGTTCACTTTAGACGTTATTTCTCTTCATTGAGTCTAAGTCTTGTGGCTACATATGGTAGTTCCACAAGTAAGTAAAGTCTTGCAACCAAAGGTGTTGGTTGGTGAGCATTGTCAAGACCCACTATTAAAGGTCTGCGAGTAGAATAGGTTGAGTTACGATTCTTGAGAAGAGTGACGAGATGTCAACTTAGGGTGTAATCAAATGTTCAAATAATGGATTTCTGTGACTAAAAGGCTAGCCTCGTGGGTTTTTCCAGTTGGAGGGTTTCTGATATAAAAATCTAGTGTCTTTTATATTCCACACTTTACTTGGTTTTTGTGTTGTTTGTATGTTTAATCTTAACTAATTGAAAAGTTGGTAATTAATTGGTTAACAACCCATTCACCCCCCACCCCCTCTAGGTTGTTTAGACATATTTTAGAGTTATTTTCTATTGGTATCAAAGCGGGTGCCTAGACATACTTAGATAGATCCTTGCTTTCATTTGTGTCTTGCATTTCATTCATTACATCAAACACTATAAGTGGAAACAGAATAGGTCAAGAGGGAGACTCGAGCATAAGACCACCATTGCTCACTAGAGGCAATTATTCCTCATGGAAAGGAAAGATGGAGTCGTTTCTTTCGACTATCGATGATAGGGTTTGAATGGTGATCGAAGATGGGTACACTCCACCCACTATGACTACTGAAGATGGAACCACAGTTCCCAAACCCAAGGCTTAATGGACTCCTCGAGAATTCGAAGCTTCCAAATGGAACAACAAGGGAATGCACTCCTTGTTCTGAGCCATAGATGAAAACTAATACAAACTTATCCAAATGACAAGGAATGCTCATGAAGCTTGAGAGATTCTTGAGATGGCATATCAAGGGACTCAAATGGTGAAAAAAATCAAAGTTTTAAGTTCTCTAAACTCAATTCAAAATTATCAAGATGAAGGAACATGAGCCATTCAATGACTTCAAAATCAAGTTGACAGACATTGTCAACCAAAGTCATTAACTTTGAGATCCATACACCGACATGACGATTAATCAGAAGATTATGAGATCTTTTCCCAATAAGTTTGAAGCCAAGGTAACGTCTACTAAAGAAAACTATGATTACAGAAGATGAAGTCGAGTCAAGTTATTGGGAAGTTACTAGCCTATGAGTCAAGGAAGCTTGTAACTCAACCAAAGAAGCAAAATGGAATTGCTTTGAAGACTTCCAAGCTTCAGAATGAGAAGAGTGACTCATATGAGGAAATGGCTCTCATGGTTAAGATTCAAGAGATTCATAAAGTATGACAAGAAAGGAATGAACTCCAAAGGAAATGAGGTAAAAAAGAAAGCACCTTTCAAGAAAGGATAGTTGAGTCAAGAGAAGCCTTTAAGGAAAGGCATACAATGCTTTGAATGTAAAGGATTCGAGCACATCTCCACAAATTATGGTAACTTGAAGGATAAGCAGAAAGGGAAAGCTATGGCCGCTACATGGAGTGATAGTGATGATGAGGAGGACAAAGAAGACTCCTATGATAATGATGATCATATAGCTAACTTCATCGCCTTTGCAACCTCTCACATCAATGATAAGGCATAAGATGACAATGCCTTAAACCTTGACATTGAATAAGAAATGGGAGAGGATATAGCCAGGAGTGATGATGAGAGAGCTTCTGAATAAGAGGTTTACTCTAATGTTGATGAGTCGAGTGATAAGAGCTCATCAATCTCTAGTGAAGAGAGTAGTGAATATTGACATGCCTGAACCGGTTCTAATTAAACGAATCTCTACAACTAATGTTACTCTAAGTTACACTACAATGGTTTAACTAATGGGGCATGCGAGTGTTTCACCCTTCGCAAGTGCACGAGCTGTTCAACTCATAGTACGTGTTATCATTCCCACAAGGAACACATATTATAAACTAAGTATATAGAAAGCAAATAACACAATGTAACTTATTCTAACAAATTTCTATTTGATTAACTAAAGTAATTAAAACTACAATTATGCTAAGATGAGAATTGATTAAGACTATAACTATAATTTCTTGATTCAAATACTAGATTAAAGGATTGCTAGGGGAAAGACTCATTCAAGTAATAATCTATTAACTAATCAATCACTCATTAAGCTCATTCACATTGACTAAAGCATGCATCTATCATTACCAAATTATAAGGCACTAAATCCATCACTTTAATCACAACCTAAGATTAGAGAAGTGATTTAAAGGATGTTTACGTAAAAGTGTTAGTAGAGATTCACAAGGTTTAGTAAATCTCTACAATATAGATAGCACAAGTGTCATATGCATTAATGGTACTTATTGCATATTAAATCTACAAGCATAATGTGTGCATTCAATGATAAATGAGTGGTTGTATCAACCACCATACATAAATAGAACATAAAGCACACATACAACCCAAGATAGTGAATAAAACATTGATTGATTATATAACAAAGTTATTTACAAGAATTACATCTAACCCCTAACAAAGAGGGTTTTAGTTACACATAGAATATAAGTAGCAAGAAGATATAAAAGAAGAAAACATCACCAGTTGGTGACTTTTGTGATGAAGAATGTTCCTCTTTGCAATCCAAGCAACAAACTCTTTTATGTAAACTTGAAATAAACTAAACTAAGGTACCAAAATGGGTGTTTGGTTGCATAAAAAGTACCAAGAAAACTAGCTTGGCTTTTTTTATTCTTCAGAGAATATCTAATTAATTCTAGCTATATCTAAGTGTAAGTGGTTAGGTCTCTCATAAATGTGTAGTGTTTGGATACACTAAATGGAGTAAGAAGTTATAAGATGTGATGTGCATTAGGGGAGGCCTTCCAAAGGGCAAGTGAGGTTAACTTGGTCGACTTTGAAGGTCGGTTTAGGCAAGTGGATGGAAAAAAGGTTGATTTGACTGGTTTGGAAAAGATGGAAACCACTTGCAGCTCGTCAGACATCACTGCAAGGTCGTTCCGCGGTTTCTTTCCAATAGACTCAACCCACTGGATGATCTTTCCCTTTCTGCATGGATTCGTTCTACAGCTTTATTCCAGCTAGGTAGTTGGTTTGAACTCGCCAAAGTTTCCGTGGGTTTGATTTAGCGATTTTATTCCAGCGAGACAGAAAGTCTGAAATCGCTAGAAAAGGATGTGAGGTTCCCGCGGCTTCTATTCGGTGACTATCTTCTTGCGAGGCAGGGAGTGTGAACTCACGAAATGTTTATGATGTTCCTCGCAGCTTTGCTTCATTGGTTAGTTCCCGCTGGTCAAGAAGTGCGAACCCGCGACAGCAGAGATTCTTCTTTTTTGTGCCTTATTTGCCTTATTTGCCTTCTTTTCATCACTTTGGATGAAAATGCCTTCCGAGAATATTTGAAAACACTTATTTACAAAGTTAAACACCTAAAATGCTCGGAAAATGGTTACAAAAACCAAGTTAAGGGAGCGCTAAATGCGAACATTTGGAGCATGATCAAACCCTCAAACCTGACTTTTGCTTGTCCTCGAGCAAACTACAAATGCTAAAAACTAAACTAAAAACACAATTCTACTATGTACTAAATAACATGCAACACACACTAAAACATTTCCGAGAGCCAAATCAATATGATACCAAAAAGATATGTTGATTTAGGAATGAAACATTCCAAAACCCTTGGTTAGATGCTAGCACAATAACAATCCTTAAAAACACGCAACAAAGTGAATCTCACACTCTAAATACTAAGCTTAAAAAACAAAGCACTCAAAGGCAAGAACTCAATTCGCCTTGACTCTAATCCTCACTGAATTTCAGTCGAATTTTCTCTCGGAATCCTAAGTTACTCTTAAACAAACATATGCGAGTAAAAGTATATGTATAAGAATCAAATGTAACGCATATGAATCCTAAAAATAAAGCACAAACTATGGAATCTGTTTCGTGAATGAATGAATTGATATACCACGAACGTGGAAAGAACATGCTTTGACTCGCATTTCCAAGCTAGACTTTCTAAAAGATCAACTTAGGGCTTTCCTTTGGTTGTAATGGGGCTAAATGGTAGTATGGGGTGAATGGAAGGAATTTGATGGAATTATAAAGTTATTGATCAACTTAACAATTCAATTTATTAGCTTATTACATATATGTCTACAAGCATCTAGGCTAAGATTTACTTTTCAATTTGTGCTAATTGGTACTCGGATTCGAGTACTTTTCAATTAAGTACTGTGGCTTAAGTGTTTTTCATTTAACACTTTTACAATAGCTAGTAAATTTGCACAATTAACTATTATTACCTAAGTACACGCTATTTACAAAATTTTTGAGCTAAACCTTTGTATTTATAAATCATGTGTAATCTATGATCAATAAACTACAGAATTCCAAGTGTAACATATGGGTATTTTGTGGTGATGAAATGAATGGTTTGTGTTTGACCTCAAATTGGCAATTGGAGTACAGATAAGCAATATGGACAGTGTTTGGGAAAAATATGGTAGTTAAGCACACACATGCCTAGAATCATATCCAAAAGTCTATCTAACGAGGGAATATAAGTCTAGCAAGCAGTCCACAATTTTCATGTTCTATGGCATTCAATTTATGCAAATGAGATCATATAACATTTCGAAGAGTGTTTACCCTCAAAAGATGAACATTTAGGCTCTATTTCTTATGGGTAGTCTCCACTATTGGTTAAAGCAATCTCGCTATAAGTCCTATTCACTAAGCAAAAGAGAAAAGGACTATTACACAATGCACAATGTTTTCTCGGAATGCTATTACGATAGCTACAATTTAGTAGTTAACGCATGCACATATTCCTTAATAACACATACATCTTAGCATCTCATTTAAACAACCCGTGTTCAATTGGCTCAAATCAGAAAATTTTGAATTTTTTTGCAAAACCACTATATACAGACCAATATGTACAATTGACAAAGTGATTAACGTGCCCACACGCCCAAACCTAAACTCTCCCCAATGTTCGCACACGGAAGACAATAGGTTAGAGTTCCTTGGTTTGGTTATGTAAGGACCTTTATTTTGTGATTGACTTATTTCATGACATACCACATTGGGGATGAGTGTGTAATGGGTAGCTTAGGTTATCTTGATGATTATCAAGGCAAGCTTCCAAGCATCCTGGTGACTTTAAGATCAAGAGCTTCAAAAAGTATATCACTTGACCTTGATTCTTGAAGAGATTAGGTGCACACACACACTTGCATGCATCTTTTTCTATCGTGCATTTGTTACCATGCATGTATGTTTCATTGATTCGTGCATCTATGTCATTTAGCACACACACACTTTCATTACATTTATATGATTGCATTTGTGTTTCTCTTAATTGTGTGCTTATATGCTTTATCATCACACTTATGCATTTTCATATATTGCATATCTTTTGTGTGTCACATGCTTGGTGATTATTCATGATGTTGTCCATTCCCATGCATGTTATTTATTCACAACCACACTTGCACTTCATGTTAGTCTTAAGTGTGGTGTAATTCGTTTCCGTTTGTGTGATCAGAAACGTCCGTGTTTGCACAATGGTGTGCATGTCTTAGCACGATGGTTGACCACTTGAGAAGGTCTCATCTTCTCTTGGATAAATGTTAGATTCGGTTTGGTTATTTGGAGTAAAGTGTCTAGTTTCAAAAGATTGGATTTCAATGTTTTAAATGTTTTTCAAAATTGACCTTTGTATGGTCTTGTGACCATAACTTTTTATTACAAAATTGAAATTGAGTTTTGTAAAATTCTAAACAAACTAGATACCCATACCTTTCCAATGGTATATTATTCGTAATATTTCATGACCATTTGGATTTGTTTTGAAATCTCCAAAGTGACTACTAAAACAGGGCATCACAGCTGTTATCCGAATCTAACCATTGGTCACTCAATTGACCATAAATTTTTCTACAGATATTGAAATGTCATTCTATAAATTGGAGTAGAAAGAAGACTTCCATACCTTTCCAACGATATATAATATGAAAGTTTTCGATGTCGTTTAATCATGGTTTGGGGTGCTTGAATCTCGAGCAGAAGCGGAGCGCTAGTATTGCGCTGGTCGTCATGCGCAGCTCACCAGCGCAAATTGGACAGTGATTTTGCACTGGTCGTGAGCTACTCGACCAACGCCAGACCAGCGCAAATGATGGGATTTGGGTTGTTCTTTTCCAAAATGACGTGGTTTCGTCTTGCCCTAGTATATATGCATTCTCTTCTTCTTTTGGTCGACTAAGAGCTCACAAATTCACTTTTTAGAGAGAGGAAGAGCTACCCTAGTGAGAGAAAGCAAAATCTTGTTTCTTTAACTCTCCAAACCCAAAACCCATCTTCATCTTGCATCATTCAACATCATTTGAGTATGGGTCTTCATGGTTTCATGACTAGGTAAGTTAGAACTTCATTGAATATCATTTAATGTTCTTCTTACTCTAGATTAGGTATTTATTGCATGATTAAATACCTAGACTCTATTTATTGCATATATTTATGAGTCTTGATAACATGATTGAGTTTGTATTTTGATAGCTTAATTGATTAGGTCTTTTTGCCTAAAAAGCTGTTAGGTTTATAGTTTGTGTTGGCATAAATTCCATATCAAAAAGTGTTTCTCTTGTAATGTTTAGTGGTTCATTTATTGAAGATTTAAGAAGACGAAGAATGTCTCGACCACAATTCATGCAAATAGCTGGCATTAAAGAGATATGTGCATCATTGATCATCAAAGGTAATATAAGACCTCATATCTCTTACAAGGCTAGGCACACACACACACATGGCATCCTTGTGTGGTCCTTCATGGTTAAACATCATTGATATAACACATTCACATACTTGATAATATATGCTCATGCATTTATACTATCTTGACAAACTTTGCTTATTGCATGTTATAGGACTATGTCTAGGAAATAGCATATGTGTGTGTCTTTGTATTTGTATGGTTCTGTATTTTTGTATTTGGACTTGAATATGCTCTATTATGATTCCTTATTGAGTTTTGGTCGTTTTGGTTACTCATTCATTTTATTTCGAGTCCAAACAATGTAGCTACGCTACTTTTCGTTCTCATTCGTTGAGTTGACTTCATCGTCATTTTCCGAGATGATTTCTCAACCATTTTTCAAAGTTGAGTAGTCGTCGTCATGCGTGAGGGAGTCACAGTTCGTAATCCGAAAACAGATTCAAAAACGGAGTTCGGATTCCCAAGATACGACTGAAGAACGTGAGGGAGCGCATGAGGGCGAAAGTGGCCAAGAGGCCATGTGTGGCCCAAGCCGTGGGCCCCACGGCCAGAGGGGCTCTCTGCCCCCGTGTGGCCCACGCGCCCCCCATGGGGCTCGGCTGACGTGGCCCCTTGTGATTGGCCAAAAATTGCCTTCTCTCTCCTCCTTTTTATTTCCCTCCATTCCCTCCATTTGTTTTCAAGAAGAAAAATTGTAAAATCCCGTCAGATTTTTCTCCCAAATTTTCTCATCTTCCAAACACCATAACTTCTTCATACGAAGTCGGATTTGAGTGATTCAAGTTGGAGAACGTTCGTAATCGAGTCCTATACCTTTTCCAAGTGGTTTGGTGGCTGTTTGATCGAGTTTTCTGGTGGTTCCACATAGAAATCCGAACCAGCTCGTGAATCCAAGGTATTAGTCTTATCTTTGGGGTTTCTTTCTTTTTAACCTTCAATTTGCTTGGGGTTTCTTCTTCTATATGTATGTTTATGTTTGGTGAATGCTATTGAGAAAGATAGCTTCATAATCATTCTAATCAAAAGTCTATTTAGAGACAAATGTGGACTAGTTTCTATGATTCTAGGTTTTTCACATGTTTGTGAGTTGTATTGTGATTAGAATGACATCTTAGGTTGTTTGTGACTTGATTGAATCAATTTTGTGATAAATGACCTTTAGATTTGATTTGATCCTTTGATTGATGAAATCTAGGATTATTGTATTTGTATGTGTTTTAGAGCAATCTAGGGTTTAATTGATTTACATCTTAAATCCTTGCTCTATATTTTTGGCTAGAATATTGATTGATTTAATCTCATGTATCTAGCATTTTATTGTATGTTGATAGCATCTTGAACTTGTACTTCATGAATATATTTTGTTCAAGTGTTGTATGTGTGAATGAGACTTTGAGCTTATGTGTTTGGTGTTTACACATGCTTTAGGTTTTATTCTTGTATTTTGCATCTAGACTTTTATTACTTGTGATTTCACATGTTTAGGTCTATTTGTACCATGGAATGTATTGATCACATGTTCTATATTGAATTGGTTGTTTGCATCATTTGCATTCACATGATCACACTAGGAAGTCCTTGTAAAAGGCATGAAGTCTTGGTTAGAGTCGGGATGACTCGGATAGCCAAGCAAGAAGACTTGCCTAGAGTTGGGATGACTCAGATAGGTAAGCATGAAGTCTTGGTTAGAGTCAGGATGACTCGGATAGCCAAGCAAGAAGACTTGCCTAGAGTCGGGATGACTCGGATAGGTAAGCAAGAAGTCATGGCTAGAGTCGGGAGGACTCGGATAGTCATGTATGGGAGGCTCCCTAGAGGCATGAGTGCCTTGGATAGGGAGTTGGCTATTATATTGGTAGGCCTAGGCGCATGGTTAGACATAGACTCCAAAAGAGCGGGGTACACGGGAGGTGTATGCACTCTTGAGGAATTTCTAATATTTCATCGATGTTGGTTTTGTGTGTTGTCCAATATATGGTGGTTCCGCATCATTGAGGGATTTCATACTTTCCAATAGGGTTGGGTAGACTTAGACTCCACTAGGTTGGGTGAGCTAAAGATTGGTCACTTTGTGGATTCTCTATTTTTATCATCCAATATATATAGTACCCAATGGTTGTAGTTCAACCCGTGGATGTTTCCTCCTTGGAGGTTTTACCACGTTAAAAAATCTCTTGTGTTAATTCTTCCTATCTCTATCTTTTATATTTTATTTGTGTATGTTATTATCTTGTTTCATATTATTCACTTGTGATGTATAGTGAAGCGAGTATTTGTAAAGTGTGATTTGTGGATTCATTCTTTTGATCATTTTTTTTTATATATGATTCTTTTGTATATTGTAATTTTTGTATAGTGATATTTGATCACTCTTGTAACTCATTGAACATCTATTGAAATACAAGTATTATTTGTTGTTGTGTTTATTTGTTCTTATACCTCACACAACTAGGTGATATACATAGACCTTGTTCATATGATTATATTCTTATATTGTCTATGTATGTCTTTCTTGGTTTATTTTGTTGTGTGTAAGGCTACCTTGAGGGACAAACGAAAGTTTGTTCAAGGGATTGAAAAAAGATGTTAAAACCTATTCACCCCCCTCCCTCCCTCTTTCTCTCTAGGTATGCCTTAAGCAATTTAACTACGTTTGTATACTTTCAAAAGCTAAGTCATAAACATTCTTGTGTGATTTATTGATAACTAGGTTGATAGATTGTCTTTTAATCAACTAGTTAAGGCTTTGAATGTTTATGTGTGTTTGGTTGACAATTATGTTGTTAGAAATTCTCTACAACTAATTGAGTTCACATGTATGGACATGTTGACATTGTTTGATAGCTATGATTGTTTTGTGATTGATAACATCTAGCTAAGTCTATATGATTTGCATTTAGACATTGTTGATTAGGGCTCCTTGATTGCATTTGTTAATTGCATATTTATTTTCCTTACCATGTTTATTGACAACTTGTGTTGATGTGGCTTAGTTTGTTGACAATTAGGTTGCTACAATCCCTTTGCATCTAATTGAGTCCTCATGTATGAGCATGTAGGCATTGTTGATAACTAGAGTGTTGATTTGCATTATAACATCTAGTTAAGCAGTATATGTTTGTCTAGCATATTTTGTGTCGAGCATAATTGTCATATGCACATAGACTTTTAATTCTCTTCAAGAGTCAAAGTCTTGTGGCTTCTAGGTGAAGTTGCACAAGCATTGTACTAGCTCCTCTGTAAAAGGCATGCGAGTAGATTAGAAGGTGCTCATGCCAATAGTAGTGGATCGTGGAGATCACTTGAGGGTGTAACCTTCTCTTCATATGGAGGTTGTCTAGGGTTGGTCTAGGTTCACTATAAAAGGCCTGCGAGTAGTAATGGTGGGTTAGTAACCGAGAATGGTGTGGCTAGAGGTCAACCTAGGGTTGTAATCATCATTACATATAGTGGATTCAAGGATCGTGTGTGGCACACATATCAGCCCGTGGTTTTTCACGTAAAAATCAAGTGTTATTTAATTTTCGCATTTTATTCTTGATTTTATTGTTTGTTGAATTGGGTTAATTGTGATTAATATTGACTAATTGAAAATTTGATAATAATCGATTAACAACCCATTCACCTCCCCTCTAGGTTGTTTAGACACACGTAATATATATTTTCAGGTTGTTTGGCCAACAAACAACTTTGCAATCCATAACAACAATACATATATACAATCACATGATATCACATTCATCCATATCATATACTTCAAAATATCCTAGTCTACTAGATAGTATCATCCCAGGCACTATCAATCAAACCACAAAGTTCCACATTTTAGATCTAAAAACTAAACAACTAATATTATATGCCAAAAATATAAAATAAGTAATATACTAATACTAAAAGTATCGTATGTACAACTAATGTAACAATAACATATCAGGTATACAAAAAGGGTGGATTACTAATCCGACTACAAAAATGTGAAGTACTAATTCGACTACATTGAACTACTACTGCTACTGTTGGAGGCACTGGTGCTGTTGGTGCTATCACTGGTACTGGTGGGGTCTAACGATGTAAAATTGACACCTCTAATGGAGTAACGAAAATACGTTGGCTCAAACGGAGCTGGTGTCCCTAAGTATGGAACCATGCTCGTAGGTGTCTCGGGCTTCTCAATGATAGTCTCTATTGTCTGCTCGCTAGTAGTCTCAGATCCCTCAATGATAGGCTCTATACTTAGCATGTACAACCAGTCATACTGCTTTTGCCTCGACCTCTGCTCTTCCACTGTTATCTCGACTCTACTATGTGATTTGCTGCTCATCATAAAGGAAGTCCATAAGAGAGAACCCCTGATCGTTAGGATATGGATGGGCTATAGGACCGAGAGGTGGATCAACTAGATCAGTATAAAGATAAGGGTTAGATGTACTTGATTCCTGGGCAGTAGGTGCTACATGTGCATCTTCGTGTCTACGCTTCTTTTGGCGCTCCTGATCCTACTCACTACCTTGCTCGCTAGTTTCCTCAGCAAGCTGCCCTGTAGGCTCCACCATTTGGTAGCTTGTCAAACGTATGACTACCCCATTTAGTCCTCTAACCTCTCTAGTGAGATGGTTGACAATCCTGGCCAAAGCCGTTGGACTGTATCATGTCCTGGTGGGACTGGATCATCTCTTTTGCCTAAGATAGCACATGATCGTCTACCTTTCACTCTTCCTGATCTGACTGCTCCTCATCGGCCTCCACGGCTTGCTCTTTAGCATGATCCTCTGCCCTACCCTAACCTCATCGTCTAATCTCTCTTGTTCTATCCTAGAGATTGTTGTATGTTGTTGTCTTCTTTATTGTTTCATTTTTTTCATTGTGAGTAGCTTATCTACTCCCTTCCCTTCTGCAGCCTCATTTAGGCTTTCCTGCCTACCTCTCCTATTGGAGTCAGTATCCCATCTGTCGGCCTGTCTACTCGGACACATGCCTCTCATGCAAAATGGGTGATTAAACACGGGAAGGAAAGGCACAGATTGGTTTTCCTTCCGGATTCCGCTATGCGATTCACTATAGTCCTCCCAACATCGAACTCTAACTGGTTCTTCATTTGGTACAGCATAATGGCCACTTCCTTGTTGACCTCTGTCTGGTGTGTGCTTGGCATGAGAGAGTAGTTGAAAAAGATGTTCCAGAAATGCTCCTAAAATCCTAGCTTTCTCTAAAGGACCTAACAGTCTTTGTTAGTCCATGTCAGGTCTTTAACCCCGTGAGAGCTATCTTGAAGTGCTGATTGTAATGCTGGAAGATGTTCATTTGTTCGTACCCCTCTTCCCACTAAGGATAACTCTGGGTCCTCAAGTACTGGTTGATCTGTGCTGCGGTTATGGAGACATGCTTCTTCCGGACCACGACTGGAGCTCCCAACTCGAACTCATCTAGGTCTATAGCGGCATAGAACTCCTGGACTACCTTGCGGTTGGCCCTCTTTGGAAATGAGACAAATGTGTCCCACCTCCTCCGGCGAATCTTCTTAAAGATGTAAGTATGGCCCAACTCATCTAAACTAATGTTCTATTCGATGATTATTGATCTCTTGGAGGTGCCTTAGAGTCGCATTGCCGCAATTTCTTCATGTGTCGGCTCTCGGTGTGCGGGCCCCTTTCCTTTACGTTTCTAGGTCTCATCAGCCTCCTCCACAGTTTGAGCAGCTCTCTTTCTTATTGTCATCTACTGTTGAAAGCAACAAACGCACACAAAAATAACTCCAAACAAATTAGTGCTCGGGTTAGTAACTAAAAACAAATCAAAATTAATTATAACTAATGTACGCATATGTGTGGCATGTGTAAGTATTCAATTTAAGAAATGCAATCAAATTTGAACACAATGCAAGGTATCGTAATCACTTCAAAGTTTTGCAAAACAATATGCACCAAAAATTTGACATACAAACCTAACTTCCCCTAATATCTTGAATTTCAACATCCTCTTACTTCAAACTTCATTCAAACTACTTACTGAACATCTTATACATGCATTCACAGATTGCATCAATTAGAAAACATGTACATGCTTCAATCAAGCAATGCTCATTTACTCAATACGTAAAATCGACCAAAAATAAACCCTAGCACTAAAAGTTTGTAAAAAGTTGAATCAGCCAAGGGGGTTTTGGTCGAAATTCTTCATAGAAGGCATATTAATTGCATACAAGCATCAATCAATTCAAATCAACTTAGTTTAATCCAAAACTACAAAAAAAAAAAAAAAAAAACCCTAACTTCACGAAAGTGAGAATTTAGAGGAAATTGATACGATTTTTTTGCGATGGAAAGAGATGGAATTGAGAAAACATGCCTTTGTCTTTAAGATTCGAGTGGTTTTGAACAAGATTGAAGAAGAATTTGGGTAAAAATGGCACGAGAAATCGAGAGAATTTGAAAAGGGTAAAGTTTTGTTCGTGAAAGTGGCAGGAGGTATTTATAATGGGCCAGGAAAAGGAGATCTCGTGGGTTCTTTCTTGCTGAACAAAACCGTGAGCTTTCAATTTTTAATAAAACATTGCGTTTTACTTGTTTAGGGATTGTCGCTGGTTCATGTCCGGCGGGTTTATTTCCACGAATGGAAACCGTGGGATTACTTCTCAATATTTGAGCGAGTTCTTCCTTCTGGTTGGCGAGAATATTCTAGAGGATATGAAACTACCGAAAATCCTTCAAATTCCCCGCGAGTTCATTTGTTCTGGCTCGCTGGACATTTCCCGCTGATGTGATTTCCCTGAGAAATCTTCAATTTGTTCAGCGAGTTTGAACGTTGTCTAGCTGGACATTTCCAGCGAATACGAATCCGTTGAGAATTCCAAGAATTCTCACGTGTTCATTCCTTCTGTCTAGCGATTTTCAATCCGCGGCAGAAAGTAGCTCGACTGTCTTTGTCCCTCTGCGGGTTCTATGATGGATAATATTGTATTATAAAAACCTAACTCACAAGTACACGAATAGTGAGATAAGTACAGCGACAAGTAGGGTTACTGATTAAACTAGTTCTAATTAAAGCTAAGCAATTAACAGTATCCAAGAGATTTTGATTGATTGATTGATTGATTAAAACTAAATTAAACTAAGAAAGCAGTTAACAAGAATATGTGAATGTGATCAAGAGGTGAGAGGACTAGGTCATCAATGCTCCCCAACTACGTTTACTCAATGCTTCGAATTGACTTTGATAAAAGATGTTAATCAAGTTAAGGGTTCGTTCTTAAATTAAGTGTGATTAACTTATGAGCATATTAACAGACATGATAAGCTTTACCACACATCAAGTTAAAGAACAATGAACCAAAACGTACGAGCATATTAACAGGCATGATAAGTTTTACCCATTCAATTGAAAAGTGATTAAGAGTGGCGACGTAACACACTCAAACTCAATCATTAAATTATCACAACCCTAGATTCCTACCGAGCATATTAACAGGCATGAGCAATAATAAAGAGTTATGACATAAGATGAATTGAATGAATCAAAATTTGAATTAAAAAAATATAGTCAATTCTAACAAAGAGTATTCATAGAGGTTCACATTGATTCCCTAGTATGGAGTTAGTTACACATCATAAAAATAACAAGACAAGAGATAGAAAAGATAAAACTTATTGTGGCCTTCAATGAATTCTTCCAATCTTCAATGATGAAATCGTCTTCGTCTTTCAATCTTCTATGTGTAAAAGATGAATGATAGAATTGTGTGATGAGTTATGTAGTGATGGTCTGTGTTCCGGAGGGTGAGCAAGAGTCAGAGAGTAAAACCCTAAAATCTTCTCGATATATATAGGCCTCCAATTCCTAGACGCGAAAAGACACCTTGCGTTGAACGGATTTGTCAAACTGTTGCGACTATCGCTGTGAAAGCCACAACGGTATCGGCAGCGGTCTTCTCGTTGTGACGGAGCAGCGTTGTGGCTTTGAGAGCACTATTGACAGCGGTCTCGACTGTTGTTGGAACGCTGCTGAACCGTTGTCCCGAAATTAGGAGCGGTAATGGCAGCGCCTTTGGCATTTTGCTAAAAAGCCCATGAGATCCTCTAAAATAGCACATTTTTACTTGACATTCTTCAAACAACTCAATTGGATCCAATAACCTGAAAATGCTCAAACACATAGATTAAACCCCTAAAAGACTTGAGAAACAAGCAAATAATTGGAGGAAAGGGGATAAAAAACATATACAATAAATGGCCGATCAAATACCCCTAAACCTATCTTTTGCTAGCCCTCGAGCAAAACTAAGAAAACAAAAACTAAAAACTAAAACCAGAACATAGAAATCCTAACTAAGCCACTTTTGTAGGGAACACAATAGTATTGAGTGAATGCTACAAGCTTTTAAACCTCTAGGTGTCCCTAGAGGAGGAGTTTCGTCTCCTGAGGGTTTACAGCTATGACACCCACAAACATATCCTGCAAAATCCTGTCATCCAAAAAACAACAATATGTGCCCATGTTGAGACAATGCATGCAAAAGCCAATAAGTAAAGACTAATATTTAGTCACAAATATGAAAACATTGCTCAATTTTTAGTGAAAAGCCTAAGCTCAAAACATTCTAGCTTCAAAGATGCGTTTGCCAAATGTCATAGATATAATTCGCTTCGACTCTAATTCTCACAAGATATCACTCATTAGTTCTCACAGAACCTAGGCAAAAACACTCATCAAGCATATGTGATTTGAAGTTATGCATAAGAAAAATTCAAATTATTATCGCATATAGATATATCATTGAAAGAACGCTTGATATAGAAGCAAAAGATCTCATGAAAAAAATCAAACATTATGAACAAGATAGTCACATGTCTTAATTCTACTATCATAGCAAGGATAACCAGCAGATCAAATAGATTTTCATTCAGGTTGTAATGGGGCCATTGGGTGAAGCTTAAGAAAGAACGGAAAATTGGAATTCAAAAACCTAGGATCATACCATGAGAGTCTTCTATTACCTTTTCGGCTTAGCACAAGTCTTGTGGTTCCCTTTTCAAGTGGAATGAAACCACTTATTATTTAATTCCTCAGAATTCTCCTTTCTCCCTTTGTCAACACCTTTTGAATAGATTCAAACTTTGTAATCTTCATTGACTTTATTGCACCATTTACATTCTATTCTCTGATTCTATCAACACACCATTCATCATTTTTTTTGAATGAATCAGAGATTACAAATATTGTATTACTTTCAGCTTCAAAAACTTTTGGATTGAATGCAGCTCTTCGTTTCCTTGATTTTAGCAACAATTTATGCACACAGTCACGTGCGAAAATAGTACATCCTCTTCACTCTCTCAAAGTATGATCCTAAGCTATAAGGAATGACTATATCATTGGCTTATTTGGGTTACAGTTAATGTGGTGAAGAAAGAAAAAGGCTATCAGTGTTTGGCTTCAAACAGGGCTATGAAGCGCACACATACAGGTAGGAAATATTTTAGGCCTTTTAATAGCTAAAGCACGCATAGTCTATCATCACTTCCACTAGTTCGTCTTACTCAAGATCAAAATTTAACATGTGAAATCTTATATGATGAAAGTTCTATAATGCTCAATGTATAACCTATAGAGATCGAATCTAATGCTAAGAACCTACTGAGTGTTTAAAGAGTAGAAATATCAGGACCCTCATAGTATGTCATTTATGTACTCTTTTTGGTTTAGTGAACTCATAAGGGTAGTCTCCACTATTAATCATGGCAATTCAACTCAACATTCTATCCATTATCATATCAAGAGCATGTCATAAGTTTTGAAAAATGCAATGCATTACCCTAAATGGCAAGATGTTAGTGTAAATCTATTGATTAATACATATCATCTCTAAGGCACACATCAAAGTATCTTGTCTTGGAAAACACAAGAACGACAGACTCTAAAAAGAAGGCAAAAATTTACTCAAAAACAAACTATCACACCCCCAAACCTAAATCCAACATTGTCCTCAATGTATGAAATTGAGGCACATGACAAAAAGGATAAAGACAAGGCAGAGCAATATTGACACAAAATAAAACAGCAAAATCAATCATAATAAACTGAATCCACAAAGTAAATCCCGAATACCACAACTTTAAAAACTAAAAAGGACAAAGAAAAATAAAAGAGAAAAATAAAAAGAAACATATCATTTTGTAAACTCAGGTCCGTCTACAGTGTCTCTAGCAGCCATTATCATGCTGTTGGCTTGGGCCAAGCCCAAATCTGTCACCTCCAGGAGGCGCAGTGAAGAAAACTCCATGCTATTGCTGGGCTGCAGTCTTTGGATCAACAACGTCATATCCTGAAAAATCATGGGAAAGAGAGCGGTCAAATGGTTGAGCCGGGCGGACTGTAGCCTGAAGAATCTCATCAATCGAAAGCTGCATGGTGTCAAATCGTGAGATCATCTCAGTCCTCAGTCCTGCTACCCCAGTATCGATGTAACCCCTCATCATGGATAGCATGTACTCTACCCACTCAGGTCTCTGCTGTGACGACCCAGCTCCTGAATCTGCTTGAGGTCCAGGCATAAAATCTCCATAAACGTGTTGAGCTGGATCATGAACCTACTGCTCCAAAATTTGATGGTCTGGCTCATTCATGTTATCCTCATCTCGATGCCTTTTACGTCCAGGGAACTCACCAATCGTGGGCAGTCCACGTATGCTTGCCTGGGTGTTCCATGTGGCCAGTGACAGTGCAGTGTCAGGCTCTGTTGTTTCATCTCTAGCGTCGTCATCCACCACTAAACTAGCCGCAGCACACATGGTTGTAATCAAGCAAGGAAAGATTATGCTTGTTCCCACTTGTCGCCCACAACCGCGGATCTCCTTCTTAATGAAGCTGGCAACATCATAGTATCTTCCCGTCTTAATTGCATACAAAACCTGAGATACCTCCTTGAAAATCTCCCCAGTACGACTTGTCGGCTTAAGTGAAGCCGAGATAAAAAGGTTTCAAAAGGCGTTTTCCAGAGGCAAATCACCCCTCAGTAATCTTTACCCATTCCATCCAGCTTCGCCCTCTCTGCGAAGTGCACATCCTAACTCGTACCTGCTTGGCCATGCTGTCTCAATACTCTTATGTGGCGGCAGGTCATAATATTCATTGATCTTCTCAACGGCACTCTTCTAACCATAACCACACTATGTGAAGCGAACTATATGTCCACCATATTGGCATAGAATTCACGGGCTAGGGTAATGTTGGCATTACAGGGTCGACGCACATATCCAACCCATCCTCTGGCCTCAACAGTAGCAGGGATAGGAGTCTCTCCCAATTATTCCATAACTATTCCTCTTTCCAAAATGAAATTTTGATTTTTCTTCAACCTATCCTTATACTTTGGATTCCCTACGTATGTCTGCTCAACCGACCTCTTCTCTCTTCTTCTGTTAGGATCCGAAGGAACATGGCCTCCTTGGATAGCTGTCCTTACCATAACGAGGTAATACATAAGCAAACAAAAGCAAGTTATAATCTAGAATGAGACAATGATTTTAACAAAATTTCAGCAGCATTCCGGTAGTACAAACATTAAACCTTGTGCCTTCGTTGCACAACTCTATATCCTCATTCATTCAACACAAAACAGCATTACACATACATCATATAACAAATTTTTTTTTTTTGGCAATACCAACTCAATTTCGAAATTAATTGCTAGAAACTATGTTATGGAAAATTGATAGCATAAAATCACTTCAAACTATTGCCTACACCATATGCAATCATCCAAGAACACATGCAATGGAAAAAATTGTCCCAAACCCGAAATCCCCAAATTTGGCCTATAAACCCTAAATAAATCAGTTGAAGAAAAATGTGGGAGAAGGGAATGGAAACATACAATTATTTGGCAATAAACATAACTTATAAAATAAGAGTTAAAAACATACCTTGTTTAATGAGAGTGACCGGTTGAAGGAGGAAGAAGAGGGAAGAAGAAATTTTGAAAAAGAGAAAAGAAAGAAAGAGACAGGTCTCGCATGAACTGGGGATTTTTTATAATTATGGCTCGACCGCTGCGATTACCGCTGTGAAAGCCACAACGGTATTCGCAATGGTTGATCGGTCATTTATTGTATATGTTTTTGATCCCCATTCCTTCAATCAATTGCTTGTTTCTTGAGTTTTTTAGGGATTTAATTTGTGTGTTTGAGCATTTTCAGGTTATTGGATCCAAATGAGGTGTTTGAAGTATTTCAGAGGAAAAAGGTGATTTTGTGAGATTCGAGGGATTTTTATGCAATTAGCCATCAACCACCATGAAAGACCACTGTGGGTTTCCACAGCGACACACAAAGCGGTGCAAAAATAGTGTAGACCACTGCGAAAACCGCTCTGGCTTTTGCAGCGGTATCTTGTCACAGTGCAGATCATCAATATTGCGAGGCCCATATCTCTCAAGTCCGATTGAATTATGTGTCCTACCACCTATGGATATGAAGCCCTGGAAGTCTAGTTTCCAACCCAATTTACGTCTTGTTGATCAGAATTTTCTAGAAGAAGTTATGCCCGTTTAAGTACCCAAAGGTCAGATCAGTCAGTCATAAAATCCACGAATACTTTCGGGATTTGTTTCATAAGTTGTCAGAACAGGAAATATTACCTTCTTGGACATGTGTGAGAGTCTTGAGAAGCAAGTAGACATCTAATCCTTATCTTCCTTCAATAAGTAATCAATTTGGATGGATTAGGAAAGAAATAGAATTCCAAATAGGCTTGTATTCTCAAAGGGAATAGATTTCCTTGTTGTTTAAAGGCATGACCTTGCATCTACACCTATTTAATCCCCTTTGAACCCTAATTTCGGGAGACCAGCTAGAGAACCAGCCAAGGGAGGTCCCAAGTCACCAAAGGGGCCGTCCCCTATCACCATCATCCATCTTTACACATCGGGGGTTTGTAAGACGAAGAAGACTCATCAGCGAAGACTTGAAGAATTCATTGAAGGCCTCAATGGGTTTTATCTCCTCTATCTCTTATCTTGTTATTTTCATGATGTGTAACTAATTCCATACTAGGGAATCAATGTGAACCTTTATGAATACTCTTTGTTAGAATTTATTATATTTTCTTAATTCAAGTTTTAATTCATTCAATTCATCCCAGATCATAATTCTTTATTCTTGTTGATGCATAGTTTTATGCTAGGTATGAATTTAGGGTTTTTGATGATTTAATGGTTGAGATGCGCCTGGGTTTCACCATTTTCAACCAATCTTTAATTGAATGGATAAAATTATTCACCCCAAGTTTTTGGATGTAATTTTGGTTCACTTGTTCTTTCGCTTAATGGGTTTTTGGTTGTAATTTATATCTCAAGTTTTTGAAGTAAATTAAATTATTATTGAGAACACTTGATTCATCCTATAATCATACGGTAACAATCATACTTAAGATAAGAACGAACCCTTAACTGGATTAACATCTTTTATCAAAGTCAATTCGAAGCATTGAGTAAACGTAGTTGGGGAGCATTGATGACCTAGTCCTCTCACTTCTTGATCACATTCATATATTCTTGTTAATCGTTTTTCTTAGTTTAATTTAGTTTTAATCAATCATCAATCAATCAATCAATCAATCAATCAAAATCTCTCGGATACCGTTAATTGCTTAGCTTTAATTAGAATTAGTTATAACTAGTAGATCACTTTTCCTCGTGGGAACCATCCCTACTTGTCGCTGTACTTATCTCACGATTCGTGCACTTGCGAGTTAGGTTTTTATAACATGATTTTACACATCAGTGGTCCATTCTGATGGGGCGGCCATCTGACAGGTGTGGAACGCACTGTTTCAATTTGGTACCGCTGTGGGTTACACAGCGGTTGCGGCAGCGTTCCCACAGCGGTTTGCCCAGGTTTTTACGCTGCCAAACCGCTCCTAATTTTTCACAGCGCTTTAAGGACAGAGGACACCACTGCCATTACCGCTCCCTATTCCGCAGTGCACATGGCAGCGTTTTGCCCAGTTATTTACGCTGTCAAACCGCTTCTAATTTTTCACAGCGCTTCTGGCAGCGCTTCAAGGACAGAGGACACCGCTGCCCAAAGCGCTCTGGCTTTGGAAGCGGTTACAAGAGCAGTTTAGACCTGATGCTTTTTTATTTATTTATTTGTTTTTTAAACACCCCCAAACCTGCATTTAAGTAAGGGGAACACTAAATTACAACACGACAAAAGCAAAGTGAAAAGAAAATACCTAGGTGGGTTACCTCCCACCGAGCGCTTTATTTAACGTCTGGGCAAGACGCACAGGAGCCTTACGACTGATTGAGAAAGCAAAGTCCCATACTGCTTACCTCGAACATACTAAGGTACGACTTAAGTCTGTGGCCATTTACCTTGAATTTACCATCTTCTCGAAGACTTTCAATTTCCACAACTCCATGCGAAAAAACTTGAGTAACCTTATAGGGACCAGACCACCTTGAAATAACCTCAACCGCGATTGATACAGAAGGACTAGCATCCCTGGATGGAACTCCTTACTAAGGATTTTGTTGTCATGTAATTTCTTCGTCCTCTCCTTGTATATCTTCGCGTTTTCATAGGCATTATTCCGGAGCTCCTCAACCTCACTCATTTGCAACCTTCTTTCCTCCCTGCCTTATCTAAGTTGAAGTTCAGCTTCTTTAGAGCCCAATAGGCGTTGTGTTCCAACTCTACTGGCAGATGACATGCTTTGCCAAAGACTATCCTATAAGAGCTCATACCTATTGGGGTTTTGTAAGTCGTTTTGTACACCCACAACGCGTCATTAAGCTTCGTAGATCAATCCTTTCGACTTGGTTGCATAGTTTTCTCTAGTATATGCTTAATCTGTTTGTTGCTCACTTCAACCTATCCTGATGTCTGAGGATGGTACGGGGTTGCTACTTTGTGCTTGACACTATATTTCTTCATTAACGAGGTAAAGACCTTGTTGCAAAAATGGCTTCCACCATCACTTATGATTGCACGAGGTGTCCCGAATCTGGTGAATATGTTCTCCTTGACAAACTTCACCACTACCTAACTATCATTCGTCTTGGTTGCGATTGCTTCGATCCACTTTGAGATTTAATCCATAGCAACCAGAATGTAGGTGAACCTGTGTGAGGATGGAAAGGGTCCCATAAAATCTATTCTCCACACATCAAATATCTCTATAACCAACTGACTTGAAAGAGGCATCTCATCTCTTTTACCAATGTTCCCCGTTCTCTAGCACCTGTCACAAGAAATACAAAAGGTGTAACCATTTTTAAATAAAGAGGTCCAGAAGAAACCCGATTGGAGAACTTTCAGAGTAGTCTTTTTGGCACTAAAGTGCCCTCCACAACTAAGGTTATGGCAGAATTTCAGCATATCTTGCTGCTCTTCTTCAAGGACGCATCTTTGAACAGGTATGGCTCGTCCTAAAAGTATTGCCTGGTGATGGAGATGAATCTTCTTTTTGCTTGTGAGTTCAAATCAACTTGTATGATTCCATTTGCTAGGTAATTCACGATGTCCGCATACCATGGATCATTGACTCCTACAACCATTAGTTGTTCATCTGGAAAATTCTTATTGATTGGCACAAGCTTGGTGTTTCCTTCTATGTTTTCATCCTCCACTAATCAAGAAAGGTGGTCAGCTACCACATTCTCGCTGCCCTTCTTATCCTTGATTTCCAAATCAAACTCTTACAACAAAAGGATCCACCGGAGTAATCTTGGTTTTGCTTCCTTTTTTGTTAGTAAATATTTCAAAGCAGCATGATCAAAATAAACAATGACATTGGATCCAATTAGATATTGACAAAATTTTTCCAAGGCACTAACAATAGCAAACAATTCTTTTTCAGTAGTGGAATAATTCAACTGTGCATCATTCAAAGTGCTACTAGTGTAGTAAATAACATGTGGAACTTTATCTACTCGCTGTCCTAAAACAACACCTACAGTATAGTCTGATGCATCACACATTAATTCAAATGGAAGAGACCAATCGTGAGGCATGATTACATGAGTAGATGTCAGTTTATCCTTCAAAGATTCAAAAGCATGCAAACATTCATTATTGAAAACAAATGTAGACTCCTTGGTCAAGAGGTTACATAGGGGACGACTAATTTTTGAAAAATCTTTTATAAAGCGCCTATAAAAACCTACATGACCAAGAAAGCTCCTCACACCCTTCACCAAAGTGGGAGGTGGAAGTTTAGCAATTACTTTAATTTTAGCCCTATCTACTTCTATGCCTTTATCAGATATCACATGTCCTAGCACTATTCTAGATTTCACTATAAAGTGACTTTCTCCCAACTAAGAGTTAAATTAGTCTCAATGCATCTTTTCAAAACGCTAGTTAAGTTATCAAGGCAGTGGTCAAAAGAATTACCAAAAACAGAAAAATCATCCATAAATACCTCAATATACTTCTCTAGCATGTCGGAGAAGATTGACATCATGCATCTTTGGAAAGTGGCAGGGGCGTTGCACAGCCTAAAAGGCATTCTTTGGTAAGCAAAGATTTCGAAGGGGCATATGAACGTCGTCTTCTCTTGGTCCTCTGGAGCTATGGCAATTTGATTGTATCCTAAGAACCCATCCAAGAAGCAATAATAAGCATGTCCCACCAAACGCTCGAGCATCTGATTAATGAATGGCAAAGGAAAGTGATCCTTTTTAGTTGCCATGTTGAGCTTGCGGTAATCTATGCACACTCTTCATCCCGTTGTCTTCCTTGTAGGAATCAACTTATTGTTCTCATTAGCTACCACCGTGATCCCAGACTTCTTTGGCATAACATGGACCGGACTCATGATCACCCATTTACTGTCAGATATAGGGTATATGATACCCACCTTAAGTAGCTTTAGGACCTCTTCCTTCACAACCTCTTTCAAGTTCGGGTTAAGTCTTCATTAAGCCTCTCTAGACAGCTTTATACCTTATTCTAAAAGAATATGGTGCATGCAAGTGGCATGGCTTATTCCCTTAATATCCGCTATGGTTCATCCAATGGCGGCCTTATGTTCTTGGAGTACCTTCAACAGTCTCTCTTCTTTTTCCGCCTCTAGGTCAGAGGGTATAATCACTAGGAAAGTGTCATTCACCCCTAAGAAGGCATATTTGAGGTTAGAGGGAAGTTGTTTGAGTTCTAGTACATGGGGAGAACTCATAGATGGGATTAACGACTTGTTGATCTCATCTTCTATTTCAGCACTTACTTCCTCAATATCATAATCTTCTTTTGAAACTCCAACCTGTTGAAGTTCTTCATCATCTTCAATTACATCACAAACCCAATCTAGCAGTTCTTCGGATATTTCTTCTGACAATTCATCTTGTACTATCGAATTCACCACTTCAATTGAACTACACTCAGCTGAGTAACAATCATCGGCTGCTTTAGGGAACTTAAGAGACTCAAAGACTTTAAACTCTACCGTTTCATCTAACACAGTCATCGTTAGCTTTCCATTATGGACATCTATAAAAGTCTTTGCAGTTGCCATAAAAGGTCTTTCCAAAAGAATAGGTTTGCAATTTCTATCTTTAGCTCCTTCATCCATATCTAGGACAACAAAATCAGTAGGAATGATGAGATTATCTACCTGCACCAACACATCTTCAACATAACCCCTAGGGTATCTAACGGAACCATCATCCAACAAAAGTGCCATGGTTGTCTTCTTCAGGCCATTCAATCCCAGTTGCTCATAGATAATGAAAGACATTAAATTAATACTCGCTCCCAAATCTAACATGGCTTTCTCCAAAGTTGTACCTTTAATAGTGATGTTGATGCAAAAACTACCTGGATCTTGTAATTTTGGTGGCAACGACTTTTGAAGGACTACATTAGCACTTCTGGTCATGCATTCTTAATGATTCTCTACAAATCTTGTTTTGTAGGTATGAAGACTCTTAAAAAACTTGGCGTATGCTAGCATCTTTTAATCATCTCCAGTAAAGGCAAGTTGACATTGACTTTTAAGAGAATGTCATATATGTCTTTGTATGATTTCTCTATCTTGCTCTTTTGCAGTCTCCCTGGGAATGGAATTGGAGGAACATATGGTTTGGTTGACTTGTGTAGGAGTGGTGAAACTTTGGATTTTTCCACCACTATCTCTTCCTCCTGGGATATAATGTTATCTTTTGAAGGACTTGAAACAGTAGCAGATTTATCAGAAAGTTTAGCAGGTCTATTATCAGTTAAAATCTTACTATTTTAAAGAATTGTCATAGTCTTTGCTTGCTCAGTGAAACTTTGAAATTTTCCATGTTCCATCTTTTGTTGAGCCTTTGCTAATTGCCCAACTTGAGTTTCTGTCTTCTTCAATGAAGCATGAATATTCTGAAATTGTACCTCATTACGTTGGCTTTGCTGATTTAACTGTTGCTCCAATCGTAGGAACATATCTTCTATTGAAGGCTTCTTGGGTTGGGATTCGAAATTTTGTTGAGCACCGGTGCTAATCTGCCTTTGGTTGCTATTGTTGTTGTTGCCCCATTGGTTTCCAGTGTCTTGATTATTGTTAGACCACGAAAAATTGGAATGATTTCTTCAACCTGGATTGTAAGTGTTAGAATATGGATCATTCCGTGGTCTGGAATTATAGTTGTTCATGGCTTGAACCTCTTCTTCTTCTTCTTCTTCTTCTCCAGGTCCAGGACCTCCTACTTAGTGTTCACTCATAAATGCTTTTTGTTTCAATTGTCCTATATCAGTAGCAAGAGCATCCATTTTCTTCATCATTTGTGACATCTGAATAGAGCTTTCTGTGTTGGCATCTATAGTATAAAGTCCCTTCTTCCTCCTGGAATTTTTGTGATGAGAGTTCTGGGCCAACTTTTCAAAGATAGCGTATACCTCCTCAGGTTGTTTGTCATACATGGATCCTCCACAGGCATTGTTCACTAAATGACCTGACACTTTAATTAGATCATCATAAAACCACTGACATAGCTGATTAGTAAGAAATCCGTGCTGAGGACAATCTCTGGTATACTTCTTGATACGCTCCCATGCCTCATACAAAGTCTTGTTGTCTTGTTGATAGAAACTTGAAATTTTGGCTCGAATTTCACTGGTTTTCTGAGGTGCATAATACTGATCAGTGAGTTTTTCCCTTACTTCATCCCATGTTCTCAAAGATGCTAGAGGTAATGTCAACAACCATGTCTTCGCCTCATCTTTTAATGTGTGTGGGATACACCTCATGCACAATTAGTCTTCTGTAATCATGTGGTTAGGTAAGGACTGTATTGCTGCGTAGAACTCTCTAAAGAATAAAAGCACATCTTCATCTGGTATACTGCGGAAAAAAGGCAGCTGGTTGTAGTGGCTACTTCTCAGTTCATTATTCCTTGCTGCAGGCTCTAGCATAATGCACAAAGGATGGTTGCTCACATCCAGCCTACCGTAATCCTTCATAGTTCTGATGGGCTTTGGTTCTGGCTTATAAACCGGATTTGGAACAAAGTTGGGAATGGGATCAGGATCCTGATTGAGTCTTTCTTGGTTCTGATGTTGCTCGTCTTCCATTGTTTGATTCCTGATGCGAACAATGTTATCGTTCAAAGGTAACAATTCTCCTTGCTGAGATCTTCTACCTTGCATCTGCTGTCAACAGCTGAAATAAGAAAAGACAACTCACAAGTAAACTACGAAAAAGAAAAAGAAAAATCTAAAAAGCTAAAAATTAATGACTCGACTACCTAAATTAGATTAAACCTATTAACTAAAACTAAAACTAGAAATAACCAATAAATTCACTAGTCCCCGGCAGTGGCGCCAAAAACTTGATAGATAATATCGTGTTATAAAAACCTAACTCGCAAGTGCACGAATCGTGATATAATTACAGCGACAAGTAGGGATCGTTCCTGTGAGGAAAAGTGATTTACTGATTAAACTAGTTCTAATTAAAGCTATGCAATTAACAGTATCCAAGAGATTTTGATTGATTGATTGATTGATTAAAACTAAATTAAACTAAGAAAACAGTTAACAAGAATATGTGAATGTGATCAAGAGGTGAGAGGACTAGGTCATCAATACTCCCCAACTATGTTTACTCAATGCTTCGAATTGACTTTGATAAAAGATGTTAATCAAGTTAAAGGTTCGTTCTTAAATTAAGTGTGATTAACTTACGAGCATATTAACAGGCATGATAAGCTTTACCACACATCAAGTTAAAGAACAATGAACCAAAACGTATGAGCATATTAACAGGCATGATAAGTTTTACCCATTCAATTGAAAAGTGATTGAGAGTGGTGACGTAATACACTCAAACTCAATCATTAAATTATCACAACCCTAGATTCCTGCCGAGCATATTAACAGGCATGAGCAATAATAAAGAGTTATGACATAAGATGAATTGAATGAATCAAAACTTGAATTAAGAAAATATAGTCAATTCTAACAAAAAGTATTCATAGAGGTTCACATTGATTCCCTAGTATAGAGTTAGTTACACATCATAAAATAACAAGACAAGAGATAGAAAAGATAAAACTCATTGTGGCCTTCAATGAATTCTTCCAATCTTCTATGTGTAAAAGATGAATGATAGAATTGTGTGATGAGTTGTGTAGTGAATGGTCTGTGTTCCGGAGGGTGAGCGAGAGTCAGAGAGTAAAACCCTAAAATCTTCTCGATATATATAGGCCTCCAACTCCTAGACGGGAAAAGACACCTTGCGTTGAACGGATTTGTCAAACCGCTGCGAAAGCCGCAGCGGTCTTCTCGTTGTGACGGAGTAGAGCTGTGGCTTTGAGGGCGCTATTGGCAGCGGTCGGGACAGCAGTCTCGACTGTGATCGAACCAAAATTGGTATGATTGCGGCCTTCATTCCCATCTCTTTATGCTTGATTCTCGGATATTTCCCCATGTTTTAATGTTGTTAATTAAGTATTTTCAGGTATTTATAAAGCTGAAGGGCATTGTAGTAATTTGGAGAAATTAGGGGCAAAGTGTAACAGTTGAAGAAAAGATTGCAATTATCGTGATTTTAGAAGAATAGAGGGAGCTGTCCGTAATTTGCCAAGTAAATCAGGCAAAACGCGCCATGTCAGCTTATTTAAATGGTGCGTTTTGTGTTGGCTGATTTTTGGGCTTCTTACTGAGCCCCAGCCCAAAGCTTAGCGCACCCCAAAAGAAGACAAAATAGCAAGTCCAAACGCACCCCAAGCCATTTCTGATTACACCCTAGTAGAGACAAAATCACTTAAAGCTGAGCGCACCCCAACCCTTTTACTAAATGCACCCCCTGCCTTCATCTTCTTCCTCGTGACAACTGCCATGGCCGACCTACAAAGCTTCCAAACCCTAGCCGTCGGAAGCCACATATTCCTAGCCTATCTTCAGCTGGTTTCCGGTCAAAAAGAGCGACGAGATCATCGTGAGTCTGGTCAGCATCATTTTAGCTCACCATCATCACACTTCAGCAAATCACGACCAGTTTTGAAGCCATCGGTGTCGCCCCTTAGTCACCATTTTCCAAATCGCGACACCACAACGAAATAGGTCCAAACCGATTGTCGCCAGTTGCTTGTTCGATGTCGCCACGACGACATTGAGCTATTTTTGCTCCAGTTAATGTCGCTCCAATATCGCCATGAAACTCACAGCGAACACATCTATGTTCAAATATGATTTGATGGAAAATTACAAGAAGGCCCCCTAAAGGGGTCAAAATGGCAAATTGACAAGTTCAAGGGTATTTTGGTAATTATCCTCTCATGACCTAATTCAAAAATAGTATAAATTCATCCTTATTTTCAATTCAAAAACCTATCATATTCTCTCCTACCTATCTCTTCTTCAACCTAGGATCACCATCAATCATCTCCCAAACTCCCCCATTTCTATACTTGAACTTATTTTTTCCATCCAAAAACTCACACCAAATCTTGATTACTTCCCTAAATCATTCCTCCCTTACCATTCTCTACATCCTAATACATTTGTCACTCACCATTAGCCATCCACCTATCTAGACATATTCTCTTCTTCCACTCTTTGCAATAGGAGCACTCTTGGAAAGGAAAGAGCAAGCACTAAAGAATGAGACCTAAGGGTAATTTCCTTATATATTACTTGCTTTCTATTTGAGTGTAACTATGTGTAACTAAACCTCTAATTTAGGGGATGGATTTGAGGAACATTTGGTTGTGGGTATTTGCTTAAGCTTTGTAATGAATCTCTATATGTGTTCTATTTATTTATTCATTAGATTCTATTCACTATGTGATTGACTTGGATATCCACTTATTAATTACAATCTTGTTAGAATAACATGTTATGCAATCATCCTTGGATTGACACACTTGTGTGATTAAGAACCCAATAAATAGGATAGATTAGTGGAGGGTATATCAACCACACTAATCTAAACCTCAAATGGTTAACATGTAGAGATTGGCCCATTAAAGTGGCTTAAAAAGCACTATCCATACCCACTTGCTAATCCATCTATTCCCTAACATCTATATTAATTGTTTACATCCACTTTTCTTATCATAGATTGTTGAGCTTCTATTTTCCCTATCACATTTTAGTTACATTTACTTTTTTATGCATTTTTGGTGGTTTATCAAACCACACACTATCCACCTACTATGATTTGCTTAATTGCATTTATGACTAGTTAATTTATTCAACTCATTACTCTGATTCCCTGTGGAACGAATCCTTACTTACTATCATACTAATCTTTACATCCTAAAAGGATTTTCTAATGGTAAAAACATGGTTTTCTAAAAGATCACATTTATACATAAATATTGTATTTTGTTGAGTACACAAAATGACCTCATCAGACTGTTGTTGGAACGCTGCTGAACTGCTGTCCCGAAATTAGGAGCGGTAATGGCAGCGCCTTTGGCCTTTTGCTAAAAAGCCCCTGAGATCCTCTAAAATAACACCTTTTTGCCTGACATTCTTCAAACAACTCAATTGGATCCAATAACCTGAAAATGCTCAAACACACAGATTAAACCCCTAAAAGACTCGAGAAACAAGCAAATGATCGGAGGAAAGGGGATAAAAAACATATACAATAAATGGCTGATCATTCTATCTCGCGGATTCCTTATAGCGGACAAAATCGCAAGAATTGAATTCCCCACCTTTTGAGGACCAGCTACTTTCCTTTTTCTTCATATTCCTTATACCCTTACCACATGACACAAACAAACACTGAAATACCACATATGCAACTTACATTACGTAATCTACAACTAAAAACACAATGCATTGTTAGGGAGTTCAAACCCCCAAACCTATCTCTTGTTCACCCGATCACCTTAAGATGAACCTTGATGCTCTACGAGCAAGAGGAGATAGATAAGGTGTTTAAAATCCTACACTACACCTTTGAAAACAAAACTACTTAACAATTATAAACTATGTACAATGTAAGGCATTATAACTCAAAGGTTGAGTGCAAGCACAAATATTTGCTAAGTGTGTCTTTGATGTTCAACACATGCACACTTAGACAAACATTACAACATTCACCTTCTCCAAGCCCTACCTAGAATAGGTGGCTCGATTAAAACATACCCCTTGTCTTTCTTTTTAACCTAAAGGGGTCATTTTCCACCAATTCCCTCAAACTTGGATTTTGCAACCTAAATGGACTTGACAATTGTTTTGGGGATTAGGGCGTTAATTTTTCTAACTTGCCATCTTTTATTTGGGCAATTAGGCCTATTGTAACCTAACCTATGGCAATAGTTACAAGTGGGAATGAAAGTAAGAGATGTACCTCCTGATATAGTCATTAGAGGTTGGATGTGTTGTTCTTCCTACTTGGCCTTGGCTTTGGCTTTGGAGAAAAAGGCTTGGCCTTCTCTTGTGAGACTTGCATTGTCTTCCTATTGGACTTGACCTTGGTGCCTATCTTTGGCATAGCAAGCTTCACTTGATTCTTCCTATCCTTTTCTCTCAAGATCTTTAGGGGTCCTTTCCTTAAACTTGATCTCTTCCTCCATGACCTTCATCCTCTCTTCAAAATCCTTGCTCAATGACTCTTTACTTTGCCTGAATTCATCTTTTACGAGGGAGAAATCATCCTCGATACTGTCTTGGAGGGCATACTTTTCCTCTAACGCCTCATCGAGCTTGGTAGTTAGCTTGAAGTTCTTTTCCACCAACTCTCGATTCTCTTCCTTAAGTTGAGTTATGGTGTCTTCATAGCTCGATGAGTCATGCTCTAAGAGCGGGGTTTTGTTAGTCATCTCACAGTGAGTGAGTGCTATGTAATCCCCTAGAATGTAGTAGGGTTCATCCTCATTGTCAACTATTCTAATGTTGAAGCATTCACGACCCTCAACAGGTTCCTCATTCTCTCAAACACCTCGAATTCTGCTGTTTGACCTAATACTATCATGGAGAGCCGTCTCTTGTGGACATCTATAATTGCCTTGGCAGTTGACTTAAAATGTCACCCTAGCAATATAGGCATCTCCCTAACCTTGGACGGATCACTCTCCATCTCTAAAATGACGAAGTTAGCTGGGATGATCAACTCTCCCACCCTAACTAAGACATCTTCGACCACTCCATTTGGGTGTCATACTGAGCGATCGGCTAGTAGCAATTCCATGGTAGTTGGCTTCAATCCCTCTAAGCCTAAATCCTTAAGCATTAGGTTGATTGAGGCTCCTAGATCTAACATTGCCTTCTCCTTTCGAGTTTCACCAACCGATATGGTAATGATGAAACTTCCCGGATCTTTCATTTTTGGCGGCAATGCCATTTCCAAGGCTACGCTTGCTTCTTGGAGATTACTATCCTCTCCTTCAATTCCTTCTTCCGTGCCTTTGAATTCAACTCCTTGAAGAACTTGGCATATGCTAGCATCTTCTCAATGACCTCAACGAGTGGAAGGCTTACATTCACCTTCGATAGAATGTCGTATATCTCCTTGAAGGCTTGATCCAGCTTTGTCTTCTGAAGCCTTCCCGAAAATGGAATTGGAGGCACATAGGGATCCAGAGACTTGTGTATCCTAGAGGTATCCTTTTGACCTACCTTCGGTCCCTTACTAGTTCTTACCCCTATTTAGGCATTTCGATCGTTATCACTTGGTATTATCCTATCCGTTGAAATACTAATAGGATAATCAGATATTTCAGGTGGAGACGGGTTAAAAGTACTTTACCACTTCTGAGCACTGTGGCTACCTTGCATTGCTCGGATTGACTCGAGAGCTTACCTGGCTCATTCCTGTTATTATCCTCTGCATACTGCCCCATTTATCATTCCAGCCCCTTGATCAATCCTTCTATAGAGGTCATCCCTGTATGGGTTGAATCATTGGCGTGGCACTCCTCAGTGGCTCTGTACCCATTGTCCCTTTGGCCCTGTTGGCACCAAGGTAAAACCTCTTTCACCTTCCATGGTTGGGTACTCTGTTGTGGCCTTGGTTGGTATCCTTGAGGTGGACACCAGTTGTTATTGTTGGTGTGAGGTACTGGAACAGTTAAGCAATGGTCATTCGACCAAGAGAAGTTCAAATGCCTCCTCCATCCAAGATTGTACATGTTAGAGAAGGGATCGTCCAGCTATCTCGACTGGTGTGGTGGATACACAACTTGGACTTCCTCCTCTCTATGTGGCATTGGCTCTACCATGGGATACAAAGACTTCATCAGCCACCACCGGTTGCTTCCCAAACCTGTTCATGAGGGACTCAATGTTCCTATTCATGCTAGTCATCTGGTTTGCTAGCTCCATGCTCACTCCTCATTGATTTCCTCGAGTGTTCCTCTGTTGGGAATTCTACTCAAGCATCTTGTACTTGTCAAATACATACTGTGTCGTCTTCTCTAGCATCGCTCCTCCACAAGCGTTATCAACAATTGCTTGTGAGAGCCCAGTCAGTCCATCTCTTTTTATGCACTTAGTTAATCTAATATAGTTTAGAAAGCATTTCGATTATTCTTCCTAATCCCTGAGGACGATCCCTTGCTTACCATTTTCCTAAGTTTTGTATTCAATTATGGTTGCAAGTGGTTGAAAATAAGTTTTCAAAACCAATACATATTATATCTTTTTGACGGTGTAAAACGGCCCTGTCAAGGGGTGCATATGAGGACGCAGAAGTCACGTACGACTTATTTTTGATAATGTCTTGAAGAATTATTTCTTTGAGGACATACCTGTTGTATTACGAAAAAAATGAGTTTTCTGATTATCAATTACAATATATACATATTGTAAGGATTCTCATATATTGATTGACTTATTTCGTGGACAAACCACATGTTGGGGTTTATTGTGTAAGGGTAGTTTAGGTGATTGAACTTCAAGCTCGAAGGCCCTTTCAAGACCTCAAGGGACAAGCACGCCAAAGGTATAATCTCTAATGCTTGGTTTTCTTTGAAAAGACTTAGAATGCACACACACACTTAGTATACTTGCATTTGTGTGCATACTCTTCACATGTCACTTTACACACTAGCACATTGATTGATATCTTGTTGTGTGTATATATGGTTAGTAATTCGTTTCCCGATAGTGTTCGGAAACATCCGCGCATGCACTAGAATGTGCTTGGTTTTGTGTGAAGACCGCCCACGGAGAATGCCCTTGGCTTCTCCTTGGTTTTCACCTCTGTTGGTGATCGACAGTTATGATCGGTGGCCTGGCCACCGAATGAAACCGCCGTTTGTATCCAGAAGTGTCTGGAGCAATTCTACGGTCACGATCGGCGGTCACGACCACCGTTCGAAACCACAGTTCATACCTGATCGATTTAATCTCTCGGGTTTGATTCGGCAGTTGGATCGGCGGTTGCAAAACCGCCGAATGAAACCGCCGTTGATGCTCTGTTCTTCACGGGCTCAATTCGACGGTCGTGATTAGCGGCCTGGCCACTGATTGAAACCGTCGATCGGTGCGTTTCAAGGGCAAAATTGTCTTTTCACATGCTCTGTTCTTGATGTCTATAAATATCTCACTTTCTCATTATCTGAACAAGTTCTTTTACTCCTTAGAACCCTAAACTTCAAAGAGAGATATTTGAGAGAAAATCAAATCAATAACTCACCTTTAAACACTCAAATCAAATCCTTTTTGCATCAAATTTCATATTGCATCTTCTATGACTATATAGAATACTATGGGTTTGCATCATCACAATTTGCTTGGTAAGATTTTGATTAACTTCATCTTATTTTAGTATTTTACTACCAAGCTATTCTCTTTTAATTTACTTGTATGTTTTTGATCATATGATAAATACAAGAATAGAGAATTAATTGTGATAAATTGATTGAGTGTTGTATTGTGATAGCTAATTAGGTTTTTGCTTAATCTTGATTAGCTAAGCTATTTGACATGTCATTTAGCTCTTGATATCTAGGATTGATTTAATTGATTATATTATCATCCTAGATAAGCATCTAAGGTTCCCTAGCCTTGTTTGTTATTTGAATATTCATACATATTCACATAGGTTGCATAATCTCTTCATTGAGAATTAAGTCTTGGGGCTAAGATTACTTAGGCCTCAAGCAATTGGACTAGAGCCACTTTTAAAGGCCCGCGTGGTAGAAGTTGGGGGTTATTGACCGGAGTGTTAGACATAGTGGATTTCGAGGTTCGAGTGTGGTGCACTAAACAGCCCGTGGTTTTTCCCAGTGGTTGGGTTTCCACGTATACATCAAGTGTTATTTAAATTCCGTACTATATTACACTTGTTTGTCTTTTTGACTAGTAGGGGCATTTTTGTAAAATTGACTTGCATGCGAAAATTGGGTAATAAAGCTTAAAATCTATTAACCCCCCTAGATATATTTATCATACACACCGAGCGTTTATTCGTTCCTTTCACATATTATTTATTTGTTGACAGTTACCAGGAATGCAGTGCTATGGCTTCGGAAGTATTGGGGTTGATAATGAAAGAGCTGGATGGTTTTGTTGCCAAAGATGTTCATTTAAACAAACACACACACACACACACACACACACACACATATATATATATATATATATATATATATATATATATTAACTGAAAGTGTAAAAAGAAAAAATGATAACATGTTTAAATTGGTAATAATGTATACTATTATATGACACAGATTTTAAATGTGATGCGATGATGATTGGTCTTGTTTTAATCTGAGCAGCTTCATTATCAACAAACTGATCCCACATGGTTAAAACCATTGGCTTCAATCTTAAAAAATGAAGAACATTCATTAATATGACTATAAATTTATAGTAAAGTGTAAGCGCAACTAATTGCGAATTATAATAGTAGCGTTTTTAAATAGTTGATCAAGAATAAAAAGAAATTCTTACTCTTGGTTGATGACTATGAGTTCCTGAATTGTTGACCGCCTTTGTTTTGTACTTATTTGGAGAACAGGTTGCATATCAATTTCTATAACAATAATATCTAAAAAAGCATAATATGTTGTCAATATTAATTTTAATGTTGAAAATTTAGATAAAGAAATTGTACAAGTTAAATTCTTATCAACTTGGGCAGTGTTGTCTTTATGTGTGTCAAGATCAGCAAAATGTAAAAACTTGAAAGTCAATGGGACTGTGAATTTTTCATCTTCAATTTCCTGAACAAGAGTTTTGCCATTGATTGTCTATTGATATTCATTTTCGACGATTCTATACTCTTGCTTTATTGGTTTCACATAAGCATTTGAGACTCGATAACATTTTGATACAATTAAAGTGTCCTTGAAAATATTGATGTCACGGCCAAAAAATGCAACCTTAAATTCATGTACCCTGTGAATTATTATTGTAGATTATGAAATACAATAAATGAAAACTAATTTAATTTGTAGTATAAAAAACAATGTTCTATATTAAAAATAAAAAATTAATTAAATTTTAGTATGTAAACATAAAGGACTAAAAATCTCTAATCATATACCTTATAGATGCTATTGACTAAGTATTTATTGAATTTTTAATAAACAAAATATAAATGAATTTTTCAGAACAATGAAATGAATAAAAAAAATTAACAATGAACTTCATTATTTACCTGACCAAACATATTTAAATATTTAATACATGTGATTGTATTGTGCCTTTGTGCACAGATATCAATGTGTATTAATTAAAAATAAAAAAATCGATCAAATAAAAGGATTAAAAGCAAGTAAAAAGCTAACATATGCTGACGTATACATATTTAGGCCACTCAGCTGATGCATCAAAGATTTTTTTATTAACATGAAACAAAATTCACGACCTAAAAAAAAAAAAAAAAACGATTGATCGGTTAAGAACTAAGAAGTAAGAACTCCTTTTACATCTATAATTACATTTAAACATTGCTTTGCTTTGAAATATTTCAAGTACTTTGTGAAAAGTTCAAGAGGAGGTGTGATGGGGTATGGAAGGAGATAGAAGGAAATCACCAAATTGGTGGCCATACTCCAATACTCTACTGCAGCTCATGCAACATCTTTATCGTTGCCTAGTCAATTAGTCATGACCTGTTCAGTTGATTTTCAAATGATTTTTTCATTCAATGTGATCAACAGATCAACCAAAACTACTATAAATATTCACACTGATCATAGTATTTCAACTTCTTGCAGGCCATGTCAGTTTCCTTTAGTGAGCAAGTAAAGATTTTATGGAAAGCGGCTATCCATGCAGTGATATGGGGGGTGTGGACTGCCCATAATCAGTGGATCTTTGAAGGGAAGTCAGTGGACTTTAGATCCGTCCTTTCTTTGGTTTGGCATGCGGTTTCAGAGGCTAATTGCCTGGAGATTGGTTGTATGAGTAATTATATGGACGACCTTTTGATTCTTCGTCGATTTGGTCTTTGGGGTTGCCCTTCTAAAGCCCCGGTGATCAAGAGTGTGGTTTTGTCGCCTCCGGCCCCTGGTTGGATCAAAGTGAATACAGATGGCGCTGTCATGGGCTCTCCGGGGGTTGGTGGTTGTGGTGGTATCTTTCGGAACTATAGAGCCTTTGTGAAAGGTTGCTTTGCTATTCCTCTTGGTCAGGTTTTCACGTTTGAGGTCGAGCTTCTGGCGGCCTCATTGGCCATTAATTTTGCTTGGAAGTATGGGTGGCATCGAATTTGGCTTGAGAGCAATTCTTCTTATGTGGTTCAGCTTCTTTCTTCTCGTTCTGAAATGGTTCCTTGGAGGGTTCGTCGGGTGTGGTAGCGCTGCATCTTCCAAATCTCGCATATGGATTTTCAAGTTTCCCATATTTTCAGGGATAGGAATCAGGTTGCAGATACGCTTTCTAAGCATGCTTTGGAGCTTCAGGCTGATTCTTGGTGGTTCTCTGCCCCGCCGTTCTGTTCTTCTTTAGTTGGCAATGACTGCATGGGCCGGGAGTCTTTTCGTTTTTCTTAATGTTTTCTTTTTCTTTTTGGTGTGGCCTGCATGCCTCTTTTTGTTTGGGGTTGTTTTCCCCCTAGGTATTTGTGTTTTATTGCTTTTTGTCACTTTTTTCTTTTCTTTTATTTTTTATATATATATGGATACTATCTATGGATTTTTCAACATATGATCGCTTGTGATACTTTTTCCATTTAGATCGGTCTAATTTTATTAAAAAAAACTATTTAAGAATAAGCAAAATCTCTTCTAATTTAAAAATGTATATAAATTTACAAGCACCGTGTTGTGATGTCTGTGGTAGTGTCTTCTCAACAACCATTACTTTAACGGTCCATGATTTGGTTGTGGGAAGAATTTCTTTTATCAGCTTAGTGGGTTTTGTCATTTTGTTTAAAATACAAAAAGTTTAAAAAAAAAAATACACAAATTATTATGGTATAATAAAAATAAGAACATGCATAAGTTAAAATACCAAAGAGAGAGACAAAAAAGAAAGAAAAAGAAACGCAAATATATGAGAATGTAAAAAAGAAGATGTAAGCTAATCATGTTATTTATAATATAAATAAAAATATTCGAAAGTAACTTACATAAATTATTTTATACTATTTTAAGATGATGTAGATAATTTTAGTAGTTCTTTTTAGACGATATTTTTAGTAGATCTGTGAACGTACGCTTTTTCTATGTCGTTGTGAGCTTACAAGTTCAAAAGATATTTATAAAAGCCTAGCAATGTGCTCTAAAGTTTCAAAAACAAGTATAGTAACAAACGAGGATCGTTCCATAAGGATCTTAGGGTAGCAATGATCAAATTAAAATGGTAAATACTAGAAATGCGAAAAAGTAAAAGTTCAATGGTTTGTTTGGAAATTTAACAACTAATATGGCAAGCACAATTATAAACTAATTACTCTAAGCTAGACTAGCAATTAACTAAAATGAGATGTGAATAGATGTGAAAAGTGATATGGAAGTCGATGCAATTCATACATAAATAGTGGGTGAACCAATTACTTTTGAGAACCTATTCAATCATCTAGGGCTAATCTACCTTTATGTGTGATTCAAAGAATCACTAAACCCTCAACTACACCACAACTATTGATGTGCTAGGTTGAGTGTAGAGGGAATTTCTCCTTGAGCATAAATAGATTTAGATAGCTAAGATGGCTTGGATTGATGTGCTCACAATCCATCCCTTCCATTCAAGAGAGCTCATTTCAATCAACTTGTTGTGTGTACAATTAAAAACTCAAATCAATTTAACATATAAACTTGAATTAAGAGTTGTTGTGCCTACTAAATTCAAGAAGATATCAAAAACTATAATCACAATGAATGGAACTAAATAGATTGAATACTAAAAATAGTGGTGGAATACCCACAATCCACACTACTACAAAAATATTAAAAGACATCGGTTATTTTACATGCAAGACATCGGTTTTTCAAAATTTTGTAACCGATGTTGATTTAGTGATGTAGAAAAATTACATGCAACGACATCGGTTTTTAACCAATGTAAATGATTTTAAAAACACATCGGTTATATATAAAACCGACAACGTATAACTGATGTATTACAAAAATTAATACTGCCGTTCAGCAACTACCGCCGCCACCGGTCCGGCCCACTTCTGATTAATTGTCATTATAAGGAATTGAACTTGAAACCTCAAGTCAAAAGTTATAAGCCTTTACCACTTGACTATAAGATTTGATTTGTTAACAATTGCACAATATTTATATATAACATATATGAGTTGTTAGAAAGGAAAAAAAAAAAACGTGTTAGATAAATTTAAATTTATTCAATTAATCAAAATTCTAATTTCTACGACAAACATATATTAAAAAATATTTATTGAAACTTTTAATAAAATTATATTTTTTTAAATATATATAGTCGAGTTATGGGTCTATATTCTATAAGAGACCAATGACATCAATTGTAATAAGCATGATTTGGAATACAACTCTCACTACAGAGGAGATATTTCTCTACATGTATCTTGCAATTTAATGAACAAATGTAAGACTCGAATTACTAATTTATATGGGTAATTGAATTATTAACATGTCTCTTAGTATAAAGAATGAGGGTGCAAAATAAATAAACAATTTTTTTAAAAATATTTTTTTGAATTTTTAAAAAATAAATGATTTAAAAGTAAATTTATTAAATTTAAAATTTTACTTATCCAATATCGGTTTACCCAAAAACCGTTGTCTTTTCAAACCGTAATATTTAAGACATTGGTTCATATAAAAACCGATGTCCAAACGTTTTTTTTTTTTAATATCGGTTTGCCCAAAAACCATTGTTTTTTCAAATCGCAATATTTATGACATCGGTTCATATAAAATCCGATGTCTAAATGTTTTTTTTTTTAATATCGATTTTCCCCAAAACCGTTGTCTTTTCAAACCGCAATATTTAAGACATCGGTTCATATAAAAACCGATGTCTAAACGGTTTTTTTTTAAATATCGGTTTACCCAAAAACCATTATCTTTTCAAACCGCAATATTTAAGACATTTGTTTTTTATAAACCGATGTCTAAAAGTTTTTTTTTAAAAAAAATTGGTTACCTAAAAACCGATGTAAAGCACTAATGTCTTTTAACATTTTTTGTAGTAGTGCCATGAATTATTACATCAATTACCACTTGGGGTTTAGCTACTCTTAATGGAAATACAATGAAGAATAAAAGAAGTAAAAATTAAGAAGAAACCCATGGGTGTATGGTGATTCCTCTATTCTTCAAGCTCCTTTTCTCCTCCAAGTGTTCAAATTCGTAGCTATGGAGTGGGTCTTGGTGTTTTAGTGAAAAGGAAATGGAAAGAGTGATGTAGAGATGGATTTGGTATGAAAATTCGTTAAGAAAGGTGTAGGAAGGGTTTGGATGTGATTGGAGAAGATTCCTAGATCTAGTGATGTAAGGGTATCAAAAATGGTGTATTGGGTTCGTCTTTTAAAAATCAGAAAATGATGCTTTTATATAATTGCCAAAAGTAGGTCTAGAATTGCTGATGTCATCAAATCTAGGCAACTTCGTGGCCCGTAATTCGCGGGTATAGACTAGTGAAGTTGGTGCGCGAGATCCACTGGAGTAAAAACTAAAGGCTATTCTGCGGTTCCTTCGCAGGTTTAAACTGATGAGACTTGGTCTCGAGATCTTCTGGAGATGAGTCTAGTGCATTTTCAGGGGTAACTTCGCGGGTGCATACCAACAAGACTTGATCTCGAGATCTTCTAGAGATGAATCTTCGATTGACATCGCTGGTAGACCAACGATACTTGTGGTGCGAGATCATCTGGAGATGGATCCGCTGGTGTGGACCAACGAACACTGGGCTCGAGATCCTCTAGATATGAATCTGCTGGAGCTTTCGGTGGTGTTGACCAGCGAACACTGGTTGTGGAAAGAATTTTCTACGGTTGGTATTCGCGGTTGGAGACTAGCGAACCACCAGCGGAAAAAGGCCCTGAATTTTGCAAATCTTCATTTCTGACTTGTTTTGCTCCCGAAAGTTCCAGTTTGGATCTCCATTGCCTAAAATACATTATTTGACTGCATGGACTAGAATTGAGCCATTAAACACAAGAATTCACTCGAAATCAAGCCAAAGAATGTGGAAATGAGGGCTAAAATGTGACACAAATTGGCTTGATCAAATACCCCCAAATCAAACTTTTGCTCGTCCTTAAGCAAACTTAGAATAAAAACACAAAGGACTCAACAAAATAAAGACAACCTAGAAATTTCCTAAACAAACAATAAGACACATTGCAAAGCCAACTAATGGAGAGATAAATAAGAAGAGTGGGAGTGAGGAATAGGCACATGCTAAAAATTCCGAGATAACTCAAAGGCACTTCGATGAGGACATCACACAACACGAATCCCACACTAAAATGTGCCCTCGCATTGGAAACTACTCACTCTCACACCTCGAGCATAATTCGCTTCGACTCTAAGTCCTCATTTAGATTCTCTCTTATCTTTCCTCTCATAGCCTACGTTCACACTCATGCAAGTGTATGCAACCGAGTTCATGCATTGGAATCAAATACTAGTGCATACAATTGATTTTTGAAAAACCGCTCATTTAGTGAACTAGCCTAATGAAGGAATCAAATGCCATAAACTTGGAAAGAGCATGCATCAACTCACATTCCCAAGCTAGACTTTTTAAAAGATCAAATAGGTATTTCCCTAGGTTGTAATGGGGCCATGGTTGAAATGTGGTGTTGACACATGGTTGTTTGTGTATGTCAAAGATTTATCTATTTTAAACTACCTCACAATTGCACAAGTCAAGAGACTATTATAGCGTGCAAGCAAAGGTATCGTTTCGTAGGGAGGTGTCATCCATTAACCGTCTCAAGTTTTAGAGTTTATTGAAAGTAATGTAAATGAGAACATGGCAAGGGTGAGAGCAGTGTGTGTAATGTGTAAGCATGTGCGGTGGTGTGTGAGAGAACGAGAGCATGGAAATGAAAGAAAGAAAACATAAGAATATGGAGAGGTGAGAATGGTGTGTAAAAGATATAAATGCAACCGGGTACTTGCCTTTCTAAATTACACTACTCCTAATCTAAATTAATCTACTCCTAAAGGCAAGAAACCCTAAGTTACGAAAATAAAGGTGGCTTGGAGAGATATAAGATAGAGGACACACAAGGTACATAAGTTTACCAAACATAAATGTACATCTAGTAGATTGTTAAACATTAAGCGCATTCAATTCAAATCAAGGGTTCAATCTTCTCTTTTATGTGACTGCTACCATATGGTGGAATGAACAAAGAAAGACAAATAATTAAATTTTGAAGTCATTTCACATTTTCCAACCATCACAATATTGTTTTTCACGTTTTCTATGCTTTTTCATGGGAAAGGTATAATGTTTCATGTTTTTTGGCAAAAATAAGGTTTCACATTACTGTAAATTGGTTATATAAAGTTAAAATATGCAACAAGGTTAAAATCAATTTTCCCATAATCTATTTGGCTAAATTTGGCAATTTTCACATTCAACTGAGAAATAAATCCTTAATATATTTTTTTGTAGAAGCAAGTGTTTTCAAATTCCATGAATTTGCCAGCAAACAATTGAGTTCAAAAAGCCATGCATGGGTTTCCAACATGAACTTCTGAATGTGTAGCAACAACTTTGTCAACTACCCCAAAGGATCAAGTTCCAGCCAACTTACGTTGCAAAAGAGACGGAGAACAAGTACAGTAGAGCTCAGAGGCCTTATATGAAAGAAGACGATGATGAACAAATGGCTGCTTCGGGAAAATCTGATAAGTTTTTAAGTGACATCTCTTGACAGCGGGGAGAGTAGAGTGAAAATAGAATTCTTCAAGATGGGAAAGGGACAAGGGCTAAATAAACCAGGCAGCCTTGTTTGACCAATCAACCCCAAAATTTTCTATACAAATTGCTTAGCAAGCCTTTATTCTTATAACTGAATATAAATGATACATTGTTTTGTATACTAATGAGGAATAACTCAGTAGTCCCTTCTTCTGCTGTTCACAAGATCACTGGCAAAGTCGCCCTCATCCTTTTCACACTGTTCCAGTAATCTATTGTAAGCAGGATTATAAGCGGCAGCCAAACGCAGATACTCTGCTGCTTCAGCCTTGCGACCCATGTTATATAAAGCACTGAGTAAACCAGGTAGTCAAGTTTCAAGAGTTAGTGTGTAAGCAACTGGACGTACATGACAAGAATGATACTAATAAATCATGAGTTAAGGACAAGACTCAAGAGCATTCTTTTCACGCAAGTTCTTTCGCAACTTTTGGTTCATTAAAGGAACAGAGTCTCAATGATTCGTGTTATATCTAACTGATGATATTCCTTCGTTGCAACACTAATACATGTCATATTTAATATCAAGCGTTAAGTACATGAATCAGACCTTTAAAAACTGTGTTAGAATTTGCATAAATAAAAAAGAAACAGTTGATGATGCTACCCCATAAATAAAATAAAATAAATGACTGCTAAAATCATACCTTGATAGCAAGACCAGTCCATCAAAATAATGGGCTTTGGTCTTTGGTTCATCTGGCTCTTGCATATTCCCGATTCTTTCCAGGTGTACAATTCCTTCTGCCATTTTGTCCTGTCACATTTGCAAGAAAGTGGAAAAAAGTATTAGATAAAAAATGATACCTCCTTTTAGAGGGTGATTTGATTGTTAATCCTGTCGACACAACTCAACTACTTTATTGGCTGCCCTAGGCTGGTCTTAAGATTTAACTTGAATTTTATCCATCAACATGTTATATACTCATCGCTTTAATATTAATATTATATCAGATTAGCATCCAAAAAGCAATACTGAGATTCACCTGTTGCATATAGGCAAGACCAGCTCCCTGAGAAGCAACAATTAGAAGATCGATATCCTCATCTTCTGTTGGATGGCCGGCAAAACAGAGCTGACAAGATGTAAAAGAGAAGCTTTCTAGTTGATGACAGAATGAAAAAAAAAAAAGGTGCAATGGACTCAGAAATAACTGGCAAAATTGAAAAGAATTATGTCAGTTTAAAGTAAATGTGCGTTTGGTTAACGCACATTGTATGATGGATTTATTATGGTCTGTATTGCTGTTATTGCAAATTATGTGATGATCATGAATTTTGTATAAAGCAAGCTTCACACCTATATAAAACCCACCTTAACCACCAACCATATGAACAGAAAAAACTTAAGGAAATCGAATCAAACTAGACGTCAAACCTTGGAGATAGCACGCTCCAAACTTTCAATAGCCTCCACTAGCAGTCCTTTCTGCACTAGTATCTGTCCCATAACAATCAAAGGCTGTACATAATCAGGATCTTTGTCAAGTGCCAGTCTGAAATTTTAAGTGGAACAAGCATAAGTAAAGGTGATCGATAATCTAATGTAAAGTTAACCATAAAATGGGGAGTGGAAAGATAAAGAGACTAGCAAGATGTGCAAATTACTGTAACAAAGAAATTGCTTGTTCTTTCTGGTCTTTTGACATTAGATGGATTGAAACCTGTCCAAAACCCCAATATAAAGATATGAGACGAGCTGTACAACTTCAAAATTCAAATAATTGATAATGTACTTAGTTTTAGCCACTCACAGCAAGCAATTCTTTCGGCTTTAGATCTTTGGCGGAAACTTTGTGTTGCTTTTTGGTAGAATCGAAAAATGTCATTTCAGGAGCATCACTTTGTTCGAATTTTGCAGCTGCTGTTCGGGCATCTTTGTCTGGTAACCCCAACTTTGACCGTATAGCAGGGTGTTGGAGGGACAAATTCTGCAAAGTTGAGTGTGATTTGAGAGACAACAAGAATTATTTCGCAACTCTTGTCTAAATGTTATAATCACCTAAACTTCTCAAAACTGATAACTTCTGACTTAAGAATTTTCAAGGTACATACATGAATAACTGAATCAAAAACTAAATAATTAAAAACAATGCACGAAAAACCAACCAATCAAGATGAAGTCAAAAGAAAATCGGTTGAGATGCATATTTCTCATTCTTTCAACTAAATAAATACATGCATTGTTTGAGTGCCAAATACAAATACATAACCTCATGGTTTCAAATGACCATCCACAGGTTTCGCAACATAAATCTGACCATATAAATCTACAGTATTTTCTGAAACTGTAATATAAAATATTTTCCAAGGGAAATCATAAAGGAACTCACTATACATAGCATTTTTTGAGTGCCAAGTAGGTCTTTCCTTAGACTATCTAAAAAATGATTAGGAATATAAACAAACTAAATTTACATGAAGAAACAAACTCTTAACCAGGAAAGAAAGTTGAAATAAATACCTGAATGACACTTAATGAGCTATTGGTGACCCAATATACCAGACTTCCCTGCAAATTGAAGTAGACAAATTAGAGATTCAGCCCAAGGGATTGGGTGAGGAGATCTTTGATGTCAAATGATGATATTTATCATGAAAGGATAAAGATCAACAGGAAAAAATAAAATAAAATGAACTTAATAGAAATGCTTTTACGATGTAATTGTTAACTTCTGTACACATTTTCTCCCAAAGAATAATATATATATATGTGTGTGTGTGTGTGTGTGTGAATACACATATTCTCCCAAAAAATAATATATATATGTGTGTGTGTGTGAATACACATATTCTCCCAAAGAATAATATATATGTGTGTGTGCGTGTGTGTATGTGTGTGTGTGAATACACATATTCTCCCAAAGAATAATATATATATATGTGTGTGTGTGTGTGTGTGAATACCCCTAAAGCCTAAAGACAGAAAATAATCTGACTCTACCTCACACATTTCTGTCCACTGGCTTCTGAACCCAAATGCATCTTCAATTCAATCCTTCTCTCTCTTCTATCTGCCCCTCACACTTCTCTTTGCAGCCCACTCCTGACCACTCTCTCTACCTCCAAAACCCAAATCTAAGATTGATGTTCTAGTATAGTTGCTTAAAGTTCTAAGTTCACCTTTACTAGGCAAAGGAGTCAAGCCCAGCTTCACCAATCTAGACTGTTGATAACAAAGTTTCGCTTCTCATGATCAGGAAACCCCTCTCGTCAGAATTTCATTGATTTCACTTTCTTTTATTGTTGCTTTGTTCAACAGTTTGCTGCTTCAGGGTTTTGTTGATTTTCCTTTTTTGTTGTTGACCAATGATCCAGATGTTCCCCCTTTTTTATTTTTCTTCTTTTTTTTTTAACAAGCTGATTTGGAATTTGAAAGTTCCTCCCAAAGTTAGATACCTAACATGCTCTATTGCCAGGAACAGAGTAAGTGTCGATGGACCTTTTTAAAAAGAATATGCCGCCTCATTGCATCAATGGTGTATGTGTAAGAACAGCCAGGACTCTGGGCACTGCCCATTAGCTTGAAAATTTTAGGTGCAAATTATTACGGTAGCTGATCTTAGTTGGGCAGTAGAATTAAAATAAGTTCCTATTTTCTTTATTCTAATAGATTGGGAAGCAGATATGATGCAAATTAGGAAAATTTGGGGTTTCATCGGGGATCTTCCTTTTCAGGACTGTTTTTGTTAATGACTGTCCATATATAGGTATTTCTTTTTAACTTTTCTTCACTATGTATTCAGCTTGTCATCCTTTTGCATATATTTTTTCAAGTTAATAGACTTTTTTGTTTCCCATCAAACAAAGTTGTATATTTTGCTGCTTCAGGGTTTCATCACTGTCCACTGTTATGTTTGAAAACCCTGGAGTCAGGTAGCTGTAGTCCCTGGTCTTTAATATTAGTTTCTAGCCAAAATGCAGAGATGTTAAGAGGTAAAACTCAGATAAGAACTATGCAGCATGAACTTGTGCCACTCACATCTAAAGAGGGTAAAGGGGGGGATCACCAGGCATTTAGAGGGGTGAGGCATAGTTGCATCATTTAAGCTATTTTATCATAACTCAACCACACCAAACTAAAAGAGGAAAAAAAAAACAATTCAAGTATATTGACACTGCATAATTACTCAAAGTTGTATTTGCAACAGCTTCTAAATAAACTAATTATACAAGTAGGTTTTTTAGAACTTGAAAAAGAAAAGAGAAAAGTTAAATACAGTCACAAGTGACACGCTTACCCAACTGCTTCTAGCAAATGTTCTCTTATTTACAAAACTGTCAGTCCTTTCATTAAATATGACCCATGCTTTTTTATTTTATATACATGAACTGGGGAGTGATTCAGTCATGCGACTATATTTAGCACTCCTCAAAAGATAATGTAACAGATTGGCAATTTCTTAAGGTAAGAATGGTTATGTTTAAATACAAGCATCCAATGATGGAAACTAAATAGAGATCATTAAACGGCTTCATAAATAAAGCAAACATAAATAAATTTCAATAGCAATCCCAATAAACCATACAGAAATTTCCAAGAGATAACTCAGGCAAAAGAAATCTTATCCCTATTATAAGGATAACTTTAAACAAATGATACTGGTAGAATATAAATTACCTGAGGAATACAGTAACCAGTAAATAATAAAGGTAGCGTCAAAATATCCAAATATGATTTGTAATACTGCAAAAAGAAAGATAATAATTGTATTAATAAAATGGTACACAAATAAATAAATAAAAGTAAACTTTGCCATTTTCATCATTCAAATACTATGAACTTTGAACCCAGGAGACCAATATTTACACCAAAATGAGATAGCACTAATAAAATTTAAAACACAATTGCTTTCTCCTCACCTTTGCCAATAAGCCCAGCATACCGCTATCTTTTCCAAGTGAAGATTTCCTGAAAGAAATCTGATAATTTGATTAAGAGTGAGTCAATATATACTCAGATAATATGACAGCGATAATCATTACGATATGCTACTTTTAGTTGACAATGTCCAAAAGATCTTGCAAGCTTTTGAAGAATAAACAATATATATGTCAGACATTCACCTGTTTCTTCCAAAAATAACACCAATATTTTAAGGCATGTTTATATGTTAAGTTCAATAATTTCAAATTTGGCCCAATCTCACGATTTCAAAAATATATACATATATGTTATGTTCAAAAAAGACAATATGAGTCTCATACATTTTATGTTATGACTTAAAGGTAGACTAGTAAAGTACTATTCAAGATAAACAGGAAACGGGCGAAGATTTTAATGATCAAAGTATATATGCATATTCTTACTTCCACAAAATCAAAGTATATAACGAATTAATGATCACATCTTAGATGCATATTCTTACTTCCAGTGCAGTGAAATGGTAACAAGAGAAGCAAGCATTTAATTTCTGATATTATCACTATTAGTTTAGACTTGGTAACTTGGCATATGTAAATCATGATGTGTAAAAAGGAAGAACATGTTATGAAAGAGAAATTGTATTTGAGCTTACTATCTTATCTTCTTATATCTGTATGATTGATTCAATGAAAGCATGGCCAGAAGAACTTTATATTTTAGCATCTATCTTCAAATGCTCATCTTCACACTACAAAGCAAACAGCTATGTCTCTCATATTGATGAGCAGATAAGGAAAACCATTTCTATAATGGATATTATGAAGCACAAACAACCAAATGTGATTGGTAGTGGTTCATTTTCTGCCAAAACTGACACACCTCAAGTGAATGTATTAAACAAATGCTCAAGTCAAACCAGGGCTAGATTTGATCATGAAAATATATTTATATTTGCATGCCTATAATACTGCATCTGCATTAGCAGCATAAAAACGAACAGTCAGGGTTAAAGACACTCAAAGGCCAGGAGGGGCCACGGCCCCCAACCATGTGGAATAGCTCTTATAAAATTCATGGCACTATAATTTTTTGAAACTATTATTACTTCTTTATCTTGAGTAAGCTTACATCAAAAAGTAATTAAAAGAGACTTGTTTGACTTTAGAATTAGAATCATGAGTGACTTGTCTATAAGCCAAAACCCTTTAATTTTCCCCGTTCTCTTTCTTTGTTTTTACTCTTTCCATTCTCTCTCTCTCACTCTCTAAGGTCTCTTCACTCTCACATTTCTCCTGACTTTAAATCAGATGAAAAGGTAGATTTAGAAATCTTATTCATAGAAAATTACTCTTTAAAAATTATACTATTTGAGTTGGGAGATGTCACAAATAATACATAAAGTTATTAACTAAAATTACATGAAGCATGTAAAACTATTATTATATTTGACAAACACATTAGTGTTGTGTTTTTTGGCTCACCAAAACCCAAGTCAAGGCTTATGAAGGAATCCTATTTGGATAAAGAGAAAATAAAGTGTACACATAATTTCCTATTGGGATTAGGAAATTAGATTTTCTCAAGAATCCCAAATCAACTAGGATAAGGAAATAAGTTAGTTTTTCTTATTCTAAGAAGATTTAGGAGTCCTATTATAACAAGGAATATAACCCAAGTCCTATACTTTTATAAATAGGGCTGCTGGGAATTTATTTTTCACACAGAAAAATCAGCAGGCATACAAGGGGTAGAGGGCAAGAGTGATAGAGAGGTTCTAGCAAGGTTTTGGGGAATTAGCTAAAGGGTTTCAATAAGTTTCTTGTAACCAAGCGTTTTTCTCCATAGTGCTAGTGATTTATTAAGAGAGATCACACGAGGACGTAGGCAAAGTTAGACGAACCTCGGGAAATCCTTTGTGTTTGTGTGTGGTGTGATTTCTTTATCGTTCATATTTTATTCCGCATATTCGCATATCATTATCCTATAAGTTTATCATCAAAATCTATCCAAAAAAAAAAAACAAGATCAATAAGGGAGTTTAAAATCAACAATTAGAAACCGATGGACTTTTTGCTAGAGAAATTACCAAAAAAAAAACCATATCTTTACATCATTGCCAATATAAATATTTAAAATCCAATTTCTAAAAACTAGTCGACGGATTCTTCAAGAAATCAATGAGATTGGTATTAATACATGAGCAAGACTTGGGATTACGTTTTATGGCTTCACCACTAGATGGCAATGTTCGAAAAATCAGAAAAATCGGCCGATTAATCGAAGCCTAGCTGCTAGGCGGCATCTTAACATGGCAAAAACAGCCTAATCGGCTGTATTAGGAGGATGGCGACTAGTCGCGCGCCTCGCTTCAGGATATATTAATGAATATATACATGATTTATTCTCCATCATGTATATATTTTTTAGGGTTAATTCATTTTAGTCCCTCTAGTTTGACCTATTAGCCAAACTGGTCCCCCAGTATTTAGTATTATCTCGTTTAGTCCTTCTGTTAAGATTTCCGTTGAAAAAGTGGAATCTAACAGGGTCAGAAGATCAAATGACCATGCTGTCCCTTATAGATGTTTAAATTAATTGAAGGACAAAAATGCACCTCTTCAACCTAAACTAAAACACCCAAATCTACGGTCCTTCATCACCACCACCACCACTACCACCAATCGAAACCCAGGTCGAATCCAGAAATCCCCCTTTCTTCAAACCCAAACCCAAACCCAAAAATCGAACTTTCTTCAACCATCATCATCAACAACCCAGAAACCCAAATCAAATCTAACCCTCTTTCTTCACTTCACGAGCAGGCACTCCTTTACTCAAAGCATGAACATGGTCTCTGTAAGTACCACAACACAATCTTGTTGCTTCAAGAGTTTGATGAAACCAATACACAACTTCTTGGCCGTTGTAAAGATGGACGAAGCCAAACATTTTGCCTCTGTAGTACATCTGGGATGCACACGTCCTCAAATGTTCTGCCCAAAATCATGTCCTCATACAGCTCTAATGCTTCCTCTTTTGTTATCAACTACAAATACAAACAACAAACAAATAAACACATAGACATAAAAGAAATGAAAAAAGTTAAGATTTTGACATTGAAAGATTAGATCTTTGGTCATGTCATACCAGATTGCCAACAGAGGGACTGAATTTGGGCTGCTTTTGCTAGACATCGGATGTAGCAACGATGTGGTTTGGTGATTTTAAATGAAACGTGGAGGAGAGTTGGATGTGAGAGGATCGAAACGGAGTTTGTGAGTGGATCCAAGAAAAGAAGAGGTGGGTATTATGGAGGAGGGATTGAGTGAATGGTTTGCAGTGGTGAAACAGCTGGATTGATGGTGTTGATTGATGATGATGATGAGAATGTCGAAGAAGACGTAGATGATCGATTTATTTTATTAATATATATATATATATAATTCTTATTTCTTAATATTATTTGTAAAAAAAAAATTTGATATTAATTTTTTAATTTAATAATAGGTTAAATAATTTTGGTTTATTTTGTTTATTTTGTTTGCTTTGTAAATAATTTTTATTTTTTTCAATATTCTTTTTTTAATTTTTTTTTATATGTTTATATTTTTATTATTATTATTATTATTATTTTAATTCTGTAAATATTTATTATTTAATATTTTAATATTTATCATTTTATTACTTAATAATATTTATTATTTAATTTAATAAATAATATTTATTACCTATGAAATTAAATAATAAATATTGTTTTTTAAAATTTATTTATAAAATACCATTATACCCTTTGGTCAGATAAGATTCTAGAACCTTTGATGTTGTTTTACCCTTTTACCCTCATTGACCTAACAGAATCTTTGCAAACCCTAATGGAATTGGACGACAAGGACCGAAGTAAAGATTTATGGAAACTAGAGGGGCCTGTCTAGATAATACTGAAAACCGGGGGACCAATTTGGCTAATAGGTCAAACTAGAGGGACTAAAATGAATTTAACCCTATTTTTTATATATATTTTTTTATAAAAAATGTGCACCTCGCTTCAATCAAGCACGCACCTCACCTTGCGCCTCAAGCCACAGAGGCCTGTTGCGCCTTGCTATGCTTAACGCCTCAAACAACTATGGCGCCTACTAGAACACTGCTACATGCAGAAGCTCTAATTTGATTTTGTAATTCATTATTATTTAACAAATATATATTCATTAATAGCTAACATATATGACTCAATTAAACAAAGACCACAAGAATTTTGGAGGACATGAGAGATTTTCACCGCACAACACTTCTTTGTTTCCCTTGTTCATAACCAACATCCAATTCATTGTCGAATAATTATTTCTTCTCACAATCTAATATGTAAACCAAACCTCTTGTGCAATTATAAAAACCCTTAACAGCAAAACTAACCAATAGCCAGAAAGAAATAGATTACATGTCAAGTAAACACAGAAATCGAGCAAGGAATACTTCAGGCACCATATGAACAAAGTTTCTAGTACATATATGAAAATAGAGTAAATACAACTAATAACCCAATCATAACAATTGAATGAGATGGCATGAAACTTGTTAAGGATCATTGAAATACAGGAAATTATTACTTGGCTCTATTCTTGTGCTTCTAATTTCAAATGTCTGCCACATGATGGAGAATAAATTCTTATAAGCCACTTATATGCAATATGCTAGATAATCACAAAATTAACTCTAAACAATAAGTGACTCTATTAGAAGACTCCAACATCACCCAAGGAAAAGCATAATGTATGACAACCTGATCTAAAAGCTTTGATACCTGAACATTAATGTAATGCAGAGCAGCTATCAATATTGGAAAGATTGAGCCTGAGCCTATAACACCATTAGAGGTTTCAGTCAAATTCTGGAACCATAAAGTCCCACCCTACAATAATTCAATCGCAAAAGCATCACATATTTATAATACTATAGTAAAACAAACATCAGATTCAACAAAAATGTGGCTTTTCTTTTGTTGGGGATGAAGAGGTGTTTGTGAATAAACGGGAAAGAAATACAAGAGAATTCCTTCACCTCATATTGAAGATAGTGCATAGCATAATGTTTTTCTAATTGGTTTATATTAAATATCACATCTATAAATTTTTATGAACTTTTACAGCATTGGAAAAAAAAAAAAAAAAATTGCTAAACATTCCTCAAATCAATAACTTTCTTTATTTCTAGTAACTTGAAAAAATAACATATTTTAACTAGATCTCATCAGTCTCATGCTAGATTCAATTATATGAAGCTTTACTAATATATCAAGTGGATGTCTTCTCCGGTGCAGTGCTATGCATGAGATATTGGAACTTGGAATGGTTCCAAGGAGAAATTGATCAAGTAGTTGTAGGTAATAGGTATAATTTGGAATTCAATAAAACAACACTTTAAAAGTGAGTAGTATGGAAACTTCTGGAAACATATGCGAGAGTCCCCTCTCTCATATGGGGTCATCAAAAATAAATTTATGAGAAGATATTGATGACACCAAAATTGTTAACATTATAAGAGATATGAGAGTGCGTGTGTGAACCTAGTTAAGTATGTAAGTACCTGTGTGTGTGTGTGTGTGTGGAGTTAGTTAAGTATGGAAGTGCTTGTGTGTGTGTGTGTGTGTATGTGTATGTGAAATTAGTTAAGTATGGAAGTGCCTTACACAATCAAACCCAGGATGGCCATCTAGTGACATTCTCCGGATACTAGTCACAAATAAGAGAAAGCATGGGACCTGCATACAAATAAAAACATGGCAAGATAAATAACCACAAAAATTATTCCCTGCCAAGCACTAGTCCAGGATCGTTTAAAGATACAGAAGAAAAATCAATCAAATACTGTAATAATTAAAGAAAACAGAAAAGGTTGAAAGGAAAGTGTTTCTTCACATTTCTTCTCTTCCGGACAGCAATAACACTATAGAAAGCTACATGTTGCCATTATTGAATATATCCTCGTAAATTTTTCCTTCTTTTTGATAAAAAACATAGAATTTTATTAGAGCAATCTGCACCAGTAGTCCAACAAACATATGACTAGCCTCACTGCTTCAGCCCTCATGATCATCTCTTCAAGTATTATAAGTCATGCATCATTCATCAAAAGATTTCTCTAATTTTAAATTACTCAAGGCCATCATGTGAATAATTCCTTAACCATAAATACCTACAGGGAGCATCCAGATGTTCAATTCCAGAGGCCAAAGATTTTTCAGACAGCAGCTCATACATTCACCACACTAGCAGCCCAATTACAAATTTATAAAATATAAAACAGCTGCACAACATAAACTAGCTATAAATGACTTCAGAAGTCAAAAAATTTGTACAGGCAGTAGCAGATAAACACCACGATAAAATCTATGCTTCTGCAACTAACACAGCATTTGCCTCATAATTTAGAGTCCCGTTTCTTTCAGCTTAGAAGATGTAAGTTATTTCCTTGGTTGTTTGCATCTATGTTCAAGGGTGGGGAATGTCAGGAAAAGTATTTACACAAAGTATAGCAGTATCACCTGGATGGAAAAGGATGCAAGGAACCAAAGGAATGAGGGGCAACCAATTGCTATTCTTTCCCTCCGAAAAAGTGAAATCTGGTCAATGAAACTCCTTCCTGACAGAGGTGGTGGCAATGGAGGAGGCACTATGAGAAATGCACATGAAAGTCAAAAAACAAATATTATACTAATTGTAAATTAAACGTCTAAACTGCAATGAGAAGGTTAAAAGAATAAATTCTCTTTGAAAAAATTCCACAAAAAGGATTGAATATTCAAATATTAATGCTTGGTCATTAGAAAGTCAGTTATGCTCATAGTGATGAAGAATTGCTCAGTGATTAATACCTTATCTAGGAAAAAAAAAAAATTGCTCCAACACCCTTTGCAAATAAATGCAGCAAGCGAAAAGGTGACAATATTCACTATTCATGCAATTTTATTAACTGAAAGAAACAATAACCACGTGTTGGAGAATTACCTTGTATACCATTACACTAAACTAGCATATTTGTGAGCAAATAAGCCAAGACATTGCTAACAAAATTAGGTCTGGCACAAAACGGACATTTGTGGATATAACAACACCATTGGACTTCTATTTGATTTGAATACCCTACCCAATTTGGTGTTCAGCTTCAAATAACTTAATTTATTTTCCTGATATTTTGTAATTTAAGATATTGTAACTAAAACTTGCATTCTAAAAGCATCAAAATTTTGTCAGCATCACTTTATTATAGAAATTTCCCTCATACAGTTCAACACAGGAAACTGCTGTGCAAATAAAAAAGAACTCTACATCAACATAATAATAAACAACCTAACATATATTCTTAAAAGAAATAAAGTGAGAAAAGAACAATGAAATGTCATACAACATGTCTATCTTATATAGGCCATAAGGATTCACACACAAGGTGTGCCCCAAAACACAATGTATCATCACCTGCCCCCTCCATATCATATCATAATAACAGTAACACAAGTTTAGCATTTACACCATTTTATCCCATATAAGTTTTAAGAGTAGTCATCGAATTCGATGTTCGTAATCAAAACTAAGTCAATAATGAGGCAAAGACAAAGACTTTACATTTAGGAAATAGCTCCGCGATCCTTTTCAACTTCTTCATTTGCAAAACAACTGCAGGGAACATCAGAATTCTCAGCGCCAGTGCTGAAGACGCAATTGTTATCCACCTGAAGAAAATCCAATGTAAACCGGTATCGAATTGATTAAGACAACACAAATTCCAAAAAACAATTATGATTTTACCAAGGGAAGCCAGTGAGATTATGGAAACAATCCAGCAACGAAATCAGCGCCCGAACAGGAAGAATCGAATCTTCCCCGCTACTGATTTGGCTTACTCCTTCACTACAACTGACCATCTCCGACGGGATCGGAAATGAGTCAGACCCCGAGTCGTCGTCGATGGAGCGAGAGTGGAAGAAATGGAAGGCGGCGGCGGGAGGAAAGTGAAGACGCGGTGGGAAGTAGGAGGGATGCAAGGGCGGCGTGCGTGAGGGAAGTAGAGAGCAGAGGGCGTGATGGAGCGGCGCGTGAGAGCGACGGAGGTGTGAGAGTATGAGCCTGGAGGTTGCCATTATTATTACTGGGTTGTAAGGTTTTAGGGTTTTTCAACTAAAACCCCCACCAAAACTATTCTGTGAAATGACCCGTGGTCACTGGTGTGTGATTTGTTGCTCACGTGTGACTAGAGCTGTTCACGGTTCCGGTTCCGGTTCCGGTTCGGAATTGACGGTTCCAGTTCTGGACGAAACCGACGATTCCGATTCCTATTCCGATTCCGATTCCAGTTCCGGTTCCGGTTCCGGTTTCGGTTTAGGTTCGGTTTCGGTTTCGGTTTCGGTTTCGGTTTCGGTTTCTGTTCCGGTTCCGGTTTCTGTTCCGGTTCCGGTTCCGGTTCCGGTTCCGATTCCGAATAGAACCAGAACCGGGGTGGACCAGTTTCGGTTCACCCAATTCCGATTTCGGTTTCCGGTTCCGATCGGTTAGATTTCGATTTTTTTATTATTTTTTAATTTTTTAATTTTTTAATTTAAAATAATTAATAGTAAAATTAAAAAACATATTAAATTAGTTATTGGACAACCGGAAATTAATATATATATATATATATGTGTGTGTGTGTATGATAAACTAAAATAAAAATTGAAATAAAACTAAAAAATTTAAATTAGGCTGGCCTTACACTTAATTTTTACCACAATTAAGTTGCATACGTATCCTCGGTTTAGAAGAATCAAAGGCCACGTAGTTCTCTTACCTTTTATTCAAGGTTTGGTGTTAGAAGTTGGAACCCGAAACTGTAACTAATCGCTGCCAATGCCTTCCGTTCCCGTGGTTTAGTCATTGTCGAAGAAATCGTAAATTTCTTGATCAATTTCTTTTTGTATGTATTGCACCTTAGTCCAATCATCAGCACAAACTTGGACTTGAATTGATTTTGAACTCATAACCGAACGTCTTTCGTCCAAAATATTACCACCGGCGCTAAACTCTTGTTCCACAGCCACGGTAGAAACCAGCGTTCCAAGAATTTATTTGGTTACAATAGCCAAAATTGGAAAATGCCTTTCATGCTCCTTCCACCATCGCTGGATTTCAAATTTTTTGTCTTCCGTAAACTCAAAAGAGGTTGTTAGATAAGTTTCAACCTCGGAATATGAGCCTGACCCTGATGAAGAATCAGTTCGTAATTTTTTTGTTCTTTGGAATAGGAGTCGAGACCCTAACCCCTTTAAGGTGGAGGATGGAGGAGCACGAGATGTAGTTGTAGAATCGGTTTGTGGAACATTAATGTTCAGTGATGAACTGTAAATTCTAAGATATTCGTCATATAATTTATAAAATAATAACTTAATTTTAGTACAATAACTATCAACATGAAATTCTTCTTTTAATCCTAAACATTCATAATAGCATTTTAAATACTCAATCAAACTATCAACGTGAATCAAAACACAATGCAAGCAAATAAATAAATGGAAAGTACCTATAATAGTCTAACCATTTTAATTTTATAACATCAATGCAAGGATGTAATTGTTCATCGGTTGCACACTTAGAAAATGCACTAACAATAATAATACTCTCAATAATAAATAAATGAGTAGTGGGATAATAAATACCAGATAAATTATTAGTAGCCTCATTAAAGACCTTTAACAATTGACAAATTTTTGTACAAATATCTCAATGTTGTGCATGAAGAATAATGTTAGAAACATGATATTGCATAAAAGAAACAAATAATTCCCTATATTCATAACTTTCAGCAAGTAATTCATAGTAGTAGAATTCCAACGAGTTGGAACATCACGAGAAAATCTAATGGGACGTCTACCATTTGATTTACAGAATTTTGACCGTGCTTTCATTACAGAAGCATGTTTCCATAAATAATGAAGAGCGTCTCTAATAGGTTTAATAAAATTTTGAAGAACCTTTTATCCACTTTGAATACATAAATTTAAAACATGGCAATCACATCTTTGATGAAAAAATCTACCACCAAAATAAGGATTGCATAACTCACGTAACAAAGGAATAGCTGAGGTATTGTTGGAACCATTATCAAAACCAATTGCAAAAATTCTATTTTTAATTTTAAACTCTTCAAAAATAATTTTAAGCATTCTATAAATACTATCAGCAGTATGTGAATCATCAGAAACTCTAAATGCAAGAATTTGTTTTTTGCATTGTCCATGCATTATCCATATAATGACAAGTGACACCTAAGTATGAATGCACCTACCAATGGTCACTCCATATGTTAGCACATGTGGAAACATGACATTTATAATTATCAAAAAATCTTTGCAATTTATTTTTTTCTTGTTTATAAATATCATAAAGTGTACGTGTGAGAGTGGTTCTACGAACACGACATGTAGCGGGATTTAATGCTCGTTGACAATAATTAATAAAACCCACTTTTTCACCAAAACCATATGATAAGTGTTCTATAGCAACCATTCTAGCTAAATGTTCTCTATTATTTACATCACTATATTTAAATAATTGATGGTTAGGGGAAGTGTACCTGGTAATTTGGCTCTATGAATGGCCAATGGCCTCTTCGTTTGGATGCTTGTACGATATATGCTTCCTATATATGCCTTATCCTCTAGATTTAGACCACTTAAATTCTTTGGGGCAGTAATTGCAAGCCACCGCAACACTTCCATCCTCTTTAGTAATTTTCTTCGTATGAATTACGAAGATATCGGATTTGCACTGCTTATCTTCATTAGGTGATTCAAAAGTTTGAGGGGGATCGGTCATTTTTTGTGATTGACTTTCATAGTAGGGGGTGGAATTGAGTTCAGAAATTGTTAGAAGGGGATTAAGAGGGCTTAGGGATTCAAGATAGGCTTGATGTTGTAGAAACTCATGATAAGCGATGTCTCCATAACTGACATCGTCTTGCATAAGACCCTTACCTTTGCTAGAGGGCCTTGAACCTTCTCCACCTACCATTGAAAATATTGAATTGAACAAATTTCTTGGAAATAAATTTGAAAAAAATTGTTGGAAATAGAAATAAAAATAAAATTTTTGTTAGAAATAAATTTTTTGTTGGAAATAAATTTGAAAAAATTGTTGAAAATGAATTTCAATTGAGTAAAAAAAAATGAAATTGTGATTTAAATATTTAATTGCAATAAAAAAATATTGAATAATTGAGAGAGAATTGAGTAATTGAGAATTTGAGACAGTATTGGAGATTTGAGAGAGAATTGGAGTGAGGAGAGAAATAAAATGGGAGGGGTTATTTATAGGAAATTAGGAAAAGGGAGAATTAAAATAATAATAATAATAATTTAAATCTGATTGCAACTATTGGGCCTCTATGGCCCAACAGTTGGTTTAAAAAAATAATAATAAATTAAAAATATGATTGCAAACCGTTGGGCTTGGGCGGTCACAAACGGTCTATGGGTCTGTCACCTGACTCACCTGTGGCCCAAGCCCAATAGTTTTTTTTTTTTTTTTTTTTTAAGTATTTATTTAATGCATGAACCAGCAGTTCCAAACCGGTTGAGAATAGCAGGTTTGGAACTGTCGGTTCGTGGCCGGTTTTTTGAAATGTTAGAACCGGAATCGAAAATTCTAGTTCCGATTGAAACAGTGTGCGGTTCAGTTCGATTCGAACTGAACCGCAGTCACCTCACGTGTGACATGATGGGTGGGGAAAAAAAATCAATAAAACGATTCGATCCTTCAATTTTCTTGTTTTCTATTTAATTGAGTCAGTCAACTAGTATGTAGATTTCGTCAATGGATTGTGTTATTATGAATTCATATCGTGTTCGAGTTGTGTTAAAATTGTCTCGTCCGAACACGATCCATTAGTTTATTTGGTTTAAGGTTGCGTTTGATTTTTTATCTTAAGACTGAACAGTGCTGAATTATATTAAAAACTGAATAGTGACTGAAAATTGAATAACGTGTTTATTTTTTTCATTGAAAACTGAATATAAGTAATAAGTTGCTTTTTTTTATTTATTTTTAAGTTATAAATATCTTAAAATAAATATTTTTACATCTATACCCTTTCAACAATTATTTGTTATATATTTACATGTTAATATATTAAAAGACAACTATAGCAAGTAATTTAAACTATTATTTATTATATATTTATATTTTAATATATTAAAAGACAATATACAACAAGTAATTTAAATACTTAAAAAAAAGTAATTTAAAAATTTATTAAAACGATTATAGTTTGAGACCCTCACTTTGATTTTGATGTGTGGCTCTCTAAACGGAACTTTGATAATTTTAATAATCGATATGATCTCAAATTTTACAAGTAAAAGAGATGTCAAACTATAAAAAAAATTTAATAAAACTAATCAAATTATTGAAAAAAAAAATCCTTAAAAGAATATAGCTGAAAATAAAAAATTGGATTCCAATGAAGTTATTTGAGTCTTGAAGCAATAAGGTTTTATGGCTGCTAATTTTTTTTAAAGGTGAGAAGAAAAAAAAAATTAATATGGTTAGGGTCATGAGAGAATGAAAACAGGAAATATATTATGTTTGTGAGGATAGTTTTGGAAATAAATAATTAATATAAATTTAAGTTGTTTTTAGTTAAGTGAAAAGTGAAAAAATTTCACTTTTATAAAAAAAATGATTTTAAGAGTTATTTAAGAGATTTTATCACTTAAAATATTAGACAAAACATCTTGATGGAACACATTAAGTGTCATTAAGTGTTAAGTGGAAAATCAAAGGGCCTTTATTATAAAAACCATAAACCATTGGTTAAATCAATGGGTAATTGAAAAGATAAGGTTGTTCGGTGGTAAACCTCTCACATCTACGCCACGAGATCGTGGGTTTGAGTCTTCCCCCTCCCCAAATTTAAAAACCTCGAATTTATGTAATATTTTCAACAACAAAAAACATTCTAAAAAAAATTCAATGGGTAACCCGCCCCGGCCCGTTGCAAAATGTTGTACGTGAGATTTATTAAAAAGTTGCAAATAAATAGAGTGTTCTATTGTCAAAATAAATAAATAACTAAAGTAATAATAAACAACCCAAATAATTGATCCAAAATTCAATCTAAATGATGTAGCAAGTCACACAAATCTTGGGATGATGTGGTCAATGAACAAATCATTTATCATATCATTTGGGTTAGTTTTTGTGCTAATTTTTTAGGTTATCTAGCATTATTGAAATAAACAATACTAACAAAATACATCACTTTAGTCACTTTGACTAAATTCCTAATAGTCAACTATAACATAACTTGTTAAAGTACAATTTTGTCCTTGTATAATTTAATTAAACTTCCTTCAAAAAATAATAATTTAATTAAGCTAAAATGACTATCTTATCCTCAACCTTATTACAATATTACATATTGTAAAAAAAATAAAAAAAATAAAAAATGAAGTAATGACCTAGAGTAACGCTAGGCGTCCTAATTTTTTTTCCAAAAAAACTTTTTAAATGATATAGCATGTGAGTTGTCAAGAAAATTTGGAAAATCTAGCATTGCACAATGATCTAACTAAACTAATCCGAATGTCAAAACTATTTTAATAATAAATATTTAATTTAATTTAATTTAATTCCTAAAAAAACATATATGAGCATCTCCAATGTAAAAATAGCTAGCATCACAATAAATATTGACATGTCAACAATGTTAGGAGACTTGCTTCTAAGGTAGCATTAAAATATAGTTGATAGACATCCAAAAGATAAATCTGTCTCAAATGCTACCGTTGAAAATACAATTTATTAATGATTTATCTAGTTATTTTATTCTTTTTTATTATTTTATTTTATTTTATTTTTAACCAGACACATTCTTAATAGTTTTTTTAATATTTATCTTTAATGCTGAGTCATCCTACAAAATAGCTATTCAACAGAGCCTCTGAAATTAGACATTTATGTTGACAATGTCGATAATTTTTTTTTTTGCCACATCATCTTGACATTAAACAAGATTGGTTGCATTGGAGAGAAATATTTCAACACAACGTCTATTTATCCTGTGTCATATAAAATTTTCACAATCCACTATAGCATTGGAGATGCTCTTAGAAAACAGAAGGAGAAGGCGCCTCCTCTGGTTTTTACTTTTTCTTACTTTCTTTTTAATGTTTTTTCTTAGTTTTTTATATTAACATTTTTGTAAGGATTCTCATATCTTGATTGGTTTATTTCGTGGATAAACCACGTGTTGGGGATTATGTAAGGGTAGTTTAGATGATTAAACTTCAAGCTCAAAGGCCCTTCCAAGACCTTAAGGGACAAGCACTCTAAAGGTATTCTTCTAGTGTTTAGTTTCCTTTGACGAGACTTAGAATGCATACACACACTTAGCATACTTGCATTTGTGTACATACTTTTCACATGTCACTTTACACACTAGCACTTTGATATATATCTTGTTGTGTGTATATGTGCCTAGTAATTCGTTTCCTAACATTGTTCGGAAACGTCCGCGCTTGCACGAAAGTGTGCTTGGTTTTGCGGGAAGACCGCCCACGGAGAATGCCTTTGGCTTCTCCTTGGTTTTCACCTCTGTTGGTGATTGCCAGAAGTGTCTGGAGCAATTCTATACCTGATCGATTTAATCTCTCGGGTTTGATTCGACGGTTGCGAAACTGCCGAATGAAACGCCGTTGATGCTCTGTTCTTCACGGGCTCAATTCGGCGGTCGTGATCGGCGGCCTGGCCGCCGATTGAAACCGCCGATCGGTGCGTTTCAAGGGCAAACTTGTATTTTCAATGTTCTGTTTTTCATGCCTATAAATACATCTCTTTCTCTTGTTCTGAATAATGACTCTTTGATTATCAAGAACCCTATATTTTAAAGAGAGATTTTGAGAGAAAAAGCAACCAAGTTTACTCATTTAAACACTCAAATACATACCTTTGTGCATCAAAGTTCATCTTGCATTCATCCATGAATGGGTTTGCATCATCACAACTTGCTTGGTAAGATTTTGATTAAGTTCATCTTATTTTAGTATTTTACTATCAAGCTATTCTCTTTTAATTTACTTGTATGTTTTTAATCATATGATAAATATAAGAATAGAGAATTAATTGTGATGAATTGATTGAGTGTTGTATTGTGATAGCTAATTAAGTTTTTGCTTAATCTTGATTAGCTAAGCTATTTGACATGTTATTTAGCTCTTGATATCTATGATTGATTTAATTGATTATATCATCATCCTAGATAAGCATCTAAGGTTCACTAACCTTGTTTGTTATTTGAATATTCATACATATTCACATAGGTTGCATAATCTCTTCATTGAGAATTAAGTCTTGGGGCTAAGATTGCTTAGGCCTTAAGCAATTGGACTAGAGCCATTTTTAAAGGCCCGCGTGGTAGAAGTGGGGGATTATTGACCGGAGTGTTAGACGAGGTCTATATAGGTTGTAAACTCCATTTCAATTAGTGGATTTTGAGGTTCGAGTGTGGCGCACTAAACAGCCCGTGGTTTTTCACAATGGTTGGGTTTCCATGTATACATCAAGTGTTATTTAAATTCCGCACTATATTACACTTATTTGTCTTTTTGACTAGTAAGGGCATTTTCGTAAAATTGACTTGCATGCGAAAATTGGGTAATAAAGCTTAAAATCTATTCACCCCCCCTCTAAATATATTTATCATACACACCGAGCGTTTATTTTATTCCTTTCAATTTTTAGTTTTAAAATTTTATAATTATATGTAATTAAAAATGCACTAATTAAATAATAACATAAAAAACTAAGTTTAAAAGGGTGTATTTAATTTAGATTTCAAAAGATTTTAAAGACTTCTATTGAATTTAAAAGTTTGGGTGTATTCAATGTAGATGTTGACGACAATTTTTTGATAGATAAAAAGTCAACAAGAAACTCTCGTAACTTTGAGCTTTAGTTCGTAATTATAAGAAAAATAAAGGCAAGAATGGTAAAAAGACAAGTTTACGTGGTGAAACCCCAAGGCGGGGAAACATCCACGGTTGCTGGAGACAGCGAGAATAAAGTTTTGAAACAAATTATAGCACGGTGTGTATAAAACTATCTAGAAGGGGGAGGGGTGAATAGATTTTAAGCTTTTTACCTAATTTTTCGTGTTAGTCAAAATTACGAAATTACCCCTAAATAGATAAAGCAATAAATCAAGTATAAAATGCGGAAATTAAATAACACTTGATTTTTACATAGAAACCCTCACGGGAAAAACCACGGGCTAGTAAGTAAGCCACACTCGAACCTCGAATCCACTAAATGTGTAAAACGATTACAACCTAATCCCGGAAGTAATCACACACCTACCTAATCCCGGTATGAGTGAACCTAGTCCAATTTGCTTGCGATCTAAGCAACCTAATCCCGGAAGCTACACACAAGACTTACTTTCTCAATGAAGAGAATAAAACCCTAAGTGAATATATGAATATTCAAATGCAACATAGAGCAAGGGAAACCCTATATGCTTATCTAAGATGATTAATATGCAATTAGAATAATTCTAGATATTAAAAACTAAATGACATGTTCAATCAAATAGTTTAGCTAATCAAGATTAAGCACAAAACCTAATTAGCTATCACAATACAACTTCTCAAACATACATCACACTAATCTCAATCTTGTATCAAAAGATATATGAAAATCATACAAGTAATAAATTGAGATTGCTTGTTAAGAAAAACACAAAATATGTAAGATATTAGTGAAAAGCTTACCAAGCAAAGTATGATGAAGAATCCATGCAAAGAGACATCTAGATGATCTAGGATGATACTAGATGATGATTGATGATCATGAAAAAGTGTTTGAGTGAATAAAATTTGAGTTCTTGGAAATTTTTCTTCTCTTGAAAAAATATCCTAAGTATGAAATCTGAATATGAACTCTCTTGATTGACCTAAAGTCAAAGTGGCATAAATATAGGGGCCCAAATCAAGGTATGGTCGTTTTGATAAGTTAGCCTAATATTTGCCTTGGGCGCTGTACGTAGAGCGCCTCTTATACAGCGCCCCAACTCTGTTCTCTCGGGAAAACAGAGTGGCGCTGTACGAACAGCGCTTCTGTACAGCGCTCGTACAGTGCCCACTCAAAATGCATCAGACCTGATGCATTTAAAACACAATTGCAATCAGGTCTTGATCGGGCGCTGTACGAACAGTGCTTTTGTACAGCGCTCTTACATTGCCCATCCAAAATGCATTAGACCTGATGCATTAAAAAAACCATATTTGCATCAGGTTTTGTGGGCGCTGTTCAGAACAGCGCTTTGAACAGCGCCCTTTGCAATGCAAGAATGCCAATGTTATGCAAGACAAGACAATGGGCAATGCAATAAGCAATCAAACTAACATGCAAGAAGAGATGAAAATTATCATTAATGCACAACACAAATAAACACAACATACAAGGATTAAACATATGCATGAGTTGTGAGTGTGTGCAACTATCTCTTCAAGACAAGTAAGCACATAGAAATTTACCTTTGGTGCTTATCAACACGAGGTCTTCAAAAGGGCTTCGAACAATAAAACCGATACCTAGGCTACCCTTACAAAGAACCCCAACATGTGGTTTGTCCACGAAATGAGCCAATCAACAAATGGGAACCAACAATCTCCCCCTTTGGCTATTTCGTGACAAAACCACCACTCACATTGATTCCTCACAAAGAAATAGAAACTACGGGACAACTATGATTTTCTACAACATAAAGAGATAAGAAAATAAAACTTCAAGTCTTTAATCTCTTGTAGAATAATCAAGCCCTGAAAATAAGATTTCTATATTTTCCAAAACAAGTGAAATGTGAGATTAATCAAGTGAGAACAAAAACAAGCATTAGCATTTTAAAAGTTTAGGCACAACATTATGAAATGTATGTGTATGCAATGCTCCCCTTCAACGGGTTACTCCCCCTCAATGAATGTTCTCCCCAATATGCACAATTGCTTCTATATTTTGCAACTCCCCTTACCATATACTACTCCCCCTTTTTGTCATGATGTAGGCAAAGGTGTAGTCCCCAACCGGGTCACTCCCCAACCGGGTCACTCATAGCAACGAGAGATAGTAGCATGCAAGATTTGCATAATTAATATAAGTCACTTTATGCATCTTAATTAATTAGAGAGAAACAAGGAGATTTATTTGAAAGAAAATGTTTGAAACAAACATGCTTTGCATACAAGACATGTAGCATTCAAGTCCAAAAACAATGGTATTTGGCAAAGCAAATGACAAAGGTTTCTAATAAGAATTCAAACCAATTTCACCAATGTCATGAGTAAAGCAAGGATATAGAATATATTGATTTCAATTTAAGAGCAACTATATCCAACTTTATAAGCGAAACATAACATGAGCAACTTTGCACCCTATTTGATTTTTTCGGATAAGATATCCGTATGATAGTAGCCATGTTCAACCAATAAAGAAAGAGAGACATTTGGAATATAAATTCCTTTGAACGGATACAAGATCCTTTATTCATTTTGAGTCTCATAAGTTTTCACACAAGTTTTGCATTTTAAGAATATGCAATCATCAATTCATGCTTTTCATGTGAGCATGTTATATGAATTTCATGCTTTTTCATTTGACATTAGCATGTTATTAAAGAATCATCATGTCATGGAGATAACCATAGGTCATTCAAATCATACTTCCTATATACATCTCCTAGTCCAAAAATGCATGTTTGAACATAAATATGACATGGATTGTAAACAAGCAAGGTTCACACTTATTGAATTGAAAACATATATACATATGTGCAAGCAAGCTTACTCAAGCAATTAAAAGAAGAGGCATAAGTTATTTCAAATTTTTTGCAAGTTTCAAGAATGCAAAATAGCTCTATTTGCTTGAGTTCCCCATATAGGGTCAATAACAAAGCTCATCACTCCACAAGACATATCCCAATAGATCTACTTAGTGTTTTAAATCGAGTAGCATCTAAGGGTTTAGTAAATAGGTCCGCAAGTTGATCATTAGTACCTACATGTTCAAGTACTATGCATTTATTTTCAACAAGCTCTCTAATGAAGTGATGGCAGATGTCAATATGCTTAGTTCTAGAATGTTGCACCGGATTCTTGGAAATATTAATGGCACCCATGTTATCACAAAAGAGAGTGAGAGTACCTTGGTTGAATCCGTAGTCTACTAGCATTTGCTTTATCCATAGGAGTTGTGTGCATCTACTCCCCGCGGCTATATACTCGGCCTCGACCGTGGACAAGGAAATCGAGTTTTGCTTCTTGCAAAACCAAGACACCAAGTTGTTGCCTAGGAAGAAGCAACCGCCCGATGTGCTCTTCCTATCATCACAATTTCCTGCCCAATTCGCATCACTAAAGCCTACAAGACTAGCATTAGTGTCAAACGAGTAACAAATCCCATAGTTGGAAGTCCCATTCACATAGCGAATGATCCTCTTTACGGAAGAGAGATGAGACTCCTTGGGATCCGCTTGGTACCTAGCACCCACACCCACACCCACACTAAAAGATATATCGGGCCTACTTGCGGTCAAATAAAGCAAGCTACCTATCATGCCCCGATATAGAGTTTGTTCCACACTTTTACCACTAGCATCCTTGCTTAGCTTCAAGGTGGTACTCATAGGTGTATCACAATGTTTGGCATTTTCAAGACCAAACTTCTTCACTAGGTTTTTGGCATATTTGGCTTGGGTTATGAAAATCCCATCATTTAATTGCCTAATTTGCAAACCTAGGAAGTAACTAAGCTCACCAACAAGACTCATCTCAAATTCATGAGACATGACATCAACAAATTGTTTGACCTTGGTGTTGTTGGTGGAGCCAAAAACTATATCATCAACATATATTTGAGCTATGAAAAGCTCATCATTGTCTTTCTTGATGAATAGTGTCTTGTCAACACTACCTCTTGTGCAGTTATTGTCAACAAGAAATTGAGTGAGACGTTCATACCAAGCCCTCGGTGCTTGTTTCAACCTATATAGTGCCTTCTTGAGGCGATAGACATGGTAGGGGTGGTGTGCATCCACAAACCCCTTGGGTTGTTCAACAAACACTTCCTCTTACAAGAAGCCATTGAGGAAGGCACTCTTGACATCCATTTGGTGCAATTTGAACTTGTGCACACAAGAAATGGACAAGAGAAGCCTAATGGACTCTAAACGGGCAACGGGAGCAAATGTCTCCTCAAAGTCGATACCCTCAATTTGAGAGTACCCTTGTGCTACAAGTCTAGCCTTGTTCCGCACTATGTTGCCATCCTCATCGGATTTGTTCCTATAAATCCACTTGGTGCCTATCACATTAGTGCTTTTAGGCCTAGGAACTAGAGTCCAAACCTCATTCCTTTCGAATTGGTTTAGCTCTTCTTGCATGGCAAGAACCCAAAACTCATCATTCAATGCTTCATCAACCTTTTTGGGTTCAATTTGAGAGGTGTAGCATGTAAAGCTAATGAGATTAGCTATTTGACGCCTTGTCCTAACACCCTCATTCACATCTCCAATAACATCCTCCTTGTTATGGAGTCTTCTAACCCATGGAGCGGGTTCATTAGAGTCCAAGAAGGGGACTCTAGTAATAGGTTGTGTGACTTCATTATTGTCATTGGAGGTCCCAACATTGGGAGTCACCACAACCCTCTCCAAAGGAGAGTCATCCTCTAAAACTTCCTCCTCCTCATGGTCATTCGACTTGAGCCTAGTATCATCAATGACAACATTGGATGATTCCATGACGGTTCGAGTCTTCAAGTTGAAAACTCTATAGGCTCTACTATTCAAGGCATAGCCAATAAAGATACCCTCATCACTCTTAGCATCAAATTTGCCAAGAATGTAGCATTTGCTTCCAAATGTGTGGAAGTAGCTAACATTTGGCTTCCTACCCTTCCATAACTCATAGGAGGTGTTTCTAGATCTCGGCCTTAGGAAAACACGATTCCCTATATAGCAAGCCGTATTGACGGCTTCGGCCCATAGGTTCCTAGGGACATTGTTGCTAAGCAACATCACTCGGGCCATCTCTTGAAGGACCCTATTATTCCTCTCAACAACTCCATTTTGTTGAGCTGTCCTAGGAGCCGAGAACTCATGGGAAATGCCTAAGCTATTGCAATAGCTTTCAAAAGAGGCATTCTCAAATTCCCTCCCATGGTCACTTCTAATCCGTTTAATGCTTTTAATGTTAGAATTCATTTCATTTTGTATTTTAGTACAAAGCATTTTAAACTTATCAAAAGTTTCAGATTTTTCTCTAAGAAAATATGTCCATGTAAATCTAGATAAATCATCAACACAAACAAAAATGTATCTCTTTCCACCTAAACTCTCGGTTTGCATAGGACCCATGAGATCCATGTGGAGAAGCTCTAGGGGCTCCTTGGTGGAGAGATACTTGCCCTTTTTGTGCATGCTCTTGGTTTGTTTTCCTTGTTGACAAGGTCCACAAATTCCATTGGCTTTCTTCCTAAGCTTATGGAGGCCACGCACACAATCGAACTTTCCTAGAGTTCTTAAATCCCTAAAGTTTATGTGGCCAAGTCTTTCATGCCACAACTCTATTTGCTCATCCATGGACACATTGTTTGAGACAATTCTAGGTTCAAGACAATAGCAATTGTCGCTAGATCTCATACCTTTCAATAAGGTTTGTCCATCGTGCTTTAGGATCGAGCAATCATCTTTACAAAACAAGACGGAATATCCTTCATCACTTAGATGTGAAATGCTTATTAAATTAGCTTTCAAGCCATCAACAAATAAAGCATCGGATAAATAGGGTAAACCGGGAACGGAAATGGTTCCTTTCCCTACAACTTTCTTTTTGGATCCATCACCAAAAGTGACATATCCTCCTTCCTCCATAACAAGAGTCTCGAAGAAACTCTTGTTTCCCGACATGTGCCTAGAGCACCCACTATCTAAATACCAAAAATTAGAAGAATTTGCCTTCAAGGCTATTTGAGCAACATGGCAAACATTTTCATTCTTTCTAATCCACCTAGAAGCAATATCTGCTTTCTTAGTGGTCTTTGGTAATTGGGCTCTAGATGTCCTAGGATCATGCATAACAATTTTATCATTCCTAGGAACATGCATCTTGGCTCTATTCTTTCTCTTCTCAATCATGTTTCGTGTTTTACACATTTTAATATATCGAAAGCAATGTGGTCTAATATGACCTTCAAATCCACAAAAATGACATATATGAGTAAAATAAGGAATCATACCTTGTCCTTGTCTTTGTGGATGAATGGGTTCAAGGCATCTTCATTATTGAACCGGTCTAGATTGCTTCCTAGCTTGAGGTTGCATGATTGACATTTTTCCTTTGTGAGCCAAATTTGGAGGAATGTTGGCTTGAGAGACCCTAGGGGGTTGGGGTTGAGGTTGCCTTTTTGGCCCCATCTTCACTTGTGCATTTGAACATTGTCTTATTTCTAACTTCTTCCTAGGAATTTGCACAAATGAAGTTTCTTCGTTCCTCAAACTCTTGACAAACACGGTCTTGTTAGAGGTTGAGATCTTCTTGCCATCTTCATACCCAAGACCCCTCTTGTCACATGGACTCTTTCCAACACCAAGCATATGGTCAAATTTCTTGGTGCTAGAATCCATCCTAGTCATCGACTCTTTTACTTCTTTAAGCTCCCTCTTTAGACTTTCTTCATTCCTCATAGATAAGACTAACTCCTCTTTTAGCTTATCTTCCATCTTCTTGAATTTTTCCACTTGTTCACTTAAGTGGTCATTATGAGATGAAAGCTCAAGATTTTCTTCTCTCAACATCTTGATCTTTCTTGTGCTCTTGATTGCTAAATCATTAAACTCGGCATGGTATTTAGCAAGCACCTTTTTCTCCACAAAACTATTTATGGAGTTAGAAGAGGAATCACTTTCTTCTTCACTTGAGTCATTTTCCTCTTGACTCAATTCCTCTTTCTCACTAGCACTTTTGCTTTTATGGGAAGAGGCAAAAGCTAGGAGATTAGCCATGAGCTCTTCATCATCCGAAGACTCATCTCCTTCATAGGAGTCATCACTACTTCCAGTCCAAGTGGCGGCCATCACTTTTTCCTTCTTCTTCTCATTGTGATTTGTATATTCAGGGGCAAAGTGACCTATGCCACCACACTCGAAACATCGGACCCCTTTCCTTTCGGTCATTTCGGTCCTTTCTTGCCTAGGTTCAAGCTTCTTGAAAGAGCCCTTTTTCTTCAAATCTTGACCTTTTGATCCAAAGCCCTTTCTTCTAAACTTCATAACCTTGTTGAACCTTTTTACAAACAAGGCAAGGTCTTCATCCGAGTCAATCTTCTTTGCCTCCTTTTCATCCTTGGAGGTTTTCAAAGCAATTCCTTTTTACTTTTTAGGAGGTGTGGAGATAGAACCCTTCCTAGACTCATAAGCTAGAAGTCTCTCAATCACCTCACTCGGCTTCATATCATTGTATCCATTATTTTCTTCTAAAGCCGTTACTTTTGATTCAAACCTATCCGGAAGAGATCTCATAATCTTTTGCTTGATTCTCTTATCCGAATATGGATCACCAAGTTGATGACTTTGGTTGAGTATGTCCATCAACTTGATCTCGAAGTCGTTGAAGCACTCATTCTCCTCCATTTTAAGCATCTCGAATTGAGTTTGGAGGACTTGAAGCTTAGAGTCCTTCACCACTTCGGTTCCCTCATGTGCAATCTCTAGGATGTCCCAAGCCTCCTTAGCTATCATAGTATTTTGAATCAATTTGTATTGATTTTCGTCCATAGCACACAAGATGGCATGCATCGCCTTCCTATTCCACTTTGAAGCCTCAAACTCTTGCGCGTTCCATTGCGCCTTTGGCTTCAATACTTCTTCTCCTCCACCATCGGGAGTCATCTTGGGTAGATCATATCCGTCTTCCACCGCCATCTATGCACGGTCATGAATTTGGCATATGTAGGTTTCCATCTTCCCTTTCCATTGGGAATAGTTCAATCCGGTAATAAGTGGAGGCCTTGTGCTAGAAGCACCTTCGTTGCCACCACCATTTCCACCGTTTTCACTCATAGTGTTTATGAATGAATGGAATGAATACAAGTGTATGAATGATCAAAAATCACACAAAATGCAAAACACACCAAAATAAGCAAGGATCACCTATGTATGTCTAGGAACCCGCTCTGATACCAATTAAAACAAATTATAGCACGGTGTGTATAAAACTATCTAGAGGGGGGGGGGGGGGGGGTGAATAGATTTTAAGCTTTTTACCCAATTTTTTGTGTTAGTCAAAATTACGAAATTACCCCTAAATAGATAAAGCAATAAATCAAGTATAAAATGCGGAAATTAAATAACACTTGATTTTTACATAGAAACCCTCACGGGAAAAACCACGGGCTAGTAAGTAAGCCACACTCGAACCTCGAATCCACTAAATGTGTAAAATGATTACAACCTAATCCCAGAAGTAATCACACACCTACCTAATCCCGGTATGAGTGAACCTAGTCCAATTTGCTTGCGATCTAAGCAACCTAATCCCGGAAGCTACACACAAGACTTACTTTCTCAATGAAGAGAATAAAACCCTAAGTGAATATATGAATATTCAAATGCAACATAGAGCAAGGGAAACCCTATATGCTTATCTAAGATGATTAATATGCAATTAGAATAATCCTAGATATTAAAAACTAAATGACATGTTCAATCAAATAGTTTAGCTAATCAAGATTAAGCACAAAACCTAATTAGCTATCACAATACAACTTCTCAAACATACATCACACTAATCTCAATCTTGTATCAAAAGATATATGAAAATCATACAAGTAATAAATTGAGATTGCTTGTTAAGAAAAACACAAAATATGTAAGATATTAGTGAAAAGCTTACCAAGCAAAGTATGATGAAGAATCCATGCAAAGAGACATCTAGATGATCTAGGATGATACTAGATGATGATTGATGATCATGAAAAAGTGTTTGAGTGAATAAAATTTGAGTTCTTGGAAATTTTTCTTCTCTTGAAAAAATATTCTAAGTATGAAATCTGAATATGAACTCTCTTGATTGACCTAAAGTCAAAGTGGCATATATATATGGGCCCAAATCAAGGTGTGGTCATTTTGATAAGTTGGCCTAATATTTGCCTTGGGCGCTGTACGTAGAGCGCCTCTTGTACAGTGCCTGTACAGCGCCTGTACAGCGCCTGTACAGCGCCCCAACTCTGTTCTCTCAGGAAAACAGAGTGGCGCTGTACGAACAGCGCTTCTGTACAGCGCTCGTACAGCGCCCACTCAAAATGCATCAGACCTGATGCATTTAAAACACAATTGCAATCAGGTCTTGATCGGGCGCTGTACGAACAGCACTTTTGTACAGCGCTCGTACAGCGCCCATCCAAAATGCATCAGACCTGATGCATTAAAACGACCATGTTTGCATCAGGTCTTGTGGGCGCTGTTCAGAATAGCGCTTTGTAGAGCGCTTTGAATAGCGCCCTTTGCAATGCAAGAATGCCAATGTTATGCAAGACAAGACAATGGGTAATGCAATAAGCAATCAAACTAACATGCAAGAAGAGATGAAAATTATCATTAATGCACAACACAAATAAACACAACATACAAGGATTAAACATATGCATGAGTTGTGAGTGTGTGCAACTATCTCTTTAAGACAAGTAAGCACATAGAAATTTACCTTTGGTGTTTATCAACACGAGGTCTTCAAAAGGGCTTCGAACAATAAAACCGATACCTAGGCTACCCTTACAAAGAACCCCAACATGTGGTTTGTCCACGAAATGAGCCAATCAACAAATGGGAACCAACAAGTTTTACTATGTAACAATGAATTACACACTCAATCTCTCTTTCACTATTGCAATTATATGCTTTTTGCATGCTTGTACATAATGGCATTAAGTGTCTATTTATACATGCATAGAACCCTAATTCTTTGTATACAAGTAAAGAAAGTTGACTAGATTTAGTAGGACTTTGATTTGTTGGAGTCACTTTTATCTTCTTTCATGTTTTGCATATCCTATGCATTAAATGAATTAGATCCCCTATTGAATTTGGACTCCAATATCTTTGAGGAAATTTGTTTCCTTATTGGAGTGTGCTTCATGGTTCCTTGATTAGATAAGATTCTTCCTCTTTGTATTTGAGTCGTGGTTAACTTGGTATTATTGTCTTTTACACGCCTTTGGTAGATCAGTTTTCTAACCCGACCGGGTCTTCTTTACTCAATCAGTTTCTCAACCTAACAAGTGTCTTTTTTATCTAATTAATTGTTTAACCCGATCAGGTTTTCTTTATCCGATTGGTTTGCTAAACCCGATCGTTGCTAAACCCAATCGGATCTCGCTGGAGCCAAAGGCTGAGATTTGGTCAACTGCAACTGATTTTCTCTAACTAATTGATTTTTGGTGACATGGCATACTTGATCACTATTTTACTCGGTAATGATGCTGACCTGTCGGTTTATTATATTTTACTATTGTTAATTGAAAATTGTCACCGGGGTGAAACTCCAATTAACAACTTTCAAGGGACCACGATTGTAACAGACCACGGTCCGTAGGGGTATCACGTAGTTCGATACCTATGCAAATCTCTGAAAATAATTTGGTGTAACAATGGTGGAAAAAGGGACAGATAATTTATTATACTATGATAAGAGAAAAATACAAATCATTATACTATCAAGGCATAAAATACAATATATGGATGATTCTTGGTAGGTCTATGTAGAAGGCGATATGGTTGATAGGTCTTGACGGGTAACCATAGGCGAAGTCTGACACAGTTGGCGATGGAGCTTTCATGCGAGTCGATAAGTGGAAATCTCTAGGGTTTCTGAATCTTAGTATTAGGATTGCCGAGTTCTCTCCTTTTTTTTCGTTTGATATTGTTAACCGCCAAAAATGGCAAGGATCAAAGAAGAATTTTCCATCGACCTCGGAAATTAAGTCGGGGTAAAAAGCTACCAAGGAAAAGGTATCCTGATACCCCTCCTTTCTACAAAAAAAGGCCAGGGTACGAACTTCTACCCACCACGATCAGGTCTAAGACTTCCAGGACCTAGAAAGTACTAGGAAACCCCGAAGATAAAGCTCCAGGGACTCCACTGTTACAAGATCCTAGTACCTGTCTGCCTCCAGGTACCCCGGTATCTCGGTACCCCGATACGCTAAAGCATAATTCGAGAAAAACAAGAAGAAGGCAAGGTACTTGAGTATCCCGATCCACTAAAAGCTAGTGATAGGCACCTGGTGAATAAATGGCCACGTGTTAATACAAAAATCCCAGTGCTCCGACCCCGCCTAAAACAAGAGCAGGTTCCCCGAACAGCAAACCGAGTAAAAGGACAAGCATTAAATGCCATCATTTGAGACAGAATAATACATTCATTCCCGCCACACAGAATCCTATTTGAAATGGGAGTCAACTCCCACTCAATCCGTCGAAAAAGGAATCACTTAATTTTAGGGATCAAATTCCCCGACGAATTCGTTGATCGCCAAGGAAAGACCCGTAAATTGCTAAAACCCTAGACCAAAGTTCTAGGAGTGCAGGGCAAGAAATGGACCTATATATTCACCATATGATCGGAGAGAAGGAGGGACCGAACCCTACTTGATACTTTTCCACTTATCAACATGCACAAGAGCTCCATCGCCATTGCCCATTAAGTTTATTTTTTCTCATAACCATAGCTATGATAGATCTTCTTTGTAACGCCACCATGTATTCGCTATCAATAATATGAGTTATATATTCGATCTATTATTTACACGAACCTTTTTTTAACTACTATCAATACACCATTTTTATTGAATCTCTAGGAAGCTAAAGGTATCGAACTATGTGATACCCCTCCGACTGAGATCTACCGCGATCCCGGTCCCTTGAATTCTTAATTGGAAAAAATCACCCCAGTAACAATTTTTGGTTAACAGATATCATGTTGTATATATAGGTCTTGTTTCTTGCCATGCACTCCTATAGTTTCAGTCTAGGGTTTTAGCAATTACAGGACTTTCCTTCGTGATTAGCGAGATTGTCGTGGGATTTGATCCCTATAATCAAGCGATTCTTTCTCTGGCCGATTGTGTAGGAGTTGACTCCCAATTCAAATAGAACTTTTAGTGGCGGGAATGAATATACCTCTTTATTTGACCTGAACGATGACGTTTTATTGTCGTTTTAAACTGTCTTTTGAGTGTGCTAGACTTACCTTTACAATCTGTTCTTCCTAGTGCTTTAATTGTCTAGCCAGCCGGTTTAAGGAAGGAGCGAGGTAACTTACCCCTTTATGGGATCGGGGTATCGGTACATCTGGGTATCCGAACACTGACTGATGTTGTAACGAGGTGTCAAAACAATAAAGTATCGGGATACTTGATATGCGTGGTAGTGAGGTACTTTAGGACCTTGTTTTCTGTGTTGCCCGCTACTTGGGAATCATGGCGTCCTTGATCTTAGTCTGGATAGTCCGGAGGTGTACCATAGTATTTTGGTTCGAATTCTTTATAGGAGGTAGCTGGATTCTGCCTTAGTAATTCTTTCAACCTTGAATCTGGATGAAAAATTCTTCTTTGAACCTTCGCCAATTTTTGCGTTTAACAACTATTAACAATACCGCCTTAAATATTTGATCTAAGTACCTTGTTTGGTCTCGAAAAAAGATTCGCTCGGTGAGATATATTTAACTATACCCTTTAAGTTTTGTCCTCTAGCTCATTAATGAAGGTTTTACCTTAACAGCTAAGCATTTAATTTTAGCTACAACACTTGACTGTTCAACTGATTTGATGAGCTGATGGGACTCGTGGTTACTGATCTCACTCTTTAACTGACACTTGTCAGGTTGTTAGTGGGCGTGTGGGAGGTGATTTTCAAAGAACGTGCAACAACCCCCACTGACACACATACTTTCTTCAAACGTGGGATGACGTCTATGCCACCTATAAAATTTGAAACCCTTCATTTTCCCTCTATCTCAAACTTTTCGTGCAATTTTTCTCTCAAGAGCCAAATTCTAATGTTCAAGACTCTCATTTTCTTGAGCTTCGTAGTTTCGAAGGTTCTTCGAGATCTTTAGCTTTCCGTTGGTGTTGAACATCAAATTCCTTCCAAGATCAACGTCTTTTCTTTGCTTCATCTCGAGATATCATGTTAGTTTTCATAGAACCTCGCACTTGCCATCGTTTCATTAAATTATTGTGCTAAGCTATCGAAGCTGGTGATACAGAGACTGCTAATAGTATCGAATCTATAATGAGAAATAACCCTCAAGTTTTCACTTTACAATCTCAACTTGTAGCTCATAATATTGATTATATTTTTGCACAACCTAAATTTCATTTTGTATCTGCTAATCCCACTGTTTCTCCTATCAAACCTTGTCTAGAAATGACAAGATCAACCGGCACCGGTTAGGGTAGCAAACCTACTACTAAAGCTTCTTCCTCGAACGACTTAAAGATTACGTCACAAACAATTCAGTTAGATAAGAAACATCGGGCGCAATTGCTGAGATTTTCTGCTGTCTAGCCTTCTGCCTATAATACTAAAGTTAAGGCAGTCACTGATCGGGAGATCCTTAAATACACTAAAAGGTTTGACATTTCTCATTCTCTCAGGCTCTTTTGTGAAGAGAATCGAGCTATTCACGTACTATAACGGCACTATTCACAGGTGACGCGGCGGCAGTGCGGCACTGTTCACAGTAATTTTATGGTATTTTAGCAGCATTTTTCAAGGGGGTGACGTGGTGAGGGCATTATTCATAGACAATATAACGGCACTGTTCATGAAAAAAAAAACATTTTGTCTATATTGCCGCACACTACTTTCGAGGAGAGGGTTATGGCTCTGCTAGGTTTAGGGTTTTGCATGTGAATGGTAGTTAGGGTTTAGGATTTCTGGTTGTCGTTATAAATGGTTTCTAAGTCCATGGATCTAATGAGTATGGAGGCTTAGTTGTATGTTTCTTCTTCAGTGGGGTCACGTGCAGTTCCTTCAAGGCCATATTCTTTGGTCTATTTACGACCCCATAGTGGCAAGACGGTTGATGGCTGGGCTAATCCGTTGGTGGGAAGTTCCTCACTGTCCGTTAGAGGTTCTTTGCCTAGAGGTAAGGCTGTTGTTGGCGGGGTGGATCTGCTTGTGGGCAGTTCCTTGCCTCTATCATCCATTATGGGCTCTTATGCGGATCTTTTTTAGGTTGCCCTGATTTAGGTGGATAATGTTTCCGGTACTTCAATTCTTTTGAAAAAAGGTGGTTATGTGGCTGTTCGGGTGGATCCCTCTACTTATAAGTCTAGATTGGAGGTTTGAAAATGTTAACCAAAAATTGTCACTGGAGTGAATTTCCAATTAACAATTCTTATGATTGAAATCGGGGTAGATCACAGTCGGAGAGATATCAAGTAGTTCGATAACTATGGGTTATTAGTAAAGCAAATTAAATGCAATGATGATGATGGATCAAAAACAGTATGGCAATAAGATCACATATAACACGTTTTTATTGATAATAAACACATAGTGAAAGTACAATGGAGTCTTTTTATGGCTATGGTAAATGGTTAAAACTCAGTTGGCGGTGGAGCTTTCGTGCATGTCGATAAGTGGAAAAGAATACTCTAGGGTTTTGGACTCAAGTTGCCGTCCCTTTTCTGTATGGTAACATGTTGTATATATACATCCCAATGCTTGCTGAGCACTCCTCTAAATTTGGTCCAGTGACCTAGTGATTTTCGGGATGTTCCATGACGATTGGCAAGAAGATCGTAGGATTGATTCAAGGAATCAAGCGATCCCTTTTTTGGCGGAATGTGATAGAGTTGACTTTGCTTTCAAATATAACTCTTGAGTGGCGGGAACGAGTCAATTTCCTTAGTATTAAAACGTTAACGTCTCACTGTCCTTCTTTATAGCTTGGCCTTGGCATTCCTGATCTTACCTTGATATTTGGTAGTCTGTTAATCTGATATTTACTGCTTGGTTGGCCAATTCTAGGAGGGATCGGGGTACATAGGCATCCTTCCTCATACTAGATCACAGTATAAAAGTACCGGGGTATCAGGATACCGGGTTGGTGTGGTAGTAGGATACTAGGATTTTGTAGTGGTGGAGTCCTTAGGAACTTGGCTTCTGTGTTTCCTGGTACATGGGAGTCTAGGAGCCCTTGATTTTGATCCAGACTGGTAGAAGGCTTACCCGGTTACTTTAATGGCGGGGTACCAGGATGCTCTTCTACAATGCCTTTCTCTCTCAATTATTCTCCAATGTTGATGGAAAATTCTTCTTTGAACCCCTGCCATTTTTGACGGTTAACAGAAGTCCCCCCTGACTTGAACACCGGTATCTTACTGGGGTTGGAGTCAAGATACCAGGATATATGAAAGGTTTTTCTTATCTTATCTAGCTGGTTTCTATTGTCTTGGAGGAAATCTTCCTTCAGCACGCTCATAATGAATGAGCAATCCACGTGTCAAGCCCTGAGTGGTCCGCTTATTTGAATGGGCCATTTTTTTGGCATGATTTTCTTAAAACCGTCTCTTACATGTTTCCGGTTATTAATTCTGGTTTCCTTACCCATTCAGGTAACTACATTCCTTCCTCTATAAATAACCCATCATTCTTCCTTCTTTTTACACCAAATTCAAATTTCAAAAATCAGAACCCTAGCCTTCTCTTTCTAAAACTTTTTCTTCTGTCCAGTAACTTTCCAAGCTTACTTATTCTTTTTCTTTTTCTTTTTCTTTCTGTAATGGTGACTCCATTAGACCTTTTCGTTACTTCACAAGACCCTCATCTAACTTCACCAAATCCTCTTGACAGCCTCAATGACCTCCTAGATTTGGAGAAGGTCGACTCAGAGGAGAGCTCCCAATCACTGATGAGGAAAAAGAGAGGTCATGTGGAGGGCGACATTGCTGGTAGTAGCAACCCTTCTCAGCGTCGCCGTTCTATGAGGAATCCTAGAAATGGGTCAGGCTTTAACAACCAACCCAAAGACCCAGTCCAAATCGTCGACGAAAAGGACGACGAGGATGTCGAAGATAAAGGGGATGGTACTCTGGCTATTTATTCCACGGGGGTACTTATTGGTCCTCTTTCCTCTTTCCTCTTTCCTCTTTCCTCTTTCCTCTTTCCATGAAGGTCAGATTATCTCGGATTCCGTTTACACCGTTGACACCTTGGCTCACTTGAGGAGGGATTATAGGATTCCTAATACCATCACCCTTTCTTTCCCTCATCGGGGTTATGATGTGTATACCCCTCCTCTAGACCGCCTTCTAATTCATGTAGCCACCTTCGAGTGCGGGGTCAGGCTTCCTCTTCATCTCACCCTTCGTAGGGTACTTGTCGCCCTGGAACTGCCCCCTACAAATCTCGCTGTGGTTCTAGAAGCACTTGACGGGTTTCTTAGTGCTCTGGAAGGTGAAATGTGAGAAGGATGATGTTGTAAGGGAACCTGGTTTTGATGAGCTCCGGTACATCTTCCAGGTAGCAAACTTGGTGCCTAGGGGCCAATTTTACCTGAGAGCATTTAATAAGATGAAGTTCATCGTACTTGGGGCAAACGTGAAGTATAACCAGCCCTGGAAGGACAAATGGGTCATGGTAGAAGGAGATTGGGGCCATTCAGTACATATCGGGGGAACTGAGTACCTAGTCCCTACCCAATTTACCAAGAGGGATAAATAGGACAAGGGGGATATCTCCACGGAGTCTATTGGCGTCCTTAAGAGGATCCAGGAGAGGAATTATACGAATATGAAGTACCCCTCCAACGATGCCTATGAAGGAGCTAGGTTGGACCGGTATCTCAGGATCTCCATAGCTCATTCGGGTATGTGATTCTGCATTTTTTTTTACTTGGTACTGACCCTTCTTCAAGTAGTTTCTACTACTCCTCTCCTGCCTCCTTCTCCTACTTCTTTAGGATTGAGATTCCTAGATCCCCTTCCAGCCAACTCTCTTGTTCCTTCTCCTATTTCTGGTGTTGGAGCAGGTGCTGCGTTTGGGTCCATATTGCCCGTATCAACCCTTCCTCTGGCTCTAGAGAGGTTGCTTCCACACCTTCCTACTCCTCTTCCCACCCAAATTCCAGCACGTCCAACCTTGGGTGAGATGTTGGCGCAGGCTGCAAGGGATCGGGGTTCACCAGTCCAAACCCAAAGGCAAGCTTCTGGTATTGCTACTCCCAGGCCTGCTATAGTAGCTTCTTCACCTCATCCTCCTTCAACAGTATCTGCCCGGTGCCCAACCAGGGTAGAGAGAGAGAGAAAAAAGTGCTACTACTGCGGCCACTCCTCTTGCTGATCTTCCCTTTGGATCGGGGTCACGGGATTATAGCCAGGAGGAGATAGTATCCAGGTTCATTGCTGCTTATCCTATGGGAGGCCTGCAGTCGATATCCTCCTTGCCCACAGATATCCCGGTCACCAAAGGAGCTTATCTATTTGCTAAGGTACAAACCTTGACCTTCTAGCTTGCTTGGTATAATTTTTTAGAATGTACTTATTATTTTTGTTAACCTCCAAAAATGGCGGGGACCAAAGAAGAATTTTCCATCAGGTTCGAAAAATGAGTCGGGGTAGAAAACAATAGTTTTTAGAGGTATCTTGGAACCCCGCCTACCTACAATGAAGTTAGGGTATGAACCTCCACCTACCCCGGCCAGATCTAGAACCTTCAAGACCAAGAAAGCATTAGGAAACCTCAAAGACAAGGCCTCAGAGACACTACTGCCACAAGGTCTTAACGCCTGCCTACCCCGGGTATCCCGGTACCCCGGTATCCCCGTAGTCCGATACCCGATATTCCCAAACCTCATTTAAGAAGATCAAGAGGAAGGTGGGGTGCCCGAAGCATCCCGACCCATTAAACTCGTGGCATACACATAGCAAGTTAACACCAGGGTCCCAGTATACCGACCCCGCCTGAAGCGGGAGGCGGGTACCCCGAACAGCAGACCGAATAGGAAGATAAACATTAAACGCCACCGTTCAAGACAGAAACTCAAGTTAGAACGCGGCATTCATTCCCGCCATACAGAATCATATTTTAAATAGAAGTCAACTCCCATCAAATCAGAAGAAAATAGGGAATCACCTGATTGAAGGAATCAATTCCCCGACGAACCCGTTGATCGCCAAGGAAAGACCCATAATTTGCTAAAACCCTAGACCGAAGTTCTAGGAGTGGACAGCAAGAAACGGGCCTATATATATTCATCATATGACGACAGAAAGGAAGGATCGAAACCCTACCAGACTTTTTTCCACTTATCGACTGACACAAAAAAGCTCCATCACCATTGCCTACCAAGTTACTTTCGTTTTTATTGTTGTTATGATCATGCTTATGTTTTCAACAGATTGTAAGTTTTCAACAGATTGTAAGTTTCATTATATGTTATACTAAATAAAATAAGTTGAATTTCATTCCATCGAATACCAGAATCTTTGTCATCCCACTATTATATGCCACACTTAGCCGATTTGTAGGAACCAGCAGGATATCGAGCTACTAGGTATCCCGCTAGCCCAGATCTATCCCGATCTGGGTCCCTCATAAACCGTTAATTAGAAATTTCACCCCGGTGACAATTTTTGGTTAACACTTTGGCGACGTCTGTGGGAAAAAAAACTCTCCACCCTTCACAAACTATCATGTTCAACCCAGAGGAAGTTAGAAGATAAGGCTTCAATCCTCCCAGGGGCAGCCTGCAAACTCAGGGCCCCATTCTCTCGCTTCCACTGATCGGACCAAATATGGTATGATTTTGTACCCTTATTTCCTACTCTTTGTGCTTAATTCTCGGGCATTTTCCCGTATTTAATGTTGCAAAATCAAGTGTTTCAGGTTTATGAGGCCTCAAAGGAAATTGTGAAAAAAGAAGAAGAACTTAGTATGAAAGAAGAGCATAAAGATATGAAGCAGGGCATTCTCGCCACTTGCTAAAGAAAGGTCGCCATTTGGTTGCCCTAGGGTCGCCATGGCGACAGAATGGTTTATTAAAAGTCGCCATTTGGTCGCCCCAGGGTCGCCATGGCGATATACCATATTTCTCCAAGAAAGTGCATCAGGTGTGGTCGTCATTTGCATGTCGCCATGACGACATTCAATGCCAAATGGCAACCTCCTCCCAAATTCCTCAGTATCGCCATTTGCAAAGGGCGAAAAAGATGATACTCATGGCGACAATAGGATCTCAGAATGCGTAACAGTATGTCGCCATGAGGTCGCTATAGCGACATAAATAGCGACACAAATAGCGACATTCCCGCCACATCAGCTTTCCAAGAGATTTTCAGCACAAAAATCAAGCCAGTATAAATATCCCTCTTCTCTGAGTTTGAAAGGGAGGAATATACAGAGTTTTAGAGAGAACACTTTTTACTTAGCATTTTAGACCTAGATTTTCTTCCATGACTCCCACTTCCAAATTCCTCCATTTCTAACCTTGAACTACCTTTTCCATCAAACACTCAACACCAAATCTATCCTACCTCACCAAATCATTTCTCTCTCACCATATTCTTCACCTTATTACCTTAGTCACACACCATTTGTCACTCATAACACTAGTACACAAGGAGCATCTAAGGAGGGAAAGGATTGAGCATTAAAGAAGGTGACCTACGGGTGATTTCCTCATTATTTACTCTCTTTTTCTATTTGTAACTATGTGTAGCTAAAACCCCCAATCTAGGGGGTTGGTGTTAGAAACATTTGGACTTAGGGTTGCTTGACTATATTTTAATTGAATCTCTATGTATTTTCTATTTATTATATCTTTAGATTCTTGTCACTATATGATTGATTTGTATATCAACCTATTAATCATAATCTTGCTAGAATAATCTATTATATAATCACCTTTGGAATGACAACCTTATTTGATTAAAGAATTCAATAAATAGGATAGATTATTATAGGAAATACCAACCACAATAATCCAAACCTTGTTGTGAGGTTAATCCATTTGAGATTGGTTCTTTATGATAGTTTAAAAAGCACCCTTAATCCATTTCCAACTTCACTAATCCTCTAGCGTATCTCTTAATTGAATTCACCCACTTCTCTTATTTTAGATTGTTGAGATTCTATTTTCCTTATCACTTTTATTACTTTTACTTTATGCATGTTTTGTGGTATTTTAAACCACCCACTATCCACTTTTATGATTTATATTATCTCAATCTTAGATTAGTTAATCAACCTAACCATTACTTCATTTCCCTGTGGAATGAATCCAACTTACCATTATTACGTTTCATATCCTAAAAGGGATTCCTAAGTGGTAAAACATTATTTTCCTACAAGATCACACATATATTTATATTGTTTTTATGTGTACAAACGACCTCATCATCCACTTAGAGAAATCAAGGGAAAAGGAAGGGAACCAGAAGCTAGATCTCGGCACTAGTTCCACCGCCTAATCCCGAATCAGCACCACAGGACCCCGCGGTCCCGGAAGCAACTTGGGAGGCCATAGAGCAACATGCTGCTGCCTATGTAGAAAGAGTCCGTCTTCGGATGATCGCTCAAGGAATACCTTTTGAAGCACCCAGATTTGCAGAAGGGGCTGGACCAAGTACCCGGATATCGGTTTTTGATAGACTCAAGCCGCTTCTACCTCTGCCACTGCAGGATCACCCCGAAGATCTTAGACATCGGCTGGTGAAATTGGCCATTGACATCATGCCTAGAAGGGCCTAGTCAACGACAAGGCCGACGGTAGGAAAAAAAGGTCCTCAGCCCAATGCAGGTGGCCGTACTGGATCCAGGAGGGACCAACAAGATACCCGGCCTCGGGCGGAGGAGCGCGAGGAACCTACTGTGGAATCAGAAACTTCGGACAATGAAAACTCTATAGTCTAGTCCGGACACAACGGATCTAAACGCCTTGAGGATCAGATGGCCAAGATGGCGAAAGAGCTCGAGGAATTGAAGAAACGGAAACATCAGGGTACCCGGAAGAACCCCCTAAGGGAGATGAACGTGCCTTTCTCCAGAAAGATTCGGGAAGCTGAGCTCCCCCCCAAATTCAAGATGCCCACCGAAAAATATTCTCGATCAGAGGACCCCGTGAGTCATATGGAGAGTTTTGTCCACTAGATGGACATCTAAAACGCTACCCTATCGGTTATGTGCAGGATGTTCCCTTATATTCTGACCGACTGTGCTAAGACTTGATGAAACAAATTATAGCACGGTGTGTATAAAACTATCTAAAGGGGGGGGGGGGGGGGGGGGGGGGGGGGGGGGGGGGGGGGGGGGGGTGAATAGATTTTAAGCTTATTACCCAATTTTTCGTGTTCAGTCAAAATTACGAAACTACCCCTAAATAGATAAAGCAATAAATCAAGTATAAAATGCGGAAATTAAATAACACTTGATTTTTACGTGGAAACCCTCACGGGAAAAACCACAGGCTAGTAAGTAAGTCACACTCGAACCTCGAATCCACTAAATGTGTAAAACGATTACAACCTAATCCCGGAAGTAATCACACACCTACCTAATCCCGGTATAAGCGAACCTAGTCCGATTGCTTGCGAATTAAGCAACCTAATCCCAGTCACAACACAAGACTTAATTCTCTAAAAAGAGATTAACACCCTAAGTGAATATATGAATATTCAAATGCAACATAGAGCAAGGGAAACCCTATATGCTTATCTAAGATGATTAATATGCAATTAGAACAATCCTAGATATTAAAAACTAAATGACATGTTTAAACAAATAGTTTAGCTAATCAAGATTAAGCACAAAACCTAATTAGCTATCACAATACAACTTCTCAAACATACAACACACTAATCTCAATCTTGTATCAAAAGATATATAAATAACATACAAGAAATTAATTGAGATTGCTTGTTAAGAAAAACACAAAATATGTAAGATATTAGTGAAAAACTTACCAAGCAAAGTGTGATGAAGAATCCATGCAAAGAGACATCTAGATGATCTAGGATGATGCTAGATGATGATTGATGATCATGAAAAAGTGTTTGGGTGAATGAATGAGCAAACTTGGTTGCTTTCTCTCTTAGAAATCTCTCTTTTAAAAATAAGGTTCTTGATGATTAAAGAGTCACACTCAGAACAAGAGAAAGTGATGTATTTATAGGCATGAAAAACAGAGCATGTGAAAAGACAAGTTTGCCCCTGAAACACACCGATCGGCGGTTTCAATCGGCGGCCAGGCCGCCGATCATGACCGCCGAATTGAGCCCGTGAAGAATAGAGCATCAACGACGGTTTCATTCGGCTGTTTTGTGACCGCCGATCCAATCGCCGAATTAGACCGAGAGATAAAATCAATCAGGTCTTGAACGGCAGTTTCGAACGGCGGTTTCGTGACCGCCGATTCAACTGCCAAATTAGACCAAGAGATAAAATCAATCAGGTCTTGAACGGCGGTTGTGACCGCCGATCTTAACCGTAGAATTGCTCCAGACACTTCTGAAAGCAAACGGCGGTTTCATTCAGTGGCCAGGCCGCCGATCATAACCGCCAATCACCTAAATAGGTGAAAACCAAAGAGAAGCCAAGGGTATTCTCCATAGGCGGTCCTCGCGCTAAACCAAGCACATTCTAGTGCATGCGCGGACGTTTCCGAAAGCTATCGAGAAACGAATTACAAGACAACAAGACACAATTACACACAACAAAATATAACAAATAAGTGCAAGTGTGAAATGTGACAAGTGAATAGAATGCACACATATGCAATGTATGTTAAGTGTGTGTGTGCAACTAATCTCTTCAAAGAAAAGTAAGCACATAGAAATTTACCTTCGGTGCTTATCAACACGAGGTCTTCAAAGGGCTTCGAACAATAAACCCGATACCTAGGCTACCCTTACAAAGAACCCCAACATGTGGTTTGTCCACGAAATAAGCCAATCAACAAATGGGAACCTTACAATCTCCCCCTTTGGCTATTTCGTGACAAAACCACCACTTACATTGATTCCTCACAAAGAAATAGAAACTACGGGACAACTATGATTTTCTACAACACAAAGAGATAAGAAAATAAAACTTCAAGTCTTCAATCTCTTGTAGAATAATCAAGCCCTGTAAATAAGATTTCTATATTTTCCAATACAAGTGAAATGTGAGATTAATCAAGTGAGAACAAAAACAAGCATTTGCAAGTTAAAAGTTTAGGCACAACATTATGAAATGTATGTGTATGCAATGCTCCCCCTCAACGGGTTACTCCCCCTTAATGAATGTTCTCCCCAATATGCACAATTACTTCTATATTTTGCAACTCCCCTTAAAATATACTACTCCCCCTTTTTGTCATGATATAGGCAAAGGAGTAGTCCCCAACCGGGTCATTCATAGCAACGAGAGATAGTAGCATGCAAGATTTGCATAATTAATATAAGTCACTTTATGCATCTCAATTAATTGGAGAGAAACAAGGAGATTTATTTGAAAGAAAATGTGTGAATCAAACATGCTTTGCATACAAGACATGTAGCATTCAAGTCCAAAATACAATGGTATTTGGCAAAGCAAATGACAAAGGTTTCTAATAGGAATTCAAACCAATTTCACCAATGTCATGAGTAAAGCAAGGATATAGAATACATTGATTTCAATTTAAGAGCAACTATATCCAACTTTATAAGCGAAACATGGCATGAGCAACTTTGCACCCTTTTTTATTTTTCCGGATAAGATATCCATATGATAGTAGCCATGTTCAACCAATAAAGAAAGAGAGACATTTGGAATATAAATTCCTTTGAACGGATACAAGATCCTTTATTTATTTTGAGTCTCATAAGCTTTCACACAAGTTTTGCATTTTTAAGAATATGTAATTATCAATTCATGCTTTTCATGTGAGCATGTTATATGAATTTCATGCTTTTTCATTTGACATTAGCATGTTATTAAAGAATCATCATGTCATGGAGATAATCATAGGTCATTCAAATCATACTTCCTATATACATCTCATAGTCCAAAAATGCATGTTTGAACATAAATATGACATGGATTGTAAACAAGCAAGGTTCACACTTATTGAATTGAAAACATATATACATATGTGCAACCAAGCTTACTCAAGCAATTAAAAGAAGAGGCATAAGATATTTCAAATTTTTTGCAAGTGACAAGAATGCAAAATAGCTCTATTTGCTTGAGTTCCCCATATAGGGTCAAGAACAAATCACATCACTCCACAAGACATATCCCAATAGATCTACTTAGTGTTTTAAATCTAGTAGCATCTAAGGGTTTAGTAAATAGGTCCGCAAGTTGATCATTTGTACCTACATGTTCAAGTACTATGCATTTATTTTCAACAAGCTCTCTAATGAAGTGATGGCAGATGTCAATATGCTTAGTTCTAGAATGTTGCACCGGATTCTTGGAAATATTACTGGCACTCATGTTATCACAAAAGAGAGTGAGAGTTCCTTGGTTGAATCCGTAGTCTACTAGCATTTGCTTCATCCATAGGAGTTGTGTGCATCCACTCCCCGCGGCTATGTATTCGGCCTCGGCCGTGGACAAGGAAATCGAGTTTTGCTTCTTGCAAAACCAAGACACCAAGTTGTTGCCTAGGAAGAAGCAACCGCCCGATGTGCTTTTCCTATCATCACAATTTCCTGCCCAATCCGCATCACTAAAGCCTACAAGACTAGCATTAGTGTCAAAAGAGTACCAAATCCCATAGTTGGAAGTCCCATTCATATAGCGAATGATTCTCTTTACGGAAGAGAGATGGGACTCCTTGTGATCCGCTTGGTACCTAGCACACACACCCACACCCACACCTACACTAAAAGATATATCGGGCCTACTTGCGGTCAAATAAAGCAAGCTACCTATCATGCCCCGATATAGAGTTTGTTCCACACTTTTACCACTAGCATCCTTGCTTAGCTTCAAAGTGGTACTCATGGGTGTATCACAATGTTTGGCATTCTCTAAACCAAACTTCTTCACTAGGTTTTTGGCATATTTGGCTTGGGTTATGAAAATCCCATCATCTAATTGCCTAATTTGCAAACCTAGGAAGTAACTAAGCTCACCAACAAGACTCATCTCAAATTCATGAGACATGATATCAACAAATTGTTGGACCTTGGTGTTGTTGGTGGAGCCAAATACAATGTCATCAACATAGATTTGAGCTATAAATAACTCATCTTTGTTTCTCTTGATGAACAAGGTCTTGTCAACACTACCTCTTGTGTAGTCATTGTCAACAAGAAATTGAGTGAGGCGCTCATACCAAGCCCTCGGTGTTTGTTTCAACCCATATAGTGCCTTCTTGAGGTGATAGACATGGTTGGGGTGGTGTGCATCCAAAAACCCCTTGGGTTGTTCAACAAACACTTCCTCTTGCAAGAAGCCATTGAGGAAGGCACTCTTGACATCCATTTGGTGCAATTTGAACTTGTGCACACAAGAAATGGACAAGAGAAGCCTAATGGACTCTAAACGGGCAACAGGAGCAAAAGTCTCCTCAAATTCGATACCCTCAATTTGAGAGTATCCTTGTGCTACAAGTCTAGCCTTGTTCCGCACTATGTTACCATCCTCATCGGATTTGTTCCTATAAATCCACTTAGTGCCTATCACATAAGTGTTTTTAGGCCTAGGAACTAGAGTCCAAACCTCATTCCTTTCGAATTGGTTTAGCTCTTCTTGCATAGCTAGAACCCAAAATTCATCATTTAAGGTTTCATCAACCTTTTTGGGTTCAATTTGAGAGGTGTAGCATGTGTAGCTAATTAGATTAGCTATTTGACGCCTAGCTTTAACACCCTCATTCACATCTCCAATAACATCCTCTTTGTTATGGAGTCTTCTAACCCATAGAGCGGGTTCATTAGAGTCCAAGAGAGGGACTTTAGTAATAGGTTGTGTGACTTCATTAATGTCATTGGACATCCCAACATTAGAAGTCACCACAACCCTCTCCAAATGAGAGTCATCATCTAAAACTTCCTCCTCCTCATGGTCATTAGACTTGAGCCTTGTATCATCAATAATAACATTCGATGATTCCATGACAGTTCGAGTCTTCAAGTTGAAAACTCTATAGGCTCTACTATTCAAGGCATAGCCAATAAAGATACCCTCATCACTCTTAGCATCAAACTTGCCAAGTTGATCACGGTCATTTAAAATGTAGCATTTGCTTCCAAATGTGTGGAAGTAGCTAACATTTGGCTTCCTACCCTTCCATAACTCATAGGAGGTGTTTCTAGATCCAGGCCTTAGGAAAACACGATTCCCTATATAGCAAGCCATATTGACGGCTTCGGCCCATAGGTTCCTAGGGACGTTGTTGCTAAGCAACATAACTCGGGCCATCTCTTGAAGGACCCTATTCTTTCTCTCAACAACTCCATTTTGTTGAGGTGTCCTAGGAGTCGAGAACTCATGGGAGATGCCTAAGCTATTGCAATAGCTTTCAAATGAGGCATTCTCAAATTCCCTCCCATGGTCACTTCTAATCCGTTTAATGCTTTTAATGTTAGAATTCATTTCATTTTGTATTTTAGTACAAAGCATTTTAAACTTATCAAAAGTTTCAGATTTTTCTCTAAGAAAGTATGTCCATGTAAATCTAGAGAAATCATCAACACAAACAAAAATGTATCTCTTTCCACCTAAACTCTCGGTTTGCATATGACCCATGAGATCCATGTGGAGAAGCTTTAGGGGCTCCTTGGTGGAGAGATACTTGCCCTTTTTGTGCATGCTTTTGGTTTGTTTTCCTTGTTGGCAAGGTCCACAAATACCATTGGCTTTCTTCCCAAGCTTAGGTAGGCCACTCACACAATTGAACTTTCCAAGGGTTCTCAAGTCCCTAAAGTTTATGTGGCCAAGTCTTTCATGCCACAACTCTATTTGCTCATCCATGGACACATTGTTTGAGACAATTCTAGCTTCAAGACAATAACAATTGTCACTAGATCTCATACCTTTCAACAAGGTTTGTCCATCGGGCTTTAGGATTGAGCAATCATCTTTACTAAACAAGACGGAATATCCTTTATCACTTAGATGTGAAATGCTTATTAAATTGGCTTTCAAGCCATCAACAAATAAAGCATCGGATAAGGAGGGTAATCCGGGAACGGAAATGGTTCCTTTCCCTACAACCTTTTTTTTGGATCCATCACCAAAAGTGACATATCCTTCTTCCTCCATAACAAGAGTCTTGAAGAAACTCTTGTTTCCCGTCAGGTGCCTAGAGCACCCACTATCTAAATACCAAAAATTAGAAGAATTTGCCTTCAAGGCTATTTGAGCAACATGACAAACATTTTCATTCTTTCTAATCCACCTAGAAACAATCTTAGCTTTCTTAGTGGTCTTTGGTACATGGGCTCTAGATGTCCTAGGATCATGCATAATAATATTATCATTCCTAGGAACATGCATCATGGCTCTTTTCTTTTTCTTCTCAATCATGCTTCTAGTTTTGCACATTTTAATATATCGAAAGCAATGTGGTCTAATATGACCATCAAATCCACAAAAATGACATATATGAGTAAAATAAGGAATCATACCTTGTCCTTGTCTTTGTGGATGAATGGGTTCAAAGCATATTCGTTGTTGAACCGGTCTTGATTGCTTCCTAGCTTGAGGTTGCATGATTGGTCTCTTTCCTTTGTGAGCCACTTGTGGAGGAATGTAGGCTTGAGAGACCTTAGGGGGTTGAGCTTGAGGTTGCCTTCTTGGCCCCATATTCACTTGTGCATTTGAACATTGTCCTATTTCTAACTTCTTCTTAGGAATTTGCACAAATGAAGTTTCTTCGTTCCTCAAACTCTTGACAAACACGGTCTTGTTAGAGGTTGAGATCTTCTTGCCATCTTCATACCCAAGACCCCTCTTGTCATATGGACTCTTTCCAACACCAAGCATATGGTCAAGCTTCTTGGTGCTAGAATCCATCCTAGTCATAGACTCTTTTACTTCTTCAAGCTCCTTCTTTAGGCTTTCTTCATTCCTCCTAGATAAGATTAACTCCTCATTTAGCTTTTCTTCCATTTTCTTGAATTTTTCCACTTGTTCACTTAAGTGGTCATTTTGAGATGAAAGCTCAAGATTTTCTTCTCTCAACATCTTGATCTTTCTTATGCTCTTGATTGCTAAATCATTAAACTCGGCATGGCATTTAGCAAGCACCTCTTTCTCCATAAAACTACTTATGGAGTTAGACGAGGAATCACTTTCTTCTCCACTTGAGTCATTTTCCTCTTGACTCATTTCCTCTTTCTCACTAGCACTTTTGCTTTTATAGGAGGAGGCAAAAGCTAGGAGATTAGCCATGAGCTCTTCATCACTTGAAGACTCATCTCCCTCAATAGAGTCATCACTACTACTACTCCATGTGGCGGCCATCACTTTACCTTTCTTCTTGACATTGTGATTAGCACATTCGGGGGCAAAGTGACCTATGCCACCACACTCGAAGCATCGGACCCCTTTCCTTTTGGTCTTCTCTTTCCTAGGCTCAAACCTGTTGTAGGAACCCTTTTTCTTGTAGTTTTGACCTTTGGAACCAAAGTCTTTTTTCCCGAACTTCATGACCCTCTTGAATCTCTTCACAAATAATGCAAGGTCTTCGTCCGAGTCATTCTTCTTTGCCTCCTTTTCATCCTTGGAGGTTTTCAAAGCAATTCCTTTTTGCTTTTTAGGAGGTGTGGAGATAGGACCCTTCCTAGACTCATAAGCTAGAAGTCTCCCAATCACCTCACTCGGCTTCATATCCTTATATCCACTATTTTCTTCTAAAGCCGTTACTTTTGATTCAAACCTATCCGGAAGAGATCTCATAATCTTTTGCTTGATTCTCCTATCCGAATATGGATCACTATGTTGATAACTTTGGTTGACTATGTCCATCAACTTGATCTCGAAGTCGTTGAAGCACTCATTCTCCTCCATCTTAAGCATCTCGAATTGAGTTTGGAGGACTTGAAGCTTGGAGTCCTTCACCACTTCGGTTCCCTCATGTGCAATCTCTAGGATGTCCTAAGCCTCCTTAGCTATCCTAGTATTTTGAATCAATTTGTATTGATTTTCGTCCATAGCACATAAGATGGCATGCATCGCTTTCCTATTCCACTTTGAAGCCTCAAACTCTTGCGCGTTCCATTGCGCCTTAGGCTTCAATACTTCTTCTCCTCCACCATCGGGAGTCATCTTGGGTAGATCATATCCGTCTTCTACCGACATCCATGCACGGTCATAAATTTGGCATATGTAGGATTCCATCTTCCCTTTCCATTGGGAATAGTTCAAACCGGTAAGAAGTGGAGGTCTTGTGCTAGAAGCACCCTCATTGCCACCACCATTTCCACCGTTTCCACTCATAGTGTTTATGAATGAATGAAATGAATGCAAATGTATGAATGATCAAAAATCACACAAAATGCAAAACACACCAAAATGAGCAAGGATCACCTATGTATGTCTAGGAACCCGCTCTGATACCAATTGAAACAAATTATAGCATGGTGTGTATAAAACTATCTAGAGGGGGGGGGGGGGGGGGGGGGGGGGGGTGAATAGATTTTAAGCTTATTACCCAATTTTTCGTGTTTAGTCAAAATTATGAAATTACCCCTAAATAGATAAAGCGATAAATCAAGTATAAAATGCGGAAATAAAATAACACTTGATTTTTACATGAAAACCCTCACGGGAAAAACCACGGGCTAGTAAGTAAGCCACACTCGAACCTTGAATCCACTAAATGTATAAAACGATTACAACCTAATCCCGGAAGTAATCACACACCTACCTAATCCCGGTATAAGCGAACCTAATCCGATTGCTTGCGAATTAAGCAACCTAATCCTGGTCACAACACAAGACTTAATTCTCTAAAAAGAGATTAGCACCCTAAGTGAATATATGAATATTCAAATGCAACATAGAGCAAGGGAAACCCTATATGCTTATCTAAGATGATTAATATGCAATTAGAACAATCATAGATATTAAAAACTAAATGACATGTTCAATCAAATAGTTTAGCTAATCAAGATTAAGAACAAAACCTAATTAGCTATCACAATACAACTTCTCAAACATACAACACACTAATCTCAATCTTGTATCAAAAGATATATAAATAACATACAAGAAATTAATTGAGATTGCTTGTTAAGAAAAACACAAAATATGTAAGATATTAGTGAAAAACTTACCAAGCAAAGTGTGATGAAGAATCCATGCAAAGAGACATCTAGATGATCTAGGATGATGCTAGATGATGATTGATGATCATGAAAAAAGTGTTTAAGTGAATGAATGAGCAAACTTGGTTGCTTTCTCTCTTGAAAATCTCTCTTTTAAAAATAGGGTTCTTGATGATTAAAAAGTCACACTCAGAATAAGAGAAAGTGATGTATTTATAGGCATGAAAAACAGAGCATGTGAAAAGACAAGTTTGCCCCTGAAACGCACCGATCGGCGGTTTCAATCGGTGGCCAGGCAGCCGATCATGACCGCCGAATTGAGCCCGTGAAGAACAGAGCATCAACGGCGGTTTCATTCGGCGGTTTCGTGACCGCCGATCCGACCGCCGAATTAGACCGAGAGATAAAATCAATCAGGTCTTGAATGGCAGTTTCGAACGGCGGTTTCGTGACCGCCGATTCAACCGCCGAATTAGACCGAGAGATAAAATCAATCAGGTCTTGAACGGCGGTCGTGACCACCGATCTTAACCGCAGAATTGCTCCAGACACTTCTGGAAGCAAACGGTGGTTTCATTCGGCGACCAGGCCGCCGATCATAACCGCCGATCACCTAAATAGGTGAAAACCAAAGAGAAGCCAAGGGCATTCTCCGTAGGCGGTCCTTGCGTTAAACCAAGCACATTCTAGTGCATGCGCGGACGTTTCCGAAAGCTATCGGGAAACGAATTATAAGACAACAAGACACAATTACACACAACAAAATATAACAAATAAGTGCAAGTGTGAAATGTGACAAGTGAATAGAATGCACACATATGCAATGTATGTTAAGTGTGTGTGTGTGCAACTAATCTCTTCAAAGAAAAGTAAGCACATATAAATTTACCTTCGATGCTTATCAACACGAGGTCTTCAAAGGGCTTCGAACAATAAACCTGATACCTAGGCTACCCTTACAAAGAACCCCAACATGTGGTTTGTCCACGAAATAAGCCAATCAACAAATGGGAACCTTACACTTGGTTCAGAAAGTTACCTCCAGGAAGTGTGGATTTTTTTACAAAACTCATTACTGATATTTGTGCTCAATTTCAGGGGATCAAACCTCGTCCCAAGGATCCCGTCCTACTGCAGTATGTAATCCAGGAACGAGGTGAGACGCTGAGATCCTACGTAGAGAAGTTCCACAAGGAAGTAATCCAGATGGGAGTGTTTGCCATGAAGGAGACCCTCGCCAATTTCAGAAGGAACTTGTAGGCTGTTAGGTTATTCCGATCATTTGCCAAACACCCGTCTGAGACCTACTAGGAGGCCTATGATAGGGCGCTGGAGCAGGTAGACATAGATGAGCAGCTCCGTATTAAGGTTGAACATGATGAAGCCCGGTCATCTAAGCGGTCTAAGAAAGAATCTTCTAAATCGGCACCTGCGAAGAAGTTCCAGAACCCTCATTCGAATTGATCGACGTATAGGTCGCCGCCTCCTCAATACCGGGAAGATACCTGGCTAGAAGGACTCCACCCCGAGCAACTCCTCCACTAAGAGAGGTAGCCTGTATATCAACTGAGGAAGACTGGTACAACCATTACACTCATCTCAATGCCTATCGGGAAACCATATACCTAGCCATTCGTGATAAGGGCTTACTTAGGAAGCCCGATCCAATAAAAGTCCCGGCTGATCAAAGAAATCGTTACAAATATTGTGACTTTCATGAGGATGTCGGGCACAACACATCTGAATGCTATAGCCTCTGCAACCAGATCAAGGGGTTGGTGAGAGGGGGACTTTTAACCAAATTCTTGCAACAAGTACGGGACATCATCAATGTGGGAAAGGAGGTGCAGAAGGAAATGCGGGACGCAGAAGAAAGAAGGAAAGATGAGGGAAAGGACTTAATACAGCAAATCCAGGTTATCCATACCATCAGTGGAGGCCCAACCCTAGCTGGGACTTCCAACAATTCAAGAAAGAATCATGCTAGGAAGATCCCAAAGCTCATCGCTGGCCAGGATGTGTTCCGGGTATCCTGAGGATCTCGGGAATACCCACGGTCCGCTCAGATTATTTTCACTGAGGATGATGCCTATAACACAGTATAACCCCATGACGATCCAATGGTGATCACAGTTCAGATTGCCAATTATCGGGTCCACCGCATCCTTATAGACACCGGAAGCAGCATGGATATCTTGTTCAAAGGAGCATTGGAGAAACGCAACCTTAAGAATCCCTATTACAACAGTTGCACTACACCTTTATACGGATTTACAGGGGACTCCATGATGCCGGTAGGAACGCACATCTTGCCCGTGATAATTGGAGAAGCCCCCCTTCAGCAGAACATCATGACAGAGTTCATCATGGTAGATACCTCGTTCGCCTACAATGCAATATTGGGAAGACCTTTCCTATCAGGAATCAGGGGAGTTCTGTCCATTTATCATAATGTCATGAAGTTTCCGATTGGGACCGAGGTAGGAGAGGTCAGGGGAGACCAGCAAGCAGCCCGCACTTGTTATGCAGTGTCTGCCAACCCTGTTGCATTAGCCAAGCAATATGCTCACGTTATTCATAAATCGGGCCACAGGATAGCATAGTTGGAGAGCACAATGGAAGAAGAGCGGAAATGGTTTGACAAGTATCCCGCAGAACAGTTTGAAGATATGGATGGTTACTCTAGGAGGTCTTAGTCTTAAAATTTGAAGAGGAGTGTTATCTCGGTTGGTATATTTTTGATATGTATACCCCGATGTTTTCTGCTTTGTATTTGCTTTTGAGAAATCCAATAAAGTCAGCATTTCGGTTCTCTTAATTTAGCCTAGCAAGTTTTCACCATTCCTTTCGCCTCAAGACCAGGAAAAGCCATATGACATTCCTACTGCCTTGGTCGGGGTATACCCTCCTCTAGGAAGGATCTGGTGCTTAAATGCATAAGGGGTGTGGTTACCCGCCAGGATCTATCTTATTAAGTCCAGGAGAACCTACATGGACCTCCTGAAGCCTCGGACAGGGAATTTCCTCCTCCATGATGAATCTGGTGTCAAAATGGCCTTAGTTGCCTATCAGGACAGTTCGCCAAGAAGTCAAGATAATCTATCGGGATACTCGACATTTCGCTACGTTATATTGCCACTTCTCCGTATGAAAGACCTGGTGTTTAAGTGACCTTGATTGCCTGCCAGGAATGATCATGAAAGGATCAAGGTACCCAATCAGGATACTGGAGCTTCACTTCTCCGTATCACATATAAAATCCTGGTATCAAAATGGCTTTAATCGCCCCTCAGGACAAGGCACCTAGGAACCAGGCCATTATTTCCAAACGCCAGACACTTCACCCCGATAGGCAACTGAGATGAATCCATCATCGGGATCCCTAACAAAGCATTCAACAAGGTTAAATAGACAATGGTCAGATCAGGGTATCTAGTAGCTGGCAAATACTAAGGGAGACTGCAGGCCAATAACTGCTTCTAGAAAACAAAGCAAGTTAGAACCCTATTGTCTGGGTGATCCATACTTGGATCACGTTCGAACATACAAGTACCATTCTTGAACAAGGCATAAGTTCTACAAGCAAGCATATGAAGAAAGTAAAAGGGAATGATCGTAAAAATGAGAGGAATTCATTTAATCAAACAGGGTGCCCAAATCCCCATTCCCGAGCTACAAATAAATTACAAAATTGGTCTTAAATGATAAAAGATAAGTCACATATCATCCTCCTCTCCTACCTGCATCTCCTGCCGGGATCTATCCATCTGTTCTCCCCCTATCTGCACATCTTGCCTGGATCTGTCTACTTCTTTTACCACTTAGTTCCTAGCCATAACGCGAAAGAGGTCATCTCCAAGCACGCCTGCCTCAATAGGGAATTCTGCCACCAAGATTTGGTGAACAGAACCCTGCCTTGGAGTTTCCTGAGTAGAAGGAGGATCCTAAGATTCCACCTCGATGTTTTCCCCAGACCTAACAGTAGGAGGGAGAGAAGATGGATCCGGGACAATGGCAACCTCTGAGGGACCTCCTTGGTCTAGGTCAGCGTCTGAGAGTGTAGTAGCCTTAGCCAGGATGTGATCCCGATCCCAACCGAGAGGGGTCAGCAAATCAAAAGGAGGAGGGAAAGCCTTGGCGACCTCATAGGAGGCGGTGAAGTACCCATCCTGGAAGGAGGAATCCACTAGGGATTCTAAAACTTTCACGGTACCCCGCAGAAACCAGTTCTCATCCAGGAGGACTGCTCTTTCTACCTTAACGGACTCTCTCTCAGCTTTTCAGCGAGTTGAAATGACAGTCTCTGTATCATAAGCGCGCTGCATTCTTTCCAACTCCACTAAATCAGCTTGCCTTCCGGATTCAGACTCAGCTGCAGCTTGCACCAAGGAAACAACATTTTCTTCAGCACGGGCCAGGTTGTCTTTGGCTTCCTCCACTTGGGCCTGAAGTGCTAAATTGGCCTCCCTCAAGGCCATGGCTTGCCGCCCCATGGCCAAAGCAAACTTGAAGCCTTACATAAGAAAGGAAATTAGTACCTGAAAAGAAGTTGTATTTAACAAGCGAGAAACGTTAGAAGTATGTACCTCGGAAAGCAAGGCGGCCCCATTGGTGGCCAGGATATCCGTCGGCATGGAGGACATCTGATACAGGCCTCCCCCGGGATAGGCCGCTATGAATTTGGACACGATTTCTTCCTGGATCGAGTCTCGCGACCCAGACCCAGACCCAGAATGAGGATTAGTAAAGGGAGCTTTAGGGGTGGCCGACTTGTCTTTCTCCACCCGAACAGTTTTTTCCTTCCCTGCTCTGGCAGGACGCCTAGCTGAGGGAGCTAGAGAAGGAGAAGAGGCAGCCACGACTGTAGGCTTGCGAGTAGCAGCACTAGCAGTCGGTTTCGTCTTGGGGACTGAAGAGGCCTTGGCTTTGGCAGCCCTCGCTAGCATCTCACTCAGAGAGGGACGTGAAAATAAATATAAACAGAGTCTACGATAATCTAGAGGGGGGGGGGGGGGGTGAATATATTATAAACAAATTTTATCCAATTTTCGTGATTCGTTCAATTTAAGAAAATACCCCTAACAAGTCACAAAATAAACACAAGTGTAAACATGCGGAAAAGTAAACGACACACGATTTTTACGTGGAAACCCACACGGGAAAAAACCACGGGCTGTTATGTGTGCCACACATGAACCTCGAATCCACTATTTGCAAATACGATTACAATCTAGGTTGACCACATCACACCTAGGATTACTAATCTGTCTTTGCTACTCGCAAGCCTTTAATAGTGACCCTAGTTCTTTGTTTGCAAACTACCAAATGGTAAATACAAGACTTGTCTCTAAAATGAAGAGATAAAACAACCTAAGGTGAATATGTGCAATATTCAAGATGCTAAAATGCAAGGTTAAACATTAAAGCTTATCTAGGCATGGATGAACATGTTAGACATTCCTAGATATCATTTTGCTAGATGACATGCATACGACAAAGCTAAATAAGCACATAAAGTCCTATATGCAATATCTACCACAAGCAAATCACAAAACACAATAAAGAAACTATCTTGACAACATTCAAGTCATAAATGAGCAATCTTGTAGAAGAAGAACATGTGAGATGATGCAAGAAATGTTCTAACTACAAGTCATGTAAGTAAATATGAAACCCAAAAGAAAATCAAACTAGAACATCCTAGATGACATATTAAACATGCAAGAATGATGGGTTTTTGTGTTTTTAGTAAATAAAAATGGAATCTTGATACCTTGGCTTGAAGATGCTCAAAAGTGCTCTCAAAGGTGTAATTTTTGCTCTAAAAAACGAGCCAAGGCTATCAAGTCATATATAAATGGGATCCAAGTGAAGTGACGTCGTTTTGAAAAAATTGTCTGAAAGCGCGCAATCGGCGGTTTCAATTGGCGGTCAGACCGCCGAACGAAACCACAGAATGCGAATCGTCACCACTGGAATGGATCAGCGGTCGAATTATGCCCGCCGATACAACCCGCCGATACAACCCGCCAAATTTGGGACAGAAACCTAAGTTTCACTTCTACGGTTTCATTTGGCGGTCAGGCCGCCGATTGAAACCGTAGATTTCCAATCATGTTATTGGAATCATTCGGCGATTGATTTTATGGCCGCCGATGTAACCGCAGAATTGGACCAGTGGATCCATATTCATTCATCGGTTTCATTCGGCGGTTAGGCCGCCGATTGAAACCGCCGATTCACCTAAAGAGGTGAAAAACAAATGAGAAGCCAAGGCATTCCCCTAAGGCGGTCCTCGCTCAAAAACAAGCACACTATCGTGCAAGCGCGGACGTTTCTGAGCCATCTCGAAAACAAATTACAACACACGAAAGAGACACAAACATGCAGTGCAAGTGTGGTTAGTGACATGTGAATGCAACCTAGTGTCTAGCATGGCATGGCAATTATCAAACAATGATGCAATCAACAAAACATGCAAACAATGTGAGTGTGTGCAACTACATCTCTTCAAAATAGAGTAAGTCAAGAAATCTACCTTCCTTGAAGCTCTTGATCCCACAATGAGGATTTCCTCTATCCTAAGCTACCCTTATAAATTGAACCCCATTGTGGTTTTGTCAACAAAATAAGCCAATTAAAAAGATAGGCATTTACAGGACGTGCAGCGATCTTCGTTAGGGAAGGGTCCGGAGAGTGAAGCGGTGACCCCGCTAAAGTAGGAGGAAAAGAGGGTGCTGGAGGGTGAGACCCCGATACAGACCCAGTACCGGGGGGAGAAGGAATTGGGGAGCGAGGCACTTGGGAAGCCGGGATTACCGGTCCTGAAGTGGTAGGAGAAGATGCCAAGGGGGGAGCTGCTGAAACTGTAAAAGAGAAGAGACGTTAGGAAGAAATGATGATAAAAGAACAAATGAAAAGATATTGATAAAGCTCAATCACTAACCTGGTTCAGCAACAGATATCCTCATATACCTCTCTAATCGAGCCCCTTCAAAGGGGTCACAGAAAGGGTACTGCATGTTCATGTAACCCCGATCCTGGATCTTCTTCAAGATCCCCCTAGATTCAGAAGATAGCTCCCCCAGACTCCATTTTTCTTTGGGGGAGAATTGGGTAGGAACCGGATACTCAGTTCCCCCGATATGTACTGAGTGACCCCAATCCCCTTCAACTACTATCCATTCATCCTTCCAGGATTGATTGTATTTCACGTTTGCCCCGGGTATGAGGAACTTCATTTTATTGTTGAGTCTCAAGTAAAATTGACCCCGGGGTGACAAGTTGGCCACCTAGTAAATGTAGCGGATCTCGTCGAAGCCCGCTTCCCTCTGTAAGTTATCCCTCTCACATTGCTCTCTCCAGAGCACTAAGAACCCCGTCAAGTTCTTCCAGAACCCAGGGGAAATTTGGAGTGTGGCTAGCTCCAAGGCCACAAGCAACCTGCGGAGTAAGGGGCGAAGAGGGAGCCGGACCCCACACTCGAAGGCAGCCACATGAATTAGTAGACGGCCTGTAGAAAAGGTGTACACATCATAACCCCGATGAGGAATGGATAGCGAAATGTGGTCCGGTAACTTAAAAGTCCTCCTAAACCGAATGAAGGTGTCGGATGTACAAACGGAGTCCGGGATAATCCAGCCGTCATGGAAGGAAGACAATGGGCCTGTTTGAACCCCTGCTAGGTCGATAGCCAGGATATTCCCCTTATCCGCCTCGATTTCAACGTTATCGTCATCTTCATCGGCAATTTGAGTGGGGTCTTCGAGTCTAGCGCCAAAACCCGACCCGGTTCCATAATCCTTAGCAGATCGACGGCGCTTGAGTGGAGTATTGTCGTCGATGACACCACCCTCGCCCTGATTTTGTTTTATCCCTGTAGACGTCGGGAGTTCTCTCCTGACCCCACCTGCTCCATGTCAAGCAACTCGTCAAGACTGTCAGGAGGAGTCGGGGAAGCAAGTTGAGGATTTGCCGAGACCGTAGGAAGATCTAAAGTAGGAAGGGCAGGTGTAGAAGCTATAATTTTTTACAGTGAGGCCATTCGAGTAGAAAAAGGAGGACAAAGAAGATTCTTGAAGAAGAAAGATTTATGGAAGAAGAAGAAATGGAAGCTCGAAAAAGTTCAAATAAGTGTGAGTGTGTGAAGGAAGAAGGAATGGTATATTTATAGGCAGAGGTGGATGGCTACCGAGGTAGAAGAAGAGACGTAATCGGGGACGTATCATGATGATTTCAAGGGAAATCGTGCTAAAAGCAGCCCATTTGTATTTTGAAGGCAGTCATCATCTAGCACGTGGGCCGGGCATTAAATGCTATCAAATCCAAGAAAGATCCTCCCCTCGGTTATGGAAGCCAACCGGACGAGATTAGACAAATAGACAAGATGGAAAATCCTTCAAGCGGGTTAAAGATCCTGACTCCAACCCCAGCAAGGTGCTGGCGTTCAAGTCAGGGAGGACTTCTGTTAACCTCCAAATATGGTGGGGACCAAAGAAGAATTTTCCATCAGTTTCAAAAAATGAGTTAGGGTAGAAAGCAATAGTTTTTAGAGGTACCTCAGAACCCCGCCTACCTACAATGAAGTTAGGATATGAACCTTCACCTACCCCGGCCAGATCTAGAACCTTCAGGACCAAGAAAGCATCAGGAAACCTCAAAGACAAGGCCCCAGAGACACTACTGCCACAAGGTCTTAATGTCTGCCTACCCCGGGTATCCTGGTAGTCCGATACCTGATATTCCCAAACCTCATTTAAGAAGACCGAGAGGAAGGCGGGGTGCCTGAAGCATCCCGACCCACTAAACTCATGGCATACACATAGCAAGTTAACACCAGGGTCCCAGTATACCGACCCCGCCTGAAGCGGGAGGCGGGTACCCCAAACAGCAGACCGAATAGGAAGACAAACATTAAACGCCACCGTTCAAGACAGAAACTCAAGTTAGAACGCGGCATTCATTCCCGCCATACAGAATCCTATTTTAAATAGAAGTTAACTCCCATCAAATCGGAGGAAAAGAGGGAATCACCTGATTGAAGGAATCAATTCCCCGATGAACCCTTTGATCGCCAAGGAAAGACCCGTAATTTGCTAAAACCCTAAACCGAAGTTCTAGGAGTGGACAGCAAGAAACGGGCCTATATATATTCATCATATGACGATAGAAAGGAGGGATCAAAACCCTACTAGACTTTTTTCCACTTATCGACTGACAAAAAAAAGCTCCATCACCATTGCCTACCAAGTTACTTTCGTTTTCATTGTTGTTATGATCATGCTTATGCTTTCAATAGATTGTAAGTTTCATTATATGTTATACTAAATAAAATAAGTTGAATTTCATTCCATCGAATACCAGAATCTTTGTCATCCTACTATTATACACCACACTTAGCCGATTTGTAGGAACCAGCGGGATATCGAGCTACAAGGTATCCCGCTAGCCCAGATCTATCCCGATCTGGGTCCCTCATAAACCGTTAATTAGAAATTTCACCCCAGTGACAATTTTTGGTTAACAATTTTCTTCTCTTATAGGGTTTTATATTTGCTTTGGCCGTGGGGCAGTTGGTAACAGCTCTGAAGGAGGCCAATCTCGCGATCTAGTCTGAGCTGGAGGAGGTCAAGGATGATTTGGCTCAAGCTAAGCAGAGTGTAACCTCTCTAATCCAGTCTACCATAGAGGTTGAAACCGGTAGGCATGATGCCTTGGTGGAGTTAGAGCGGATGAAACGTGCCCTGGACATTAAGACGGTCAGGTCTACATGCCTCTGTGCAGAGAGAGAGTGTGAAGGCGGAGAAGCCCGTGCTCTTGGATGAGAACTAGCTTTTACGGGGTTCACTGAGTATCTCAAAAGCCAGGGTGGATTCTGATTTTGTAAATGGATACTTCACTGCTTCCTATGAGGTCGCCAATGTAGGGGAAAATTCGGTCAACGTAGCGGAAGCGGGACTAAAAACAAGTTTAGTATATTTTAAAATTTTTCCTTTGATGAACCTTAACCCTTTAAATTAATTAAACATATATATAAACTAATAAAAGTATAATACCTTTTGTTGCGTGATCTAATTGACTTGCGTCGATGGTAATCCGCAAGATCTTCAATCCTAGCACGAACGTGAATCACCTAGGAGCGTGGTCTCCCTTTCTTTGAATTGCGTACCTGAAAGATGGAAAACAAAATCTCCTTTTTTTGATTTGTTAGTCTCTCAGCGTCCAAAAGAAAACCAAGATTATTCCGGTCACTTTTGAGTTCTCAATCTAGTGATCGAAACTCGCGTGAACCTTATTCGAAATTGTACACCAAAAGCCTATTGATGTTTAGGCTAATAGTATAATATCGAAATTAAAACAATCTATTTTCCTTTTGTGTCTTGGCCGAAAAAATAAAACCTTTTCTATGAGTATGAGAAGAAGAAGAAATTGATCAAGTGAATCAAGCAAGAGAGAGGGTGGCCGAATTCTATAGCATGTATTATATAGGGTGGCCGAAAATTTCTTCTCTACCTATTAGGGTTGGCCGAATTATGGGAGACTAGGGTTGGCCGAATCCTCTACTTAAGAGGATTTGTGCTTTGCCCTAATTCCTATCAACTTTAGAATCCTAACACTAATTCAACTCATAAGTGTTTTATCTTTTATTGACTTAATAAAAGACTTCCTAATTTGATTAGATAAACAAATCTTTTATTTATCTAATTACCAAATTAAGTCTTTTACTTTTAGTAAACTACTACCAATAGTATAATTCTAGGAAACATATTTCCTTATCAGAATTTTTTTTTGATTCTCAATTAAATGATTAACTAATAAATTAATTAATCTCCATTTAATCAAATAATAAAATAAAATAATATTTTAGACTATAAACTTAGTCTTGCCGCCTACATCATATATATATGGGCTTAATATTATTTTCTTATTTTATTTAATCCATTAGACTTTAATTAAAAAGCCCACATGTGAACCAGACCCATTCTTACTAAAAGAAACAAGCCCACATGCCTTTCATTAATACATTAATATAATTGATCAGCCCATTAAATAAATAATGTGCAAATTATATTCTTAATATATTAAATACAATTCTAGATGGACCCATAAATTGGTCCGGTAGAATATATCAAGTGATCCATGCAAGTCCGTGTGGATTGGGGATCTTGGCGAGCTATCTAAATTTAAGCTTCAATAGACATAACCTAATCACAATCAACAAATGATTAACTTAGGTCCGATCCATTAATTTTAACTTATTCCACTAAAGAGCTAAAATTGAACTCTTAAATAAAGATAGAATAAGAAGATGTTCCTCATTCATACCCTAGACAATCATATTGGAGATAGTGTATCCTCGTGATTAATATCAGTAATCACCAAGAGTTCATAGACCGCCTATAACTCTCCAAGTTACTATATTTACTCATATGACCACGTTTTGAACTTGGATATTTTGACTTGTCCAGAAGCCATGTTTTCAATAGTCGCTATCGAAAACTCAACGTTGAGATTTAATATCCAATTACCTCAAAACATCCATATGATGATATTATACTCTCATTTAATAAATGGAGACACGATGTCCATATCTATAAATGAAGTCCTCTATCGATTAACAAATGAATATCACCAAACTATCGAGGATAGACTATGCTATATAATCGTACTCATTGATAACTCAAATGATATCACTCGTAACCATAAGTCCATCATTTATCTCAGGATTAAGATAGACTCTCCGATTGTCCTGATAATGAAAAAACTATTATCTATTGACGGTTCTAGATAAAGCTTTTCATTGTGATCTAATTCAATGCACCCAGTGCACTAGATTCTTTTACTCAAAGACCCTCTGATGATTTCAGACTCATCATAACTCATTTGATCCCACTCAAATGCTAGCAAAAGAATTCTACAACTTTAACAAGGTAAAGGTGCCCAACCTTTAACTTAAGTTGTGAACATTATTCAAGACTAACTAAAGAATTGTGTCTTCCTCATACATATCCAGATGTACGAACAATTCTTCTTTTCTCATAGTCTTTAGACCTTATGATTATTTACTTTGACAATTATAATATTAAACTATAAATGCTATAAGATTTGTTAAACCAGAAATTACTTTATTAATATGAAAAAGATTGTTAATTACAATATTACACTCTTGCTATTGAGCATAATCCTAACAGCCAAGCCGCCTTCAAGTGGGACAGGGATTAAATTATGGCCAAGGCTACTCAATTTCCAGATACTGATCTCAACCAAGAGGGTCCTTCCTAAGCAGCTACCATCTCGGATCTTCTAATACATCAGGGATTTGATCTGCCTACTGTTAACCTGGTGGAAACATCTGAGATGGGGGTTCAGGATCCTCCTGCTACTCAAGAAAAACTGACGCAGGATTCTGTGCATCCTACTGAGATTGTTTCAATGGAGGAGGAAGATGCTCTTGCTGAAGCCAGGGTACCAGATACTGGGGAGGTCCAAGCAGGAGTCAGGTTTGTTGGGGAAGCAGATGCAACCGGCCAAAGCAAAGAGGTAGAGGAGAAAGAGGATGCATGACTTGTCACTTTTTATATATTTTCTCTTTACATTCATACATACCATTTTTGGTAGCCCAAAAATGGGGGTTGGGCACCATGGTTGATCAATGGAAAGTCTCTTTTTTTTTGGCAACTATACTATCTTACTTGTTCACAATATACCCTGATAGGATATGATGCTTACATGCTTACCTATAACCCAAATAAAACTTACTTGGGATGATGTCAGTACTTAGTATCTTCATGCTTGTTCATCTGGCCATAGAGGGACTTAAATTTAAACTATCTTTAAAGACAGTTTTGGATGATAGTCCCCTTGTAGGATTTAGTAAAAATTTTGCAAGTAATTTTGATCAAGTAATTTTGACCAAGTATGGAGTGATCATGATAAGAGCTAATCGATCCTAGTAGGAGGCCAAGGTTGCCTAGATATTCTGATTGTAAATCAAGATACTTGATACTCCTTGCATTGAGAATCCAGGTTTTGAACCAATCTTGACAAGAGACCAATGTTACCTCTATCATTAGAGTTTTTTAAAATATATATGGTGAAGTAAGGTACCAGGTATCCTGATCCTTTGGCGATCTGTCCTGGTAGGCAACTAAGGCCACTTTAGCACCAGGTTCTCTTGGAGAGGGGTATTCCCCGTCCGTGGCTTCAGGAGGTCCATATAGGTTCTCCTGGTCTTAAGGATGCGGTGGGTAGCTAGGGCCTCGAATCCGGATCCTTAGTCTGGTAGGCGACCATGCCATTTAGACATTTATACACCAGATCCTTCTTGGAGGAGGGTATACCCCGACCAAGGCAGCAGGAGTGCCATGTGGCTCTTCCTGGTCTTGAGGCGATCAGTTATGGTGAAATTTGCAAGGCGAACTCAGGAGAATCATGTAGGAGAAAAACTGACTTTTATTGAATTTCTTAAGAAGCGATACAAAGCAAATTCGGGGTACATATTTAGAGACATACCAACCGAAATAAATCTTTCTTCAAACTCTAAGGGTAAAACCTTTTGAGGTGATCGGCATTCTAGGTGTGGTCTACTGGGTAACCATCCATATCTTCCGGTTTGTAAGCCCCCATTCGAACCACCATTTTTATCAGGTAAGGACTTTCCCAATTGGGAGTTAGTACCCCGTCAGACCTCTTCCGGATATTCTGGGTTACCTTCCTAAAGACCAAGTCCCCTTCTTTAAAGTTTCGAGTCTTTACCTTTCTATTAAAACATCGGGCTATCTTGCTTTGGTAGGCTGTTACCCGTTCTGCAACCTTATCCTTCTTCTCCTCAATGAGGTCTAGACTGGCTCTCAACTTTGTTTCATTGTCTTCTGATTCAAAGTGTGGACCCTAAAAGATGTTAGTCTATGCTCGATAGGCGAGATTGCTTCTGTCCCAAAAGTCAGTGAGTAGAGAGTTTCCCCAGTAGCAGTCCTTTTAGTAGTCCGATATGCCCATATCACATTTGGGAGTTCTTTAGCCCACTTCCCTTTCTTCTATTGAAGCTTCTTTTTCATGAGCTTCTTGATGGTCTTGTTGGTAGCTTCCACCAACCCATTAGTTTGAGGGTGGGCTACTGATGCAAAACGAAGGTTGATACCCCACTCTTCATAGAACTCTCTGAAGTTGGCATTGTTAAACTTGTAAGGTCTCAGTTTATTGATTGGCTTATTTCGTGAACAAACCACATTTGGGGTTATTGTAAGGGTAGCTTAGGCTCTCAAGACCTCAAGAGAAGAAACACCAAATGTAAATTTCTAAGTGCTTGATTTGCTTTGAAGAGATTTAGTTGCACACACACACACATTCCATGCATATCCATACCTTGTGTATATTGTGTGTCTTAATATGTGTGCATTCATGTTTTTAATATCTCTTATTGCATATTTTGTTGATTGCATCTTGTATGTCAAATGCTATGTCATGGTTAGTCTTAGGATGCATTGCTTGTATATTGGGCGCTGTACAACCGCCCTTGAGCTGTTCTACGTACAGCGGCCAGTTAAGGGGTTGAGCAAAATTTACTCTTACCTGCTGTACACCGGCCCTACGTAGAGCAGGTGAACAATAGTGCCACTGGTTGATTCTAAACTCGAGAGCAACCGCCCCTAGGTCGCCTGGTTTCCACCCTACGTAGGGCGGTCACGAAGAACATTGTTCTTCATTTCCCAGGTGGACCGCTGTACACCCGCCCTACGTAGAGCGGGTGAACAACGGTCAAAGCAAATTTTAGGGAAACTTTTCAAAACGACTCCACTTCATTTTGACACCTTATATATATGCCTCTTTCATTTTAGGTCGTGTTAGAGAGTTAAAAATCATATTTTTACTTAGCATATTTTTCCAAGAGAAAAATTTCACTAAAGAATTCACTTTTGATTACTCAAACACTTTTTCATGATCATCAATCATCATCTAGCATCATCCTTGATCATCTAGATATCATTTGCATGGATTCTTCAACATACTTTGCTTGGTAAGTTTTTCACTAATATCTTACATATTTTGTGTCTTTCTTAACAATCAATCTCATTTATCACTTGTATGTTATTCATATATATGTTAGATACAAGATTGAGATTAGTGTATTGATTGTTTGAGAGTTTTATTTTGGTAGCTATATCATAGGATTACTTAATCTATGTTTAGCTAAGCTTTATGACATGTCATTTAGCTTTTGATATTTAGGATTGTTTTAATTGATATATCATCATCCTAGATAAGCAGATAGGGTTACCTAGCTTGTAAGGATTCCCATATCTTGATTGGCTTATTTCGTGGACAAACCACGTGTTGGGGATTGTATGTAAGGGTAGCTTAAGTGGTTCATAATCAAGCTCAAGACCCTCTCATGTCCTCAAGGTTGATAAGCACCAAAGGTAAACTTCTATGTGCTTAATTTGCTTTGAAGAGATTAGTTGCACACACAAACTCACATCTCATGCTTAATTCATTTTCTTGTACGTTGTGTATGTGTTGTTATTATGTGCTCATTAATGTTCATTTACATCTCTTCTTGCATGCCTTACATGATTGCATTTTGTTGACCAAAGTCATGTTCATTCTAGACTTAGGATTGCATTCATTGTGATGGGCGCTGTATGAACAGCACCCATATAAGTGCTGTACAGACCTGATCGATTTAAATCGGTCGCTGTTGGGTTATTGTACGGGCGCTGTACAAAGCGTTGTATGTACAGCGCCACTCTGTTTTCCCGTGAGATCAGAGTATGGGCGCTGTATAGACGCTGTACAAGAGGCGCTCTACGTACAGCACCTAAGGCAAATTTTGTGTCATTTATCAAAACGCACCACTTTGCTTTTGACACCCTATAAATATGCCTCTTTGACTTTAGGTCAATGTGTTGAGTTTAGAATATCATATTTTCCTTAGAATATTTTTTCAAGCAAAAAATTCTCAAAGAACTTACCTTTAACCACTCAAATCAAATCCTTTGTGCATCAAGTTTCATATTGCATCTTCTATGACTATATAGAATGCATCCATGATTGGGTTTGCATCATCACAACTTGCTTGGTAAGATTTTGATTTAGTTCATCTTATTTTAGTATTTTTACTATCAAGTTATTCTCTTTTAATTTACTTGTATGTTTTTGATCATATGATAAATACAAGAATAGAGAATTAATTGTGATGAATTGATTGAGTGTTGTATTATGATAGCTAATTAGGTTTTTGATTAATCTTGATTAGCTAAGCTATTTGACATGTGATTTAGCTATTGATATCTAGGGTTGATTTAATTGATTATATCATAATCCTAGATAAGCATCTAAGGTTACCTAGCCTTGTTTGTTATTTGAATATTCATACATATTCACATAGGTTGCATAATCTCTTCATTGAGAATTAAGTCTTGAGGCTAAGATTGCTTAGGCCTCAAGCAATTGGACTAGAGCCACTTTTAAAGGCCCGAGTGGTAGAAGTGGGGGGTTATTGACCGGAGTGTTAGACGAGGTCTACATAGGTTGTAAACTCCATTTCAATTAGTGGATTTTGAGGTCCAAGTGTGGCGCACTAAACAGCCCGTGGTTTTTCCCAGTGGTTGGGTTTCCACGTATACATCAAGTGTTATTTAAATTCCGCACTATATTACACTTGCTTGTATTTTTGACTAGTATGGGCATTTTCGTAAAATTGACTTGCATGCGAAAATTGGGTAATAAAGCTTAAAATCTATTCACCCCTCCTCTAGATATATATCGAACACACCTTTAATTTGTTTCATAGCTCTTGTTGCATTTTGAGTATTTTACATATTCACATAGGTTGTATTATCTCTTCATTGAGAAGTAAGACTTGTGGCTAAGATTGCTTAGGCCACAAGCTAATTGGTCTAGGTCCGCTTTTATAGGCCCACGGGTAGTAGTAGGGGGTTATAGGCCATGAGAGGTTGAGGTCAACCTAGGCTGTAAACTCTATTACAATTAATGGATTCGAGGTCCGTGTGTGGCGCACATATTAGCCCGTGGTTTTTCCCTGTTAAGGGTTTCCACGTTATATCAAGTGTTATTTAAATTCCGCATATATATTACACTTGTTATATTGCTTTGACTAGATAGGGATATTTTCATAATCTTGACTATACATGAAAATTGGGAAAAATTGCTAAAATCTATTCACCCCCCCCCCCCCCCCCCCAATTTAGATAGTTTTATACACACCGTGCAATATTTGTTTCAAAACTGTTTACCCAGATCAGTATTATAGCCATCGGGGCACCGAATCGGTAGATAATGTTTTCCTTAACAAAGCTCGTGGTGTTTACCTCAGTTATCTGGGTAAGGGACTTTGCTTCCACCTACCGGGTAAAGTAGTTTATGACCACTACATCATGCTTGGCTTGAACAGGAGCAGTAGGAAATGGCCCGATTAGGTCCAGCCCTCAGATAGCAAAAGGGTAAGGTGTGCTGATTCTTTCCGGAGGTAGGTGATAGAGATTTGCTGTCTTTTGACAAGGCTCACAAGATCGTGCAAACTACTTCGTATCCTGGTGTAGAGTAGGCCAGAAATAGCCCATTTTAAGAACTTGGTAGGCCAGGGTCTCACCTGACACATGGTTGCCGCAGTCCCCTGCGTGTACTTCATTTAGCGCCCATTGAGCGTTATCCGGATGTAGACATCTTAGTAATGGAAGGGATTTTCCTTTACGGTAGAGGTACCCTTCTACTAGGCAGTACCAGGTAGAGGTCCTTTTGAGCTTACGTGCTTGATCCAGATCTGGAGGCAGAGTATCATTTTGGAGATAGTCAGCTATAGGATCCATCCAGCAAGGAAGTCGGTCAATCAGGTTCAATTCTAATCCCCTAGCTATGTTGGGTCGGGGTAGAAGTTGGAGTGGTACCCCTCTAAGCAATGCTTGTCCTTCGGTTGCAGCAATCTTGGCTAAGACGTCTGCTCGATGATTCTTCTCTCGAGGAATCTGTTCCATCTTCATACCCTTGAATCTTGTTGCTGCTTCCCGGATACACTATCATGTTGTCACCCTTCGCTTGGTACAAACCAGACACTTGGTTGATTACAAGCTGGGAATCACTCCTAACCAATAGGAAGTCTGCCCCCAATTCTTTAGCAACTTTCATCCCTACTAAAAAGGCTTCATCCTCCGCCTCATTATTGGTGGCTTTGTACTCAAACCTGAAACAATGGCTGCATTCGATCCCTTATGGATCGGTAAGGACGATCCTTGCTCCATAGCCTACTTGATTTGACGCTCCATTCGTGTATAGTATCTAGGCCTTACAATCAGTGGGCCATTCCAAGGATTCTGGATCCGGGCTTAGAATCGCAGTGGTATCCAAATTGAAGGTTAGGTTGAATTCTACTACGAAGTCGGCCAATGCCTGAGCCTTGATTGTTGTTCGTGCCTTGTATTTTATGTCAAACTATGTGAGCTCTAGGGCCTATAGGACCAACCTGCCTGATATGTCTGGCCTATAGAGGAATTGTCTCAATGGTTGATCTATCACTACTGCAATGGTATGAGCTTGAAAATAAGACCGAAGTTTTCTGGCTGTAGTCACAAGTGCATAAGCAAGTTTCTCTAGGAGGGTATAATTTTTCTTTGACTTGGTCAGAATGCAGCTCATATAGTAGATTGGTCTCTGGACCCTATCACTACATTCTTTCACCAAAGCCCTGCTGGTTCCGGTTTCTGATACTGCCAAGTAAAGTTGTAGCTCTTCTCTTGAAAGGGGTTTCACTATCATAGGCGGGCTAGCTAGGTACTTCTTCAAAGACTGGAAAGATTGCTCACTTTCTTGATCCTACTTCATCTTCTTACCCTGTTTAATGATTTTAAAGAAAGGTAGACACTTATCTGTAGATCGGGATATGAAGCGGTTTAATGCTGATATCCTGCCAGTCAATCCCTGTGCCTATTGGAGGGTAGTGGGGGATTCAAGATCCATGATTGCCTTGATTTTCTCGGGGTTGGCCTCGATTCCTCTCTCGTGTACCATGAACCCAAGAAACTTTCCTGTTTCTACCCCAAATGCGCACTTTGCAGGATTCAATCTCATCTGGTTCTCCCTTATTACCTGGAAGGTTTGGCGTAAATCCTCTGAATGCTGGTTAGTTGTCTGAGACTTGGTGATCATGTTGTCTATGTATACTTCCATAGACCTTCCTATTTGTTGCTTAAACAGCTTGTTCACCAAACGCTGGTAAGTAGCTCCAGCATTTTTAAGACCGAACGGCATCACCTTGTAGCAATAGAGGCCTTGCCCAGTGATGAAGCTGGTCTTGTCTTGATCGGCGGGGTGCATCATGATCTTGTTGTACCCCGAAAAAGCATCCATGAATCTTAAGAGCTTGTTACCTCTTCTTACACTGTAGCATTCTGCTCAGCGTTGAAGTGTCTCCACTTCTGTTTGACTGGTTTGAAGGTTGCATCTACTGCCAACCTGTGAGCGGCTAAGTTGAGAGGGATACCTAGCATTTCATCATGACTCTAGGCAAAAGTGTCATTGTATTCTTCAAGGAGATTTACCAGGCTCTTCTTGACCTCACAATCAAGCGCGCCTCCTATCTTCACTACTTTGGTTGGATAATCCTTTCTGACAGGTATTTCTTCCAACTGTTCTGCGGGGTGCCCACTAGTCCACTCCTGCTCTTCGTCTTCTAACTCCTCTATAATCATGTCTGGTACCTCTCCTTCTTCCAGGACGTAGTGTATAAGGATTCCCATATCTTGATTGGCTTATTTCGTGGACAAACCACATGTTGGGGTTGATTGTGTAAGGGTAGTTTAGGTGATTGAACTTCAAGCTCAAAGGTCCTTTCAAGACCTCAAGGGACAAGCACGCCAAAGGTATAATCTCTAGTGCTTAGTTTTTCTTTGAAGAGATTTAGTTAGCACACACACACACTTAGCATACTTGTACTTATGTGTATTCTCTTCACATGACACATTTCACTCTTGTACTTTGTTTGATGTATCTTGTTGTGTTTGTGTGTTGTGTAATCCGTTTCCCGAATATGTTCGAAAACGTCCGCGCTTGCACGAATGTGTGCTTGGTTTTACGTGAAAACCGCTTAAGGGGAATGCTCTTGGCTTATTCTTTTAGATTCACCATTAATGGTGAATCAGCGGTTTGATCGGTGGCCTGGCCGCCGAATTGAAACCGCAATTTCAATCCAGAAAGGTCTGGAGTGATTCTGCTGTTACAATCGGTGGCCACCGACCGACGTTCGAATCGCCGATCATACCTGATTGATTTATTTCTCAGGTTTGATTCTGCGGTTGGTTTGGCAGTTTCGAAACCGCCATTGTTCCCTTGTTCTTCTCGGGTTCAATTCGGCGGTTTGAAACGGCGGCTTGGCAGCCGAATGAAACTGCCGATCGTCCGTTTACAGGGGCAAACTTGTCTTTCCACATGCTCTGTTTTTCATAACTATAAATACATCTCTTTCTCTTGTTCTGAAATATGACTCTTTGATTATCAAGAACCCTATATTTTAAAGAGAGATTTTAAGAGAAAAAGCAACCAAGTTTGCTCATTTAAACACTCAAATGCATTCCTTTGTGCATCAAAGTTCATCTTGGATTCATCCATGAATGGGTTTGCATCATCATAACTTGCTTGGTAAGATTTTGATTAAGTTCATCTCATTTTAGTATTTTTACTATCAAGCTATTCTCTTTTAATTTACTTGTATGTTTTTGATCATATGATAAATACAAGAATAGAGAATTAATTGTGATGAATTGATTGAGTGTTGTATTGTGATAGCTAATTAAGTTTTTTTTTTATTAATCTTGATTAGCTAAGCTATTTGACATTTCATTTAGCTCTTGATATCTAGGATTGATTTAATTGATTATATCATCATCCTAGATAAGCATCTAAGGTTCCATAGCCTTGTTTGTTATTTGAATATTCATACATATTCACATAGGTTGCATAATCTCTTTATTGAGAATTAAGTCTTGAGGCTAAGATTGCTTAGGTCTCAAACAATTGGACTAGAGCCACTTTTAAAGGCCCAAGTGGTAGAAGTGGGGGGTTATTGATCGGTGTAAGGATTCCCGTTGTTTTTAATTGGCTTATTTCGTGATCAAACCATATGTGGGGGTTCTTTGTAAGGGTAGCCTAAGTATCGGTCTTCTTGTTCGAAGCCCTTTGAAGACCTCGTGTTGATAAGCACCGAAGGTAAATTTCTATGTGCTTACCTTTCTTTGAAGAGATTTAGAAGCACACACACACTTTGCATTCTTACATTTGTGTGCATTCTCTTCATATGTCACATTACACACTAGCACTTTGATTGTTATATCTTGTTGTGTATTTATGTGTCTTGTAATTCGTTTCCCGATAGTGTTCGGAAACGTCCGCGCATGCACTAGAATGTGCTTGGTTTTGCGTGAAGACCGCCCACGGAGAATGCCCTTGGCTTCTCCTTGGTTTTCACCTCTGTTGGTGATTGGCGGTTATGATCGGCGGCCTGGCCGCCGAATGGAACCGCCGTTTGCTTCTAGGAGCAATTCTACGGTCACGATCGGCGGTCACGACCGCCGTTCGAAACCGCCGTTCATACCTGATCGATTTCGATCTCTCGGGTCTGATTCGGCGGTTAGGATCGGCGGTCACTAAACCGCCGAATTAACCGCCGTTTATGCTCTGTTCTTCACGAGCTCAATTCGGCGGTCATTAACGGCGGCCTGGCCGCCGATTGAAACCGCCGATTGGCGCGTTTCTTTGAAACTTACTTAAACGACCACACTTTGATTTGGCACCCTATATATATGCCACTTTGACTTTAGGTCAATTAAGAGAGTTCATATTCAGAATTCATACTTAGGATATTTTTCAAAGAGAAGAAAAATTCCAAGAACTCCATTCTTGATTCTCAAACACTTTTCATGATCATCAATCATCATCTAGCATCATCTTAGATCATCTAGATGTCATCTAGCATGGAATCTTCATCATACTTTGCTTGGTAAGCTTTTCACTAATATCTTACATGTTTTGTGTTTCTCTTATCTAGCAATCTCAATTAATTACTTGTTTGTTATTTTGTATGCTTTAGATACAATATTGAGATGAGTATGATGTATGTTTGAGATTTTATATTGTGCTTGCATATTAGGTTTTGTGCTTAATATTGATTAGCTAAACTAATTGACATGTCATTTAGTTTTGATATCTAGGATTATACTTAATTGCATATTAATCATCTTAGATAAGCATATAGGGTTTCCCTTGCTCTATGTTGCATTTTGGATATTCACATATATTCACTTAGGGTTGTATTCTCTTCAAAGAGAAAGTAAGTCTTGTGTGTAGCATCCGGGATTAGGTTGCTTAGAACGCAAGCAAATTGGACTAGGTTCACTCATACCGGGATTAGGTAGGTGTGTGATTACTTCCGGGATTAGGTTGTAATCGTTTGCACATTTAGTGGATTCGAGGTTCGAGTGTGGCTTACTTACATAGCCCGTGGTTTTTCCCGTGAGGGTTTCCACGTAAAAACCAAGTGTTGTTTTAATTTCCGCACCATATTACAATTGCTTGGTTATATTATCTTGAGGGCATTTTCGTAATTTTGACTAACACGAAAAATTGGGTAAAAAGCGTAAAATCTATTCACCCCCCCTCTAGATAGCTTTATACACACCGTGCTATTATTTGTTTCAATTGGTATCAGAGCGGGTTCCTAGACATACATAGGTGATCCTTGCTTATTTTGGTGTGTTTTGCATTTTGTGTGATTTTTTGATTTATTCATACATTTTGCATTCATCTCATTTGCATTCATCCAAACACTATGAGTGGTTTCGGGATGAGCAAAGAGGGAGCGTCGAGCGTGAGGCCACCGTTGCTCACCGGCGATAATTACTCCTCATGGAAGGGGAAGATGGAAGCATACATATGCCAAATCCATGATAGGGCATGGATGGCGGTTGAAGATGGATATGCTCCACCTATGATGACTTCTACGGATGGAGGAGAAGAAGTTCTCAAGCCTAAGGCACAGTGGAGTCCTCAAGAATTTATTGACTCCATGTGGAACAACAAGGCTATTCATGCCATCCGATGTGCAGTGAGTGAAAATCAGTACAAACTGATTCAAATTACTAGGATTGCTAAAGAGGCATGGGACATCCTAGAAGTTGCACATGAAGGCACCGAGGTTGTCAAGGACTCAAAGCTTCAAGTCCTTCAAACTCGGTTTGAGACCATTAGGATGGAAGAGCACGAGCACTTCAATGACTTCCAAGTGAGACTAATGGACATTGTGAACCAAAGTCACCAACTTGGTGATCCTTACTCGGATAGAAGAATCAAGCAAAAGATCATGCGATCACTTCCCGAGAGGTTCGAACCCAAAGTGACGGCTTTAGAAGAAAATGACACTTACAAGGAAATGAAGCCGAGTGAAGTCATTGGAAGACTTCTAGCCTATGAATCAAGAAAGGCTACCACATCTCCTCCTAAGAAGAAAAAGGATATTGCCTTGAAGACATCCAAGATGGAAGAGGAGGAGGATGACTCATATGAAGACATGGCACTCATTGCCAAAGGATTCAAGAAGTTCTTGAATCTTCAAAAGAGTGATTATGGCTCAAAGGGGAATGACTTCAAGAAGAAGAAGTCCACTATTAAGAATGTCAAGCCATATCATGAGATGTCTTCAAGAGAGAAGATTCAATGCTACGAATGTGGAGGATTCGGGCATATCTCCAAGGAATGTGCTAACTTGGAAGATGAAAGAGAGGAGGTCGCCACTTCAAGTAATAGTGATGAAGAGATTGTGGCAAAATTCTTGGCATTAGGTTGCTCTCACAAGCGGGACAACAAAGTGAAAGTTGTTGAAGGAAGTCCCTCAAGCTTGAATGATTGTGAGAACAACTATTTTGCCTTTCCGATCTCCTACAATGAAGAAGAGAATGAGAGTCAAGAAGAAAGTGACTCTAATAAAGACGACTCTTCATCTAACTCCTCACATGGATATGTGAAGAAAAAGGTTCTAGATAAACACCTCACTGAGTTTAAAAGCTTAGCAATGAAGACCAAGGAAAAGATACGAAGATTGAGAGAAGAGAATCTAGACCTTGAAGCTCATGTTGACCACTTAAGTGAACAAGTGGATAGATCCAAGAATATTGAAGATAAGCTAAGAAAGGAGTTAGACTTATCTAAGAGGAATGAAGAAGAATTAAAAAGAGAGCTTGAAGAGGCTAAAGGATCAAGGACTAGGATAGTTTCTAGCACCGAAAAACTTGACCACATGTTAAGTGTTGGAAAAAGTCCGTGTGATAAGAGAGGTCTTGGGTTTGAAGATAGTAAGGAGTCCTCCACTCCTAACAAGACCATGTTTGTCAAAAGCTTGAGCTACAAAGAAGATTCACCGGTGCAAACTCCTAGGAAGAAGATTGAGCTAGGACAATGCTCTCATAGTGCACAAGTGAAGGTAGCTCCAAGAAGACAACCTCAAGCTCAACCTACAAGAGTTCCTCATGCTAACTTCCCTCAAACTCAAATCCATCAAGGGAAGAGACCAATCATGCAAACTCAACCGTGGAAGCAACCAAGTCTTGGTCAACAACAAAGAAGGAGAAATCCTATCCAACAACCAAGACAACCACAAAGACATGGGAAGGCTCCTATACATGCACAAGGACATGGTATGATTCCTAACTTTGTCCCTACATGTCATTTTTGTGGTGTTGATGGTCATATTAGACCAAAGTGCTTTCGTTACATTAAAATGTGTAGAGTTAAAAGCATGATTGAGAAAAAGAAAGCTAGAGCTAGAATGCATACTCATAGGAAGGAAGAAATTCATTTACATGATCCTATGACATCTAGATCTCTAGAACAATTGACCACTAGGAAGAAAAATGTCACACCTATGTGGATAAGGAAAAATGAACCCGCTTGCTACGAGACTATCAAGTCTCAAATAGGTTCATCCAAGCCAAATGGACTTGGGAGGTCTATAGGACCTCATGACCTTCATTGTTGAAGGTTGATGATTGACCCCATATGGGGAACTCAAGCAAAGAGAGCTATTTTGCATTCTTGTATCTTGCAAAAAATTTGAAATATCTTATGCCTCTTCTTTTAATTGCTTGAGTAAGCTTGGTTGTACATTTGTATATATGTTTTAAAATTCCATAAGTGTGAACCTTGCTTGTCTACAATCCATGTCATATTTATGTTCAAACATGCATTTTTGGACTAGGAGATTTACATTGGAAGTATGATTTGAATGACCTATGATTATCTCCATGACATGATGATTCTTTAATAACATGCTAATGACAAATGACAAAGCATGAAATTCATATAACATGCTCACATGAAAAGCATGAATTGATGATTGCATATTCTTAAAAATGCAAAACTTGTGTGAAAACTTATGAGACTCAAAATGAATAAAGGATCTTGTATCCATTCAAAGGAACTTACATTCCAATTGTCTCTCTTTCTTCATTAGTTGAACATGGTTACTATCATACGGATAATTTTATCCGGAAAAATCAAGTAGGGTGCAAAGTCGCTCATGCCATGTTTCGCTTATAAAGTTGGATATAGTTGCTCTTAAATTGAAATCAATAATCTCTATATCCTTGCTTTTCCCATGACATTGGTGAAATTGGTTTGAATTCTTATTAGAAACCTTTGTCATTTGCTTTGCCAAATACCATTGTATTTTGGACTTGAATGCTATATGTCTTGTATGCAAAGCATGTTGAATTCACACATTTTCTCAAAATAAATCTCCTTGTTTCTCTCAAATTAATTGAAGTGCATAAAGTGACTTATATGTATATGCATATCTTGCATGCTTCTATCTCTCGTTGCTATGAGTGACCCAATTGGGGACTACTCCTTTGCCTATATCATGACAAAAAGGGGGAGTAGGATATGGTAAGGGGAGGTGCAAAATATAGAAGCTTTTGTGCACTTTGGGGAAAACATACATTGAGGGGGAGTAACCCGTTGAGGGGGAGCATTGCATTTATCATACATTGCATACATTTGGTAATGTTGTGCCTAAATTCTACAAATGCAAATGCTTGGTATTGTTCTCACATGATTAATCTCACACTTTTCTTGTATTAGAAATGTTAGAAACTCTTTTCAGGGATTGATTATTCTACAAGAGAATTGAAGACTTCAAGTTGCATTATCTTATCTCTTTGTATTGTAGAATATCATTATAGTCCCGTAGTTTCTATTTTTTTTGTGAGGAATCATTGTGAGTGATGGTTTTGTCACGAAATAGCCAAAGGGGGAGATTGTAAGGATTCCCGTTGTTTTTAATTGGCTTATTTCGTGATCAAACCATATGTGGGGGTTCTTTGTAAGGGTAGCCTAAGTATCGGTCTTCTTGTTCGAAGCCCTTTGAAGACCTCGTGTTGATAAGCACCGAAGGTAAATTTCTATGTGCTTACCTTTCTTTGAAGAGATTTAGAAGCACACACACACTTTGCATTCTTACATTTGTGTGCATTCTCTTCATATGTCACATTACACACTAGCACTTTGATTGTTATATCTTGTTGTGTATTTATGTGTCTTGTAATTCGTTTCCCGATAGTGTTCGGAAACGTCCGCGCATGCACTAGAATGTGCTTGGTTTTGCGTGAAGACCGCCCACGGAGAATGCCCTTGGCTTCTCCTTGGTTTTCACCTCTGTTGGTGATTGGCGGTTATGATCGGCGGCCTGGCCGCCGAATGGAACCGCCGTTTGCTTCTAGGAGCAATTCTACGGTCACGATCGGCGGTCACGACCGCCGTTCGAAACCGCCGTTCATACCTGATCGATTTCGATCTCTCGGGTCTGATTCGGCGGTTAGGATCGGCGGTCACTAAACCGCCGAATTAACCGCCGTTTATGCTCTGTTCTTCACGAGCTCAATTCGGCGGTCATTAACGGCGGCCTGGCCGCCGATTGAAACCGCCGATTGGCGCGTTTCTTTGAAACTTACTTAAACGACCACACTTTGATTTGGCACCCTATATATATGCCACTTTGACTTTAGGTCAATTAAGAGAGTTCATATTCAGAATTCATACTTAGGATATTTTTCAAAGAGAAGAAAAATTCCAAGAACTCCATTCTTGATTCTCAAACACTTTTCATGATCATCAATCATCATCTAGCATCATCTTAGATCATCTAGATGTCATCTAGCATGGAATCTTCATCATACTTTGCTTGGTAAGCTTTTCACTAATATCTTACATGTTTTGTGTTTCTCTTATCTAGCAATCTCAATTAATTACTTGTTTGTTATTTTGTATGCTTTAGATACAATATTGAGATGAGTATGATGTATGTTTGAGATTTTATATTGTGCTTGCATATTAGGTTTTGTGCTTAATATTGATTAGCTAAACTAATTGACATGTCATTTAGTTTTGATATCTAGGATTATACTTAATTGCATATTAATCATCTTAGATAAGCATATAGGGTTTCCCTTGCTCTATGTTGCATTTTGGATATTCACATATATTCACTTAGGGTTGTATTCTCTTCAAAGAGAAAGTAAGTCTTGTGTGTAGCATCCGGGATTAGGTTGCTTAGAACGCAAGCAAATTGGACTAGGTTCACTCATACCGGGATTAGGTAGGTGTGTGATTACTTCCGGGATTAGGTTGTAATCGTTTGCACATTTAGTGGATTCGAGGTTCGAGTGTGGCTTACTTACATAGCCCGTGGTTTTTCCCGTGAGGGTTTCCACGTAAAAACCAAGTGTTGTTTTAATTTCCGCACCATATTACAATTGCTTGGTTATATTATCTTGAGGGCATTTTCGTAATTTTGACTAACACGAAAAATTGGGTAAAAAGCGTAAAATCTATTCACCCCCCCTCTAGATAGCTTTATACACACCGTGCTATTATTTGTTTCAATCGGAGTGTTAGACGAGGTCTACATAGGTTGTAAACTCTATTTCAATTAGTGGATTTCGAGGTTCGAGTGTGGCGCACTATACAGCCCGTGGTTTTTCCCAGTGGTTGGGTTTCCACGTATACATCAAGTGTTATTTAAATTCCGCACTATATTACACTTGCTTGTATTTTTGACTAGTAGGGGCATTTTCGTAATATTGACTTGCATGCCAAAATTGGGTAATAAAGCTTAAAATCTATTCACCCCCTTCTAGATATATTTATCATACACACTGAACGTTTATTCGTATTAGTTTCATAGTGCTCCAGTTCTGGTACCTCTCGGCTTGGTTCACTAGTTACATGCGCGCACTGCTTGGCTAGTGCAGTAGGATTATTGGACACTGCATAACAGTTGCGGGCTGCTTGTTGATCCCCCTGGATTTCTCCTACCTTGGTTTGTATTGGGAATTTTAGGACGTTGTGATAAATGGACAACACTCCCCTAATTCCTGACAGGAAAGGCCTCCCTAGGATTGCATTGTAGGCGGACGAGGTATCAACCACAATAAATTTTATCATTATGTTCTGCTGAAGAGGAGCCTCTCTGATTATTACCGGTAGGATATGCGACCCAACTGGCATTACGGAATCTCCTATGAAACCATACAAGGGTGTGGTGCAACTATTATAGCAGGGGTTCTTCAGGTTGAGCTTTTCCAGTGCTCTTTTGAACAAAATATCAACGCTGCTTCCAATGTCTATCAGGACGCGATAAACCCGGCAATTAGCCATCTGTATCATGATCACCATTGGATCATCATGGGGTTGAAATGTGTTGTAGGCATCCTCCTCCGTGAAAACGATCTGGGTAGAGCAAGGATGGTCTCGGAATCCCCTAGAGACCTGGAGTACATCATGACCTGTAGTTAGTCTAGGGATCTTCCTAGCATGGTTCTTCCATGAGTTGTTAGAAGTCCCTGCTAATGTTAGGCCTCCGCTGATGGTGTGAATGACTTGGATCTGCTGCATTAAGTCTTTTCCATTATCTTTCCTTCTTTTTTCCGTATCCTGCATCTCCCCTTGCACATCTTTCCCCACTCTAATGCTATCCCGTACCTGCTGTAAAAATTCAATCAAGAGTCCCCCCTTACCAATCCTTTGATCTGGTTATGGAGGCTGTAGCATTCTGATCTGTTGTGTCCCACATCCTTGTGGAAGTCACAGTACTTGTAGCGATTCCTTTAATCAGTCGAGATCTTTATAGGACCGAGCTTCCTAAGCAAACCCTTGTCGTAGATGACGGGTATATGGTCTCTCGGGATGCATTGAGAGGGGTGTTAGGTTTTTGGTTTTTCTTGGCATGTATTCCATATCAAAACATGTTTCTCTTGTAATGTTTAGTGGTCTAAGAATTGAAGATTCAAGTCGTCAAAGAAAGACATGGCCACAATTCATGCAAGATGCCGGCTTCAAAGAGAAATGTGCTTCATCGGTCTACAAAGGTTTATAAGACCTCATTTCTCTTACAAGGCTAGGCACACACACACATAGCATTCTTGTTTGTTCCTTTATGGTTGAATATCATTTATATATCACTTTCACACACTTGCTAATGTATGCTCATGCATTAGCTTTAATTTCATAATCATTGGAATTTGCATGTTATACGACTATGTCTAGGAAATGCATATGTGTGTGATTTTGTGGTTATTTGTTTCCGTATTTTTGTATTTGGACTTGAACATGATCTCTTATGATTCCTTATTGAGTTTTGGTCATTTCAGTTACTCATTCATTTAGTTTCAAGTCCAAATGATGTAGCTACACTATTTTTCGTTCTCATTCGTTGAGTTGTGTTCGTCGTCGTTTTCCGAGATGAATTCTCAACTATTTGTCAAAGTTTCGTAGTCGTCATTGTGCATGAGGGAGTCATGGTTCGTAATCCGAAAACGGATTCGAATTCGAAGCCCGAATACGGCTGAAGAACGCGTGTGGTGCGTGGGAGAAGCTAGCAAGGCCAAGTGGCCAAGCTAGGCCACCTAATGTGGAGGCCGTGGGGCCCACGGCCAGACCAGCCCTCTGATCCCGTGTGGCCCTCGCGCCCCACACGGGCCTGGGCTGATGTGGCCTATTTTGATTGGCCAATATCTCTCTTCTCTCTTCTCTCTTCTTCCTTTTAAATTCCCATATTCCCTCCCATTTGTTTTCAAGAAGAAAAAGGGTGAAATCCCGTCTAGAATTTCTCTCCAATTTTTCTCATCTTCAAATTATCATAACTTTCTCATACGAACTCGAAATTAAGTGATTCAAGCTGGAGATTATTTGTAATCGAGTCCTCTACCTTTTCCAAGTGATTTGGCAGCTGTTTGATTGACTTTTCTGGTGGTTGCACACTGAAAACCGAACCAGCTCGTGAATCCAAGGTAATGTTCATATATTTGGGATTTCTTCTTTTATAACCTTCAATTACCTTGGGGTTTCTTCTTCTATATGTATGTGTATGTTTTATGATTGCTATAGAGAAAGACAGCTTCATAATCAATCTTAATCAAAAGTCTATTTAGAGACACTTGTGAACTAGTTTCTTAGATTCTAGGTTTTTCACATGTTTGAGAGTTGTATTGTGATTAGATTGATATCTAGGATTATTTATGACTTGATTGAATCATTTTATGATTAATAATCCTTGAAATATGTTTTGATCCTTTGATTGATGTAATCTAGGATTATTGTATTTGTATGTGTTTTCAGAGCAATCTTGGATTCAATTGATTTATCTTTTAATCCTTGCTCTAAATCTTTGGCTAGAATATTCATTGATTTGATTTTATGATTCTAGCATTTTATTGTATGTTTATAGCATCTTGAAGTTGTGCTTTTTGAATATGTTTTGTTCAAGTGTTATATGTGATGAATAGAACTATGAGCTTATGTGTTAGATGCTTTTCACTTGCTCTAGGTTTAATTCATGTTTTTAGCATCTAGATTACTTTACTTGTGTTATCACATGTTTAGGTCTAGTTGTACCATGGAATGTATTGATCACATGTTCTATGTTGAATTGATTGATTGCATCATTTGCATTCACATGATCACACTAGGAAGTCTTTGTAAAAGGCATGAAGTCTTGGTTAGAGTTGGGATGACTCAGATAGCCAAGCAAGAAGACTTGTCTAGAGTCTGGAGGACTCGGATAGGCAAGCAAGAAATCATGGCTAGAGTCGGGAAGACTTGGATAGTCATGCACGGGAGGCTCTCTAGAGGCATGAGTGCCTTGGATAGGGAGTTGGCTTATATGTTGGTAGGCCTAGGTGTATGGATAGACATAGACTCCAAAAGAGCGGGGTGCATGGGATGTGTATGCACTCTTGAGGAATTTCTAATCTTCCATCGATGTTGGTTTTGTATGTTGTCTAATATATGGTGGCTCCGCATCATTGAGGGATTTCATACTTTCCAATAGGGTTGGGTAGACATAAACTCCACTAGGTTGGGTGAGTTAAAGATTGGTCACTTTGTGGAATTTCTAATTTACCTTCCAATATATAAGTACCCAATGGTTGTAGTTCAACCCGTGGATGTTTCCTCCTTAGAGGTTTTACCACGTTAAAAAATATCTTGTGTTAATTCTTCCTATCTCTATCTCTTATATTTGTATATGTGTATGTTGTCATTTTGTTGCATAATATACTCTTGTGATGTATTTTGTAACAAGATTTTGTAAAGTGTGATTTGTGATCTTAATCATTTGATCTTACTTGTAAATATAATTCTTTTGTATATTGTTTTTCTTGTGTATAGCATTATTTGATTATACTTGTAATACATTGAACAAATATTGAAATACAAGTATTCTTTGATGTTAAGTTTATGTGTTCTTATACCTCATACAACTAATTGATATTCATAGACTATGCTTATATGATCATATGCTTATCTTGTCTATGTATGAATTTGTGGTTTATGTGTTGTATGTAAGGCTACTTTGAGGGATAAATAAAAGTTTGTTCAAGGGATAGAAAAAGGCGTAAAAACCTATTCACCCCCTCTAGGTATGCTTTAAACTATTTAACTCCGTTTGTATACTTTCAAGAGGTGTAATGGTTGTACCAATCCTCTTCACGTGTTACCTGTGCTACCTCTCTTAGTGGAGGCATGGTTCTATGAGGGGTTCTCCTTACAGGATATCTATCCTGATGTTGGGAAGGAGGTGGTGGCCGGTAGGTAGACCGGTTTGGAGGATGATTCTAAAACTTCTTTATAAGTGTAGGCTTCGGAGACTCTTTCTTTAGACGCTTGGTTGATCGGGCTTCATCATGCTCAACCTTGACTCGGAGCTGTTCGTCTATGTCCACATGTTCTAATGCCCTATTATAGGCCTCTTGGTAAGTCTCGAGTGAATGTTTGGCAAATGACCGGAACAACCTGCCAGCCCACAGGTTTCTTCTGAAATTAGCCAAGGTTTCCTTCTTAGTAAACAATCCCATCTAGATCACTTCCTTATGGAACTTCTTTACATAGGATCTCAACATCTCACCCCGCTCCTGTATCACGTATTAGAGTAGGAGGGGGTCCTTGGGACGAGGTTTGATCCCCTGAAATTGAGCATAAAAATCTGTAGTAAGCTTTGTAAAAGAATCCACACAACATGGAGGTAACTTTCTGAACCAAGTCTTGGCATAATCTGTCAGGGTTGAAGGGAACATTTTGCACATCGCTGACCGGGTAGCATTTTGGACCTCCATCCGGTGGATAAAACTCTCCATATGGCTCACGGGGTCTTCCGATCTAGAGTATTTCTTGGCGGGCATCTTAAATTTAGGGGGTAACTCTGCTTCTCTGATTCTCCTGAAGAAGGGCGCATTCATCTCCCCCAAAGGATTCTTCTGGGTACTCCGGTGCTTCCCCTTCCCTAGCTCCTCGAGTTCCTTTGCCATTTTGGTCATTTAGTCTTCCAGTTTCTTAGGCCCATCATGCCTGGATTGGGCTACTGAGCCTTCATTATTCGAAGTTTTGGATACCACGGTTACCTCATTGTGCTCCTTTTTTTAAGGCCAGGTACATCACGGGTTTCTCCTAGGCCCGATAATGCCACCTGCATTAGGTTGCGGATCCCTCTTCTCTACCGCTGGTTTAGTCGCTAGCTAGTTCTTTTTGGGAGGAATGTTAAATGCTGACTTCACCTGTCGGGGTCTGAAATCTCTAGGATGATTTGGAACTGGCAGTGGCAATCTGAGTCTGTAAAAAATTGGTACCCGGGTACTTGGTCCAGCTTCTTCAACGAGCCTGGGTGTTTTCAAAGGGTATCCCTTGGGCGATCATCTGGAGGCGGATGCTTTCCACATAGGCAGCAACGTGCTACTCTATAGTATCCCGATTTATCTCCCGGATCTTGGGATCCTGGGGCGTGGAGCCCGCATTGGGTGGAGGAATTGGTGTTGGGATTTGGCTTCTCGTTCCATTTCTCTTCTCTTGGTTTCTCTGAGTGGAAGCGAGGGAATGGGGTCTCGATGGGTCGGGCTGCCCTTGAGAGGATCAGAGTCTCATCTTCTGTATCTTCTGCGTAGAGTTAGGTAGCTTTTGTAAATGAGATGGGAATATTTCCCACAGACGGTGCCAAAAGTGTTAACCGAAAATTATCAATGGGGTGAATTTCCAATTAACAATTTTTATGACTGAAATCGAGGTAGATCACAGTCGGAGAGATATCAAGTAGTTTGATACCTATGGGTTATCAATAAAGCAAATTAAATGCAATGATAATGATGGATCAAAAATAGTATGGCAATAAGATCACATATAACACAATTTTATTGATAATAAACACATAGTGAAAGTACAATGGAGACTTTTTGTGGCTATGGTAAAGGGTTAAAACTCAGTCGGAGATGGAAATGGCGATGGCGATGGCAATATAGCTTTCGTGCATGTCGATAAGTGGAAAAGAATACTCTAGGGTTTTGGACTCAAGTTGCCTTCCCCTTTCTATATGGTAACATGTTGTATATATACGTCCCAATGCTTGCTGAGCACTCCTCTAAATTCAGTCCAGTGACCTAGTGATTTTCAGGACGTTTCATGGCGATTGGCGAGAAGATCGTAGGATTGATTCAAGGAATCAAGCGATCCCTTTTTTGGCGGAATGTGATAGAGTTGACTTTGCTTTCAAATAGAACTCTTGAGTGGTGGGAACGAATTAATTTCCTTAGTATTAAAACGTCGACGTCTCACTATCCTTCTTTATAGCTTGGCCTTGGCATTCCTGATCTTACCTTGATACTTGGTAGTCTGTTAATCTGATATTTACTGCTTGGCTGGCCGGCTCTAGGAGGGATCGGGGTACACAGGCATCCTTCCTCTTACTAGATCACGGTATAAAAGTACAGGGGTATCGGGATACCTGGTTGGTATGGTAGCGGGATACTAGGATTTTGTAGTGGTGGAGTCCTTAGGAACTTGGTTCCTGTGTTTCCTGATACATAGGAGTCTATAAGTCTTTGATTTTGATCCGGACTGGTAGAAGGCCTACCCGATTACTTTAATGGCGGGGTACCGAGATGCACTTCTACGATGCCTTTCTCTCTCAATTATTCTCCAATGTTGATGGAAAATTCTTCTTTGAACCCTTGCCATTTTTGGCAGTTAATATAAAGTTTTCTCTCATTGGTCGGGTTGTCCTCTCTAGTGGTGAGAAGCCTTGGAAGTTGGTTGATCTTAAAGCCAAGTTATAGTCTGTTTGGAAGTTGAACTCTATTTGGAGTCTGATTTCTTTAGGTAAGGGGTACTTTTAGATTATGTTGAATTCAGACACTGAAAAGAATATGGTTTAGAGTTAGGGGTTTCTTAATCTCAAACCAGGTGTTTTACGGATTCAGCCCTGGATTCCAGATTTTAACCTAGCATTACAGAAGTCTTCAAATGCTTAGGTTTGGGTTCGTTTTTATGATCTATCATGGGAATACTGGCATCCGAAGATTATTTCTGATTTAGCTAGAGGGATCGAAGTTCCTTTACGGCTAGACATGGCTACTGTAGAGGGTGATTTTGGACATTTTGTGCATGTTCTGATGGATATTGATGTTTCTACTGTGCCTTCATCTTCTTTGCTTCTTGAGAGGGATGATTCTCATGTTCCTCAATTGGTCATTTTCCCAATGCTTGTCATTGGAACAAGTGTTCGAAAAATTTGAAAAATCGGCCGCCTAGGCGCCGCCTATATGCTAAGCGAATGCCGGCCGTTCCGTTTCATCCAAAGCGGCCATATTAGGCGGCCAGAAAAAAATTGACCGATTTTGACTGGAAAAATCGATCAATTTGGCCGAAAAATCGATCTAATCGGAGTCAAAGTCGTTGACTCCGCCTAGTCGTTCAAAACATGATCGGTCAAACCGACTCCCAAAGGTCACCGCCGCTGGCGAGTGAGTTGTCACCACCCCCACCGAAAGCTTTAAAAGGCATTGGAAAATAAAACCCAGGTGCCAAATGTCCTAATCTAACACCATTCATGGCAAAAAAAAAAAACAAAAAAAAAAAAAAAAAAAAACACATGTTCGAGAAATGAGAACCGAGAAGAAAATGAAGATGAGATAAGTTTCAGAGAAAAGAAAATAAAAGGATGAAGATGAAGAGAGGGATGAAGAGAGAGACAGATTATCGAGAAAAGAAGAGGATAAGATTAAGGAAAAAAAGTTGTAAAGTAGCTGGAACGTTGAAGAGAGAGAGAGAGTGTAAGAGTGTTGTACTTAGGTTGAAAAAATTGGATTTGTGATTTGAAATATGGAAATTGAAAAGTAGCTGGAAGCCTGGAACATTGAAGAGAGAGAGTGTGTGTATTAGTTGTGTTGAAAATTGGATTTGTGATTTGAAAATTGAAATATAAATATTATTGGGAAAAGAAAAAAATAATATAAAATATATTTTATGGGGAGCTTCACTAAGTTTTTAATTGTTATTTCCCTTACCAGTTACCACCTACCATGCGATCCAGATTGATGGTGGGTGGTGGACCATGCAATTAATAAAAGAAATAAAAAAAGTAAAGTAAAAAGTAAAAGAAAATATATTTTTTCTTAAAAAAATCTACCGCCTAGAAATCCGCCTAGGCGCTAGGCGCTGGTCTACTGTCCGACTAGCGCCTAGCATTTACTAGAACACTGGTTGGAACAAGTCCAGCAAAGGGATTCCTATTAGTTCTAGTAAGCCTGATTCGGCTAGAGATGGTCCGACCTCGGTTGTTGCTTATGAGGGGTTTCAAGTTCCCCATAACCGTTCTCCTAAACTGGGTTTTCATCCTATTTCCGTGCCTCAGGCAGAAGTTTCAGTTTCTAATGTCTTTGCCACTATTCAGCAGGATTTAGGGTCTCTGGATTCAGCTGTGGTTCATTCTTCGGTAGGTTCAGATCCGATTTTGGGTATGGTTTCTTCTGCTAGTCTAGTTGATTCACCAGGTTTAACTTTTTTGGTGGCTCCTACTACTTCGGTGGTGGCTGCTCAGGTTTGTTGGTCCTAGTAGGTGGAGCGGAGCGGAGCGATGAATCTCTTATTGATGTCCCTGTTCATTCCTCCAGAGTGGGAGCAGGGCCTATTTCTTCAGAGGGACCATCTCCTATTCTTGATGTTTCAGCTAGTGCTGTTGTCTCGATCTCTTCAGCTGTTTTGATGGTTGAGCAGGGGTTGAAGGTTGGTAGGGATTCTGTTTCTTCGTTGGTTTCTTTTGCTTAACCCATTGTTTCTTCAATGGTTTCTGTTGATGAGTTGGACAATAGGACGAGTATAGTTTCTCCTTCGATTGAGAGGGTTGATTAGGTTGTTTTGAGGAATGGATCTAGATCTTCATGTTCCCTTATTTTAGCTGCGGACTCTAATGTTCGGTTCTAGGTCCTGAGCGTCCGCTGTCTGATTCCTAAGCTGAACTTCGCCTCATTGTTGATTCTTCCTAGGCTGACTAGGTTGAGGAAGAAGAGTTAGATGATACTACTATTGCTCGGAGGTCTACTAGGATTGAACATAGACTAGCTTCTTATAAGTCCGGGTCTCGAGCTTTTTCGAGGGTTTTTGACGATTAGTGTCCTATATTGGAATTGTTGTGGGATTAAGAATGGTTCTACAAGGTGGGTTCTTAGAGATATGTGTCGTTTGCATCATCCATCTTTGTTGTGCATTGCTGAGCCTATGGTGACTTTTTCTTCTTTTGCTTCTAACTTTTGGTTTTCTCTTGGTTTGCACTTTGTAAGGGAGAATGACAGGGAGGGGTTATTGCCTTCCATTTGGGTATTTACTTGTGATTCCATTTCTGATGCTTAGGTTATCTTCTTTCATGAGCAGTAGCTTACTGTCTCGCTCTCGGTTAACTTTTAGTTGCATTGGTATACCTTTGTTTATGCAAGTACTTCTGTGTTGGCTCATTGTTTGCTTTGGCAGTCTCTTAGGAATTTGGTTGATCTGGTTTCTTCCTCTTGGCTAGTTGTGAGAGATTTTAATGCGGTTTTGGGAGCTCAGGAGTCTTTGGGTTCTCGTTCTCCTTCTCAGAGTTTGTAAGGACCCACATTGGGGATGATTTTGTAATAGGTAGCTTATGTTCTCAAAGACAAGCTTCCAAGTATCTCCGTCTTAAAAAGCGAAAGGTATACTCACTTGACTTTGTCTTTTGAAGAGTTTAGGTGCACATATACACACTACATGTATGCTTTGTTCATCTTGCATATGTGTTTTAATTTCTTATATATGTGCATCCTTTACACAATCACACTTGCAATTCATTGTTAGATCTAAGTGTGATTTTGTGTGATGTAATTCGTTTCCGTTTGTGTGACTGGAAACGTCTGTGCTTGCACGATGGTATGCTTGTCTTAGCACGATGATTGACCATTTCAGAAGGTCCCATTCTTTTCTTGGATAAGTATTAGATTTGGTTTGATTATTTGGAGTAAGTGTCTAGTTTCAAAAATTGGATTTCAATGATTTAAATGTTTTTCAAAACTGACCTTTGTATGGTCTTGTGACCGTAACTTTTTATACAAAGATTGAAATTGAGTTTTGAAAGTTTCTGGACAGACTAGACACCCATACCTTTCCAACGGTATATTATTCGTAATATTTTATGACAATTTGGATTGGTTTTGAAATTTTTAAAGTGACCATCAAAACAGGGCAACTCTGTTGTTGTCCGTTTCTGACCCTTGGTCACTCAAATGACCATAACTTTTTTCTACTGTCATTCAAATCATGTTTTGTTAATTGGAGTAGAAAGTAGATATCCTTGCCTTTCCAACGATATATTATACGATAATTTTTGATATCGTTTGGTCAGGTTTTGGGGCGCTCAAATGTCGAGTTGTTGGGCTGTCACACATGGCCATGGAACAGTTCCGCGAAATTGGGCTGCTGGGCTGTCAAAATGACTTTGTTTTGCTTGGCTTATTTAAATACCCCATTATGTCTTCTTCCTCATTATCTCTTATGCAGAACACAAACCCTAGAGAGAGAGAGAGAGAGACCCTAGAGACAGAAAACTTCATTCAAACTTGTTTAACTCACAAAACCCAAAACCCATGCATCCATTGCATCAATCTTCCATAGGTTTTCATCATTCTTGACTTGAACACAAACCCTAGAGAGAGAGAGAGAGAGAGAGAGAGAGAGAGAGAGAGTGAGAGATCCTAGAAAGAGAAAGCTTCATTCAAGCTTGTTTAACTTTCCAAACCCAAAACCCATGCATCCATCTTTGACCTGGTATGTAAGAACAAACATCTCATCTTTGTTTATTGTTCTTTTTGTCTAAGAATTCGTTTTTAATGCATAGGATTTGTAGAAATCATTTTTGAATGCATTATTGTGTTGATTGGATTGGGTTTGTATTTTGATTTCTTAATTGATTAGGTTATTTTTGCTTAAAAAGCTAGGTCATAAATCATCTTGGTAGATTGTCTTTAAATCATCTAGTCAAGGTTTATGAATATTTATGTATGTTGAATTTGTGATAATTTTCATGATTAGGTTGTTACTATCTAAATAAGCTAAGACTTGATTATTCTTAAGAGATTAATTGATAATTAGATTGATAGATTTGTGTTTATTAATCTAGTTAAGTTCTCTTGAATATTCAAGGTTGTTTGAGTGACAATTAGGTTGTTGGAAAATCTAATCTAGATGCATACAAGTGATAAATGAGATATATTGATTAAGAAAGAACACAAAAATTAATTAAATGGTGTTCAACTTACCAAGTCATGTGTGTTGAAGAAAACCAAAGCATGGATGCATCCTAGATGAAGCTAGATAATGCTAGATGAAGTTTGATGCTCATGGAAATGGTTTTGAGTGATCAAAGGTGAGTTCTTTGAAAGATTTTCTCTCTTGAAAATTTTCTAATTTAAAAATATGATCTTGAACTCATGTATGCTTACCTAGAGACAAATAGGCACTTAGATAAGTGATCTCCTTAAAGGCACACCGTTTTGGTCATTTTAAAAAACCAAGCCCCGTTACAACCGCTGCGTGTACCGTTGCTCAGGTAAGTGTCTACGCCGCGGTACGTATAGCGTGTAAGCTCTGCAGTCTGCCGTTGTGGAGACCGCCCCAGAGGCAAGTGTCTCCGCCGCGGTATGCACATTGTAAAAGCATCAGGTTTTGAACCTAGCTTGGACCGCTGTCTATGCACGTGTACCAGGGGCGGTATAGGCAGCGGTAAAGAGAAGTTCTCTCTTTTCAGAGACAATTCACACTTAATGCTTGTTTGGTTGAGCTTTCTACTGGCTCAAAATGTCTACCAACGTCTATTTGAGTTTTTTAGAGTTGTTTGGTTAGGCTTTTGAGATTGTCTATTTTAAATTGAGTAGAGACTAGTAGAGTTTAAACCTTTACTGGGCAAAAGCTCATAAGGAGGTGCTTCTCCAAATAGACCTTTTTTTTTTTAAAAGTCTACCAACCAAACATCTATGATTTTTTTTTCAAAAACTCTATTTCCAGTAGATCTACTACAAGTAGATCTTTTACCAATAGAGGTTTTTCAAAAGCCCAACCAAACATGCTCTTAGTCTAAAATGTGCAAGTGTGAAAATTGAAGAGAATGCACACAAGAGCAAAGCATGCATATGCAAGCATGAGAAGTGTGTGTGTGCAACTAAGTCTTTTCAATGAAAACTAAGCACAAGAGATATACCTTTGGAGTGCTTAATATCTTGAGGTCTTGAAAGGGTCTTTGAGCTTGATCATCAATGCCTAAACTACCCTTACATGTCAAACCCCAATTGTGGTTTGTTAGCGAAATACGCCAATCAATCTTGAGGAACTTACAATCTCCCCCTTTGGATATTTCATGACAAAACCACTACTCATATTGATCCTCACAACAAAATTTAAACTAAAGGTCAACAATGATTTTCTACATTACAAAGAGATAATTAAAAGCTAGATCTTCAATTATTCAGTCTCTTGTAGAACAACTAATCCTTCAAAACGAAGTAAGTTTCTACATTTTCCAAGACAAGTGCAATGTGAGATGATCAAGTGAAAACAAAACAAGCATTTGCATTAAAAAAGAAATCAAGTAACATCATGCAATGAATGTGCAATGCAATGCTCCCCATCAACGGGTTACTCCCCCTTAATTAGCAATCCCCCCAATATGCGAATTAGCTACTCTCAATTAGCACTCTCCCTTACCACATACTACTCCCCCTTTTTGTCATGAGATAGGCAAAGGAGTATCCCCAACCGGGTCATTTTAGCAAAGAGAGATAGTAGCATACTAGACATTTGCACAATCATATAAGCCACTTTATGCAACTCAATTAATTTGAGAGAAATAAAGAGATTTATTTTATTAAAATGTGTGAAAAAGATGCTTTGCATGCAAGACATGTTGCATTCAAGTCCAAAAATTATTGGTATTTAGCAAAGCAAATGACAAAGGTTTACTGATTTTACCATTTGTCATGAATCAAAGCAAGGATATAGAAATGTCATTCATTCACATTTAAAGGATAGTTATATCCAACTTTATAAGCAAAACATGGCATGAGCGACTTTTTGCACCCTATTCGATTTTTCCGGGTAAGATACCCGTATGATAGTAGCCATGTTTGACAAATAAAGAAAGAGAGACATTTGAATTTTAAAATCCTTAGAGCAGATACAAGATCCTTTATTCTTTTGAGTCTCATTTGCTTTTCGTACATAGTTTTGCATTTTGAAATTTGCAATCAACAAACATGCTTTTCATTTTTAAGCAAGTCATACAATTCATGCTTTTCATTTTAAGCATGTCAGTTAAAGAATCATCATGTCATGGAGAATAATCATAGGTCATTCAAAGAGTACTCCCTAAGTAAATCTCCTAGTTCAAAAATTCATGTTTGAACGAAAATATGACATGGATTGCAATTAAAGCAATGGTTCACACTTATTGAATAGAAAAACATATAAGCATATGTGCAACCAAGATACTCAAGCAATTAATAAAGAAGCATAATGTTTATTAAATTTTTGCATGTGACAAGTATGCAAGTTTACTCTCTTTACTTGAGTTCCCCTTATGGGGTCAACTTCCACACCGCATCAATGAAGGTCATGAGATCCTATAGACCTACCAAGTCTGTTAGACCTAGTTGAACCTATGGGAGACATGTTAGCAACATAGCAAGCGGGTTCATCTTTTCTCATCCACCTAGGTGACACATTTTCATTCCTAGTGGTCATAGATTGCATGTTACTTGAGTTCCTAGGATTATTGACTAAAGATTTTCTAGGCACATGTATATTTGCTCTTCTAAGCCTCATTCTTTCCATCATGCTTTCAACCCTACAATGCTTAATGTACCTAAAACAATTTGGCCTAATATGCCCATTAACACCGCAATAATGACAAGTTGGTATAATGTGAGAAGTCATACCATATCCTTGTGAGGTCATTGGAGACTCCTCATGCATTTGATGTCTCATTTGTTGTTGAATCGGATTGGGTTGCCTCATTGGTTGAGGTGGCATGGCTTGCCTTCTAGGTTGGTTAAACCTTGATTGAGGAAGGCTTGGGCATGGAGCTCTTTGATGTTGAGGTTGAGCAACACCCTTTGTTGGCATCTTCAATTGGCCATTCTTGAAAGACTCTTCAAGATCAATCTTCCTCCTAGGATGTTGAGGAGGTGAAGCTATGCATATGCCTTGAGCTTGAGGTTGTAAGATCTTACCTTTCTTCAAGTCTTGAAGGTGCCTTATCTTTTAATCCTTGACAATTCTCAAGGAATTCTCTTTGCTAGCAATTTCATCCTTCATTGCCTTCATCCTTTGATGGCAATCTTAAATCTCATTTTCATACTTAGACACATCTACTATGTCCACCTTCAAGGAGTCATTCACCTTAGCCATTAGTTGAAGGTTTTCCTTCTTCAACAAGACTTCACTTTCCTTGGATCTTACTACCTCCTCACTCAAGTGAGTCAACTTGGTTGAAAGCTCAAGATTTTCTATCTTTAGTATTTGAATCTCCTTTTTATTCCTTATCCTAGAGCTTTCAAACTTTTCAATGTAGTCTTTAAGATCCATATCTTCATCAAATCCATTGTTAGAGTGAGATGAAGAATTCTCATCACTAGAGTCATCTCCTACACTTTCCATCTCACCAATGGAGTCAACTTCCTCATCAAGACCTTTACCTTGGTCATTTGATGTTATACAATCAATATTCCAATGAGTAGCTACACCAACCACTTCTCTATCTACTTTTTCATCTTTTCCTTCTTCAAGGTCACAAATCAAGGCATCTTTGCCACCTTCTTCAACTTCTACACGAGTGGCTCCAAATGCCGTGTAGTCAATGGTAAGCTCTTCATCACTTGAAGGATTTTCTTCACTCTCACTTTCACTCCATGAGGCGGCCATCGCCTTCCTTTTCTTCTATCCTTCAAGTTTCCACACTCCGGAGAGATGTGCCCAAATCCTCTACTTTCGTAGCATTGAATCCCCTCTCTTAAATACTTCTCTTGGTTAGGCTCTTCATTCTTGAACATGGTCTTCTTCTTGAAGCCATCCCCTTTTGAGTAATAACCATTCTTTTGTAGATTCAAGAATTTCTTGAATTTCTTGACAATTAATGCCATGTCTTCATTTAAGTCATCCTTCTCCTTCTTAACCTTGGAGGTCTTCAAGGCAATATTCTTTATCTTCTTAGGAGGTGAGGAGGTGGTATCCTTTCTTGACTCATAGGCAAGAATCCTTCCAATAACTTCACTCGGCTTCATATTCTTGTAGTTGCTATTTTCTTCTAAAGCCGTCACTTTGGACTCGAACCTCTAGGGAGGTGATCTTATAATCTTTTGCTTGATCTTTCTATCCGAGTAAGGGTCACCAAGTTGATGAATTTGGTTCACTATGCCTATTAGCGTCACTTGGAAGTCATTGAAGCGCTCATGCTCTTCCATCATAATGGTCTCAAATTGAGTTTGGAGGACTTGGAGCTTGGAGTCCTTAACCACCTCGGTTCTTTCATGAGCGGTCTCTAGGATCTCACATGCCTCCTTTGCAATCTTAGTTGTTTGGATAAACTTATATTGATTTTTGTCCATGGCGCAAAGGATGGCATGCATTGCTTTGTTGTTCCACTTAGAGGCTTCAAACTCTTGAGCGTTCCATTGTGCCTTCAGCGTGAGAACATCCTCTCTATCACCCGTAGGGGTCATTGTAGGTGGAGTGTAGCCGTCTTCTATTGCCATCCAAGCACGGTTATGTATTTGGCACACATATGCCTCCATCTTGCCTTTCCATAAGGCATAGTTATCGCCAGTGAGCAACGGTGGCCTCACTCTCGACGCTCACTCTTTACTCATCCCGAAATCATTCATAGTGTTTGGGTCAATGAATGAGATGAATGCAAAATGTATGTATCAATAAAAAAACACAAAATGCAAGACACACCAAAAGCAAGGATCTCCTAAAAATGTCTAGGAACCCGTTTTGATACTAATTGAAACAATTATGGCATGTCTAATTATATCTAGAGAGAGGGGAGGGGAGGGGGGGGTGTGAATAGATTTTAATCATGTTAATTACCAAATTTTCTTAATTAGTCAATATTCAATAAAAATCCCTATCTAGTCAAAACTACAATCAAGTGTAAAATGCGGAAATTAAATAACACTTAATTTTTATGTGGAAACCTTCAACAAGGAAAAACCATGGGCTAATATGTGCGCTACACACGATCCTTGAATCCACTATTTGTAATGGTGTTTACAACCTAAGTTGATCACGTCAAACCATACACGGTCACTAACCCACCACTACTAGCCAACGGGCATTTATTAGCAAACCTAGATCAATTTGCTTGCGGACTAAGCAACCTTAGCCACAAGACTTAATTCTCACTAAAAAGATCAACAACCTAAGTGAATAACATAGTATTTAATATGCAATTAATGCTAGGTTACACTAAATGCTTATCTAGAGATTAAATATATCAATAATCAATCCTAGATATCAATATTGCTATATGACATGGTATACAATATAGCTATCATAGATAAAACAATCCCAGGCAATAGCTATCACAATACAACACTCAGTCATTCAACACAAATATCTCAATCTTGTATTTAAAATCTAATCTAGATGCATACAAGTGATAAATGAGATTTCTTGATTAAGAAAGAACACAAAAATGGATTAAATGGTGTTCAACTTACCAAGTCATGTGTGTTGAAGAAAACCAAAGCATGGATGTATCCTAGATGAAGCTAGATGATGCTAGATGAAGTTTGATGCTCTTGGAAATGGTTTTGAGTGATCAAAGGTGAGTTCTTTGAAAGAATTTCTCTCTTGAAAATTTTCTAAGTTAAAAATATGATTTGGAACTCATGTATGCTTACCTAAAGACAAAAAGGCACTTATATAAGTGATCCCCTTAAAGGCATACTGTTTTGGTCATTTTAAAAAACCAAACCCTATTAAAACCGCTGCTCAAGTAAGTGCCTGCGCCACGGTATGCAGATCGTGTAAGCTTGATGACTCGCTTTTCATGTCGTTACCAAATTGTGAATTATCAAAAGATGTTTATAAATGAATTCTTACGCAATATACTTTAAGTTTTGAAAACTAGTAAAGCGGTAAGCTTAAGATTCGTTCCACAGGGATTATGTTAGATTAATCGATTTGTTATTTAATCTAAGTTAGTCTAACTAGTGTGCAATAAAGTAAATCATGGTTAGTTGGATAGTGTGTGGTTTGAGAAACCACCAAACAATGCATGTAAAGTAAATATACAAAAATGTAAAGAGAAAATGAATAGAGATAGGAATCCAATACAAACAACCTAGAAAAGAAAATGGATTAAACAATTAATAGAAATTCTAGGGAAATGATAGAGTAGCTAATGGACTATGAGCAATTCATACATGGCTTCTTTAATGCGCTATCTACACAATCAAGGACCGATCTCGTTCGGAAGTGTTGCTTAGGCCGTCACTACGAACCCTAAACAACTTCCCACCGCAATGCCTAACCGATTAAGGTGAGGGGGTTACGACGGGATCGGTTTGTGACGATCAAATGGCCTAGGCAATTAGGGTGATATCCCCACCAACAACCTATCATATTCACTATGTGCTATAATCAATCAAGTGTGTCAATAACTCAATCAATTTTATCACAAATAAATCTTACAATAGATTGTAATCAACAAGTGTGTCAATACTTATTTAATCATATAAGTGCAAGATCTAATTAAAAAGTAAATAAAACTATAATCATGCAAAAATAATATTCAAAGTTTTAATAAATACTCATGTCCAAAAAGTCTTCTCAAATCATCCCCTAAAATGGGGGTTTAATTACACATAATTACAAACAAGAAAATGAAGTAAAATGTAGAGAAATCACTCTTGGGTCTCTCTTGTAAACTTGATCCTTCCTTGAGCTTCCTTGCTTGAATCTTGTGCAAAGAGTGGGTGTTGAGGATATGTCTAGATAAGTGGAGTCAAATGGAAAGTGACAAAGGAAATGGGTGGAGAAGATGGAAAGAGAGGAATGTTTGTGGTGAGGTAATCTAAGTGTTATTGGAGAGGAGAATGGTGGAAGAAAGAAGGTTTCTTGATTCACAAGAGTTGTCAAGAGTTGTCTAAAAAGGGAAATTAGTGATGAATTTATAGGGTTTTCATTTTAGGTCATGGAAGGTAAATTACCAAAACACCCATGACCATGGCAAATTACCATTTAGTCCATAAGAGAGGTGCATCTTATAATTTTCACACCCAATCACCTTTGAACAGAGAATAGGTCGCTATTTGGTTATGGCGACAAGTATGGCGACAATGGTGGCGACACAATCAGGTGTCGAAAATAACTCCCTATTGCCATGGTGACATCGAACGAGAAATGGCGATAATTTTCAAGGCTTTATCGCCATGAGAAATGGCGACAATAGATGGCGATATATAGGAGATTTGGGGACTGGATTCCGATAGGTTTAGAGGGCTGAAAAAGGGACGAATAGGTTACCGTTGATCTCGCCGTTGAATTGGGCTGAAAACTGGCCGGCGGCAGGTCGAGGATCGTTGGAACGGCGATGGCAAAGCTAGGGTTTACAGGCTTCCATGGCTGTCAACTCGCGAGGGAAGAAGATGAACAGGTGAGGACAGAGGGTGCATTCAGCAGATGCTTAGGGTGTGCGCAGCAGCCTTCCTTTTGCCTTAGATGGGGTGCAGTTAGCAAGGGCATGGGGTACGTATAGGAGTGGCTTGCACTACTTAGGCCACGGATGCGCTGTCTTCATTATGGGCGCGTTAAGCAATTGTTTGGGCTGCACTTAGAGGCCCAAACAGCCCCTTAAAACGCACCGTTTCCTTTAGCTGACGTGGCGCGTCTGGTTGCTTTGCTTGGCGAATTACAATTAGGTCCCCTGCTCTCTCATATAATTACGATAACTTCATTCCTTCTTCACAATTTAACTTCATTCCAAATGACCAAAATTACTCCAATGCCCATGAACTTAATAAATATCTGAAAAAACTTAATTTACACTATTAAATCACGGGATAATGCCTGAGAATCAAGCATAAAGAGAAGAAAGTGAGGGCCAAAATCGTACCAATTTTGGTCCGATCAAAGCTCTGGAGTCTACCGTTATGGAGACCGCCCTAGAGGCCATTTTGACGTGCACGTTTTTTGTCATTTAAAAGATTGTATGTCAAAAATATTTATAAAATCTATGCAATGTGCTCACAAGTATAAAAACAAGTAAAGCGGTAAGCATGGGTGTCGTCCATAAGGATCGGAGGTAGCGATGACTAGATTAGGATTAATAATACTAAAATGCATAAAAGTAAAGAATCAATGGTTTGTTTAGAAAAGATTAACACTAAGATGCAAGCTATAATTAATGCTAAAACTAGAATGCAACTACAGTTAATAATGTGATGAATGTATGATAATGCGGACTAAGAGTTAATGGACTCGTAAGTGAACATTGGGCAATGCAACAAACTCATAATTAAGCACATTTTATCTAATGTAACCAACCTAGGGAGTATAGTGTTGGTTATTTATCTCTAGCAAGGGATCAACCTAGGGTGTATAGTGAATACCTCCTATTAGAGATTAATCACTCCTAAGCAACCAACCTAGGGTGTATAGTGCTAGTTGCTCATTTAGGATTCTAGTCATGAGTGCTCATCTATCTATTAAGGGCTTAACCTTTTACAAATGTAGCCATCCTAGGGTGTATAGTAATGACTTCCAATTCTTTCACAAGTGGCTAACCTAGGGTGTATAGTGAAGGCCACCCATTTAAGATTAGATGAGGCTCGAGGTTATTCAACCGGATTCTACTCGAAGGTTAGTTCTTGCAAAATCACTAATGTAGCCAACCTAGGGTGTATAGAGAAGGCCATCCGTTCAAGATTAGATTAAGACCATGGTTATTAAGCCGGATTTCTGGAAATCCTTCCATTCAATAGAGCATTAGACAACCGAATAGGGTGTATACCTAGTTGCCTACTCAAGTAGATTCCAAATCAACATGCTAAGAGGGTGTATCCAAGAAAAGCTAATATTGGAAATCAATTAAAGTAAGTGAAAAGAACATACAAGATAGAAATGTATATAGAATGGAGTTTAATTACAAAAGCCCAATATCCATCAAACTAATAACATCAACCCCTTAGTGGGGGATTTAGCTACTCATGTTTTTTACAACAAATAAGCTAAGAGAAGAGATTGAGAGAAAACCCTTGAAGATCATCTCCTTCCTTGAAGCTTTAATCCAATCCTCCTAGTTGCCTTTGATGAGTAAAGAATGGGTTTGGATGAGAGGGAAAGTGTTCTAAGATCTAAGTTACAAAGTTTCTAAAAATCTAAGTGTGTGAGGATGTATTTTTGATCTAAGACAACTTTCTATTTATAGGGACTACAAAATAGGTCACAAATGCTTAAAACACTAAAGCTGGCGCGCGCGGAGTGCGGTTCAGGGACCCACACTCACCCGCACTTTATCAATTTCTTCAAAGTATCAAGTCCCGGATCTGGGCAAGAGTGCGGGTGAAGTGCAGTTGGGACCCGCACTGACCCACACTTTATCAAGTTTTCACAATTTTAGCTCCCGGGTTTCCCATATAGTGCGGGTGGAGTGCGGGTGGAGTGCGGGTCCAATGCGGGAATTCCCATGCTGGAAAGTGTAGAGTGCGGGTCGAGTGCGGGTAAGGGATCTGCACTTTTGGTGTGCGGGTTGTGCGTGGGTCCTATGCGGGATTTCTTACGCTGGAAATGTGCGGGTTGAGTGCGGTTTGATGACCCGCACTATATCCTTACTCTTGGAGCTTTTGATGGTTTTTGTTCTTCTTTTTTGCACAATTTGATCCCTTTTTCACAGGAAAGTCTCGAATTCCGCTTCCAACACCAAAAATACACGAATGCCTGAAATTACTGAAACAAATTATAGCACGGTGTGTATAAAACTATCTAGAGGGGGGGGGGGGGGGGGGGGGGGGGGGGGGGGGGGGTAATAGATTTTATGCTTTTTACCCAATTTTTCGTGTTAGTCAAAATTATGAATTTACCCCTAAATAGATAAAGCAATAAATCAAGTATAAAATGCGGAAATTAAAAAAGACTTGATTTTTACGTGGAAACCCTCACGGGAAAAACCACGGGCTAGTAAGTAAGCCACACTCGAACCTCAAATCCACTAAATGTGTAAAACGATTACAACCTAATCCCGAAAGTAATCACACACCTACCTAATCCCGGTATGAGTGAACCTAGTCCAATTTTTCTTGCGATCTAAGCAACCTAATCCCGGATGCTACACACAAGACTTACTTTCTCTATGAAGAGAATAACAACCCTAAGTGAATATATGAATATTCAAAATGCAACATAGAGCAAGGGAAACCCTATATGCTTATCTAAGATGATTAATATGCAATTAGAGCAATCCTAGATATCAAAACTAAATGACATGTCAAATCAAATAGTTTAGCTAATCAAGATTAAGCACAAAACCTAATTAGCTATCACAATACAACTTCTCAAACATACATCACACTAAACTCAATCTTCTATCAAAAGATATATGAAAATCATACAAGCAATAAATTGAGATTGCTTGTTAAGAAAAAACACAAAATATGTAAGATATTAGTGAAAAGCTTACCAAGCAAAGTATGATGAAGAATCCATGCAAGATGTCATCTAGATGATCAAGGATGATGCTAGATGATGATTGATGATCATGGAAAAGTGTTTGAGTGAACTAAAATTGAGTTCTTTGGAATTTTTCTTCTCTTTGAAAAATCTCCTAAGTATGGAATCTGAATATGAACTCTTGTAATTGACCTAAAGTCAAATAGGCATATATATAGGAGGCCAAAACAAAGTGTGGTCGTTTTGATAAGTTTGCCTCAATATTGCCTTGGGCGCTGTACGTAGAGCGCCTCTTGTACAGCGCTTGTATAGCGCCCCAACTCTGTTCTCACGGGAAAACAGAGTGGCGCTGTACGTAGAGCGCTTTGTACAGCGCCTGTACAGCGACCGAATTAAATCGATCAGGTCTGAACAGCGCTCAATGGGCGCTGTTCGTACAGCGCTTCTGTAGAGCGCTTTTGGGAGCGCCCAATGCAAAAATGCAATCCTAAGTCTAAGCATGACAATGCAATAGGATATGCAAGATGCAATCAAACTAACATGCAAGAAGAGATGTTAATGAACATTAATGCACAAAAATAAGACACACAACATACAAGTATTGAACATATGCATGAATTGTGAGTGTGTGCAACTATCTCTTCAAGACAAGTAAGCACAAAGAAATATACCTTCGGTGCTTATCAACATGAGGTCTTCAAAGGGCTTCGAACACTAAACCCGATACCTAGGCTACCCTTACAAAGAACCCCAATATGTGGTTTGTCCACGAAATGAGCCAATCAACAAATGGGAACCTTACAATCTTCCTCTTTGGCTATTTCGTGACAAAACCACCACTCACATTGATTCCTCACAAAGAAATAGAAACTACGGGACTACAATGATATTCTACATTACAAAGAGATAAGAAAATGAAACTTGAAGTCTTCAACCTCTTGTAGAATAACCAATCCCTGAAAATAAGTTTCTAACATTTCCAATACAAGTAAAGTGTGAGATTAATCAAGTGAGAACAATAACAAGCATTTGCATTTTAAAAGTTTAAGGCACAACATTATGAAATGTATGTGTATACAATGCTCCCCCTCAACGGGTTACTCCTCCTCAACGAATGTTCTCCCCAATATACACAATTGCCTCTATTTTGCAACTCCCCTTACCATATCCTACTCCCCCTTTTTGTCATGATATAGGCAAAGGAGTAGTCCCCAACCGGGTCACTCATAGCAACGAGAGATAGAGGCATGCAAGATATTTGCATATATATATTAGTCACTTTATGCACCTCAATTAATTGAAGAGAAACAAGGAGATTTATTTGAAAGAAAATGTGTGAATCAAACATGCTTTGCATACAAGACATGTAGCATTCAAGTCCAAAATACAATGGTATTTGGCAAAGCAAATGACAAAGGTTTCTAATAAGAATTCAAACCAATTTCACCAATGTCATGAGTAAAGCAAGGATATAGAGTATATTGATTTCAATTTAAGAACAACTATATCCAACTTTATAAGCGAAACATGGCATGAGCGACTTTGCACCCTTTTTGATTTTTCCGGATAAGATATCCGTATGATAGTAGCCATGTTCAACCAATAAAGAAAGAGAGACATTTGGAATGTAAATTCCTTTGAACGGATACAAGATCCTTTATTCATTTTGAGTCTCATAAGCTTTCACACAAGGTTTTGCATTTTAAGAGTATGCAATCATCAATTCATGTTTTTCATGTGAGCATGGTATATGAATTTCATGCTTTTTCATTTGACATTAGCATGTTATTTAAAGAATCATCATGTCATGGAGATAATCATAGGTCATTCAAATCATACTTCCTACATACATCTCCTAGTCCAAAAATGTATGTTTGAACATAAATATGACATGGATTGTAAACAAGCAAGGTTCACACTTATTGAATTGAAAACATATATACATATGTGCAACCAAGCTTACTCAAACAATTAAAAGAAGAGGCATAAGTTATTTCAAATTTTTTGCAAGTGACAAGAATGCAAAATAGCTCTATTTGCTTGAGTTCCCCATATGGGGTCAATCATAGAACATCACTCCACAAGACATATCCCAATAAATCTACTAAGAGTTTTTAATCGAGTAGCATCTAAGGGTTTAGTAAATAAGTCCGCAAGTTGATCATTAGTACCTACATGTTCAAGTACTATGCATTTATTTTCAACAAGCTCTCTAATGAAGTGATGACGGATGTCAATATGCTTAGTTCTAGAATGTTGTACCGGATTCTTGGAAATATTAATAGCACTCATGTTATCACAAAAGAGAGTGAGAGTACCTTGGTTGAATCCGTAGTCTACTAGCATTTGCTTCATCCATAGGAGTTGTGTGCATCCACTCCTTACGGCTATGTATTCGGCCTCGGCCGTGGACAAGGAAATCGAGTTTTGCTTCTTGCAAAACCAAGACACCAAGTTGTTGCCTAGAAAGAAGCAACCGCCCGATGTGCTCTTTCTATCATCACAATTTCCTGCCCAATCCGTATCACTAAAGCCTACAAGACTAGCATTAGTGTCAAAAGAGTACCAAATCCCATAGTTGGATGTCCCATTCACATAGCGAATGATTCTCTTTACGGAAGAGAGATGGGACTCCTTAGGATCCGCTTGGTACCTAGCACACACACCCACACTAAAGGAGATATCGGGCCTACTTGCGGTCAAATAGAGCAAGCTACCTATCATGCCACGATATAACATTTGTTCCACACTTTTACCACTAGCATCCTTGCTTAGCTTCAAAGTGGTACTCATGGGTGTATTACAATGTTTGGCATTCTCTAAACCAAACTTCTTCAATAGGTTTTTGGCATATTTGGCTTGGGTTATAAAAATCCCATCATCTAATTGCCTAATTTGCAAACCTAGGAAGTAACTAAGCTCACCAACAAGACTCATCTCAAATTCATGAGACATGACATCAACAAATTGTTTGACCTTGGTGTTGTTGGTGGAGCCAAATACAATGTCATCAACATAGATTTGAGCTATAAATAACTCATCTTTGTTTCTCTTGATGAACAAGGTCTTGTCAACACTACCTCTTGTGTAGTCATTGTCAACAAGAAATTGAGTGAGGCGCTCATACCAAGCCCTTGGTGCTTGTTTTAACCCATATAGTGCCTTCTTGAGGCGATAGACATGGTTGGGGTGGTGTGCATCCACAAACCCCTTGGGTTGTTCAACAAACACTTCCTCTTGCAAGAAGCCATTGAGGAAGGCACTCTTGACATCCATTTGGTGCAATTTGAACTTATGCACATAAGAAATGGACAAGAGAAGCCTAATGGACTCTAAACGGGCAACGGGAGCAAATGTCTCCTCAAAGTCGATACCCTCAATTTGAGAGTACCCTTGTCCTACAAGTCTAGCCTTGTTCCGCACTATGTTGCCATCCTCATCGGATTTGTTCCTAAATATCCATTTAGTGCCTATGACATTAGTGGTCTTAGGCCTAGGAACTAGAGTCCAAACCTCATTTCTTTCGAATTGGTTTAGCTCTTCTTGCATGGCAAGAACCCAAAATTCATCATTTAAGGCTTCTTCAACCTTTTTGGGTTCAATTTGAGAGGTGTAGCATGTGTAGCTAATAAGATTAGCAAGTTAACATCTAGTCCTAACACCCTCATTAACCTCTCCAATGATATCTTCTTTATCATGGAGTTTCCTAACCCATGGAGCGGGTTCTTTAGAGTCCAAGAGAGGAACTCTATCAATAGGTTGTGTGTCATCATTGTTGACATTAGATGTCCCATCAATAGGAGACACCACAACCTTCTCCAAAGGAGAAACATCACTAAAAATAACCTCCTCCTCATGATCATTAGACTTGAGCCTAGTGTCATCAAATACGACATTGGATGATTCCATAACACTTAGAGTCTTTAAATTGAAAACTCTATAAGCTCTACTATTCAAGGCATAGCCAATAAAAATACCCTCATCACTCTTTGCATCGAATTTGCCAAGTTGATCACGGTCATTCAAAATGTAGCATTTGCTTCCAAAAGTGTGGAAGTAGCTAACATTTGGCCTCTTGCCTTTCCATAACTCATAGGAGGTGTTTCTAGTACCGGGCCTTAGGAAAACTCTATTTCCTATATAGCAAGCCGTATTGATGGCTTCGGCCCATAGGTTCCTAGGGACATTGTTGCTAAGCAACATCACACGGGCCATCTCTTGAAGGACCCTATTTTTCCTCTCAACAACTCCATTTTGTTGAGGTGTCCTAAGAGCCGAAAACTCATGGGAGATGCCTAAACCATTACAAAAGGTTTCAAAAGTAGCATTCTCAAATTCCCTCCCATGGTCACTTCTAATCCGTTTTATGCTTTTAATATTAGAATTCATTTCATTTTGTATTTTATTACAAAGCATTTTAAACTTATCAAAAGTTTCGGATTTTTCTCTAAGAAAATATGTCCATGTGAACCTAGAGAAATCATCAACACATACAAAAATGTATCTCTTTCCACCCAAACTTTCGGTTTGCATAGGACCATGAGGTCCATGTGGAGAAGCTCAAGAGGCTCCTTGGTGGTGAGATACTTACCCTTTTTGTGCATGCTTTTAGTTTGCTTTCCTTGTTGGCAAGGTCCACAAACACCATTGGCTTTCTTCCCAAGCTTAGGGAGGCCACGCACACAATTGAACTTTCCAAGGGTCCGTAGATCCCTAAAGTTCATGTGGCCAAGTCTTTCATGCCACAACTCAATTTGCTCATCCATGGACACATGATTAGATACAATACTAGCTTCAAGACAATAACAATTGTCGCTAGATCTCATGCCCTTCAACAAGGTTTGTCCATCGGGTTTTAGGATAGAGCAATAATCTTTAGAAAACAAGACGGAATATCCTTCATCACTAAGATGTGAAATGCTTATTAAATTGGCTTTCAAGCCATTAACAAATAAAGCATTGGATAAGGAGGGTAATCCGGGAATGGAAATGGTTCCTTTCCCTACAACATTTCTTTTGGATCCATCACCAAAAGTGACATTTCCACCTTCCTCCATAACAAGAGTCTCGAAGAAACTCTTGTTTCCCGTCATGTGCCTAGAGCACCCACTATCCAAATACCAAAAATTAGAAGAATTTGCCTTCAAGGCTATTTGTGCAACATGGCAAACATTTTCATTCTTTCTAATCCACTTAGCAACAATTTTAGTTTTCTTAGTGGTCTTTGGTACATGTGCTCTACTATTCCTAGGATCATGCAAATCAATATTATCTTTCCTAGGAACATGCATCTTGACTCTATTCTTTCTCTTTTCAATCATGCTTCGTGTTCTACACATTTTAATATATTGAAAGCAATTTGGTCTAATATGACCATCACAACCACAAAAGTGACAAATAAGGATGAAAAAAGGAATCATACCTTGTCTTTGTGCACGTATGGGAGCTCGTCCATGTCTTTGTGGATAAGTGGGTTCAATCCATCTTCGTTGTTGAACCGGTCTAGGTTGCTTCCAAGCTTGAGGTTGCATGATTGGTCTCTTTCCTTTGTGAGCCAATTGTTGAGGAATGTTGGCTTGAGGGACCCTAGGGGGTTGAGCTTGAGGTTGCCTTCTTGGTCCTATCTTCACTTGAGCATTTGAACTTTGTCCAATTTCTAACTTCTTCCTAGGAATTTGCACAAATGAAGTATCTTCTTTCTTCAAGCTCTTGACAAACACGGTCTTGTTAGAGGTAGAGATCTTTTTGTCATCTTCATACCCAAGACCCCTCTTGTCACATGGACTCTTTCCAACACCAAGCATATGGTCAAGCTTCTTGGTGCTAGAATTTATCCTAGCCAAGGACCCTTTAACTTCTACAAGTTCCCTCTTCAAGCCTTCTTCACTTCTCTTGGATAAGTCTAACTCCTCAATTAACTTATCCTCTCTCCTCTTCAATCTCTCCACTTGTTCACTTAAGTGGTCATTGTGAGCCAAAAGTTCAAGGTTCTCTTCTCTCAACCTCTCAATCTTTCTTGTGCTTTTAATTGCTAAATCATTGAACTCGGCATGGTATTTAGCAAGCACCTTTTGCTCCACAAATTTCTTTATGGACTTAGAAGAGGAGTCACTTTCTACCTCACTAGAGTCAATTTCCTCTTGACTCATTTCCTCTCTCTCACTAGCACTTTTGCTCTTGTGAGATGAGGCAAAAGCTAGGAAGTTAGCCATAAGCTCTTCTTCACTTGAAGACTCATCTTCCTCATTTGAGCTATCACTACTCCCACTCCAAGTGGCGGCCATCACTTTGCCTTTCTTCTTTTCATTGTGATTAGCACATTCGGGGGCAAAGTGACCAATCCCACCACATTCAAAGCATCGGACCCCTTTCCTTTCGGTCCTCTCTTGTCTAGGCTCAAACTTCTTGAAGGAACCTTTTTTCTTCAAGTCTTGTCCTCTTGACCCAAATCCCTTCTTCTTCTTGAACCCCATAACCTTATTAAACCTTTTCACGAATAAGGCAAGGTCTTCATCCGATTCATTCTTTGCCTCCTTTGCATCCTTAGATGCCTTCAAAGCTATTCCTTTAGACTTCTTAGGAGGAGTAGTGGTGCTAGGAGCCTTCCTAGATTCATATGCAAGGAGACGTCCAATCACCTCGCTTGGCTTCATATCCATGTAGCCACTATTTTCTTCTATGGCCGTCACCTTTGATTCAAACCTATCGGGGAGAGATCTCATAATTTTTTGCTTGACTCTCTTATCCGAATACGGGTCTCCGAGTTGATGACTTTGATTTACAATGTCCATCAATTTGATTTCGAAGTCATTGAAGCATTCATCCTCTCCCATCCTAAGTAGCTCAAATTGAGTTTGGAGGACTTGAAGCTTGGACTCCTTCACCACCTCAGTTCCCTCATGTGCAACTTGAAGGATGTCCCATGCCACTTTTGCAATCTGAGTATTCTGAATAAGCTTGTATTGATTCTCATCCATTGCACACATGATGGCATGCATAGCCTTCCTATTCCACTTAGAAGCCTCAAACTCTTGCGCGTTCCATTGCGCCTTAGGCTTCAAAACTTCTTCTCCTCCACCACCGGGAGTCATCATGGGTAGATCATATCCGTCTTCCATCGCCATCCATGCACGGTCATGAATTTGGCATATGTAGGATTCCATCTTCCCTTTCCATTGGGAATAATTTAAACCGGTAAGAAGTGAAGGCCTTGTGCTAGAAGCACCTTCGTGGCCACCACCATTTCCACCGTTTCCACTCATAGTGTTTATGAATGAATGAAATGAATGCAAATGTATGAATGATAAAAAATCACACAAAATGCAAAACACACCAAAATAAGCAAGGATCACCTATGTATGTCTAGGAACCCGCTCTGATACCAATTGAAACAAATTATAGCACGGTGTGTATAAAACTATCTAGAGGGGGGGTGAATAGATTTTATGCTTTTTACCCAATTTTTCGTGTTAGTCAAAATTACGAATTTACCCCTAAATAGATAAAGCAATAAATCAAGTATAAAATGCGGAAATTAAAAAAGACATGATTTTTACGTGGAAACCCTCACGGGAAAAACCACGGGCTAGTAAGTAAGCCACACTCGAACCTCAAATCCACTAAATGTGTAAAACGATTACAACCTAATCCCGGAAGTAATCACACACCTACCTAATCCCGGTATGAGTGAACCTAGTCCAATTTTGCTTGCGATCTAAGCAACCTAATCCCGGATGCTACACACAAGACTTACTTTCTCTATGAAGAGAATAACAACCCTAAGTGAATATATGAATATTCAAAATGCAACATAGAGCAAGAGAAACCCTATATGCTTATCTAAGATGATTAATATGCAATTAGAGCAATCCTAGATATCAAAACTAAATGACATGTCAAATCAAATAGTTTAGCTAATCAAGATTAAGCACAAAACCTAATTAGCTATCACAATACAACTTCTCAAACATACATCACACTAAACTCAATCTTGTATCAAAAGATATATGAAAATCATACAAGTAATAAATTGAGATTGCTTGTTAAGAAAAAACACAAAATATGTAAGATATTAGTGAAAAGCTTACCAAGCAAAGTATGATGAAGAATCCATGCAAGATGTCATCTAGATGATCAAGGATGATGCTAGATGATGATTGATGATCATGGAAAAGTGTTTGAGTGAACTAAAATTGAGTTCTTTGGAATTTTTCTTCTCTTTGAAAAATCTCCTAAGTATGGAATCTGAATATGAACTCTTGTAATTGACCTAAAGTCAAATAGGCATATATATAGGAGGCCAAAACAAAGTGTGGTCGTTTTGATAAGTTTGCCTCAATATTGCCTTGGGCGCTGTACGTAGAGCGCCTCTTGTACAGCGCTTGTACAGCGCCCCAACTCTGTTCTCACGGGAAAACAGAGTGGCGCTGTACGTAGAGCGCTTTGTACAGCGCCTGTACAGCGACCCAACAGCGACCGAATTAAATCGATCAGGTCTGAACAGCGCTCAATGGGCACTGTTCGTATAGCGCTTCTGTAGAGCGCTTTTGGGAGTGCCCAATGCAAAAATGCAATCCTAAGTCTAAGCATAACAATGCAATAGGATATGCAAGATGCAATCAAACTAACATGCAAGAAGAGATGTTAATGAACATTAATGCCCAAAAATAAGACACACAACATACAAGTATTGAACATATGCATGAGTTGTGAGTGTGTGCAACTATCTCTTCAAGACAAGTAAGCACAAAGAAATATACCTTCGGTGCTTATCAACATGATGTCTTCAAAGGGCTTCGAACACTAAACCCAATACCTAGGCTACCCTTACAAAGAACCCCAATATGTGGTTTATCCACGAAATGAGCCAATCAACAAATGGGAACCTTACAATTACAATCAAAGAGCCCATAAGAGACGCAAAAACACACGAAAACGAGACAAAGGGCAAGGATATGAGGGCCAAAATATACAACATATTTGGCATGATCATGTATGTGAAATTCCCTTAAGCAATATAGTATAAAATATACCTAGAGGGGGAGGGGGGGTGAATAGGTATAGGCCCAAAATCTTCCAATATACAAAAATATGTGGAATACAAGAATGAAAAGCACACTTGATATGTTTTAACAATTGAATTGATTTACTCAAAACATGTGAAAATCAATATACAAGTGATGCAATCAATATACAATATGGAAGATAATGAAATATAAAGCAAAATGGACACAAGTATTTTTACGTGGTAAAACCTCAAAGAGGAAACATTCATGGGTTGATACCACAACCACCGGCAAAGCAATCCACTATATGAAAAAGGACTTACACACTCAAGCTACCAACTCATGATATCCGCTCAAGCTATCAACTCCTAATCTACCCTCGGGCTAGTGAACCACAAAGCCTACTACCTATCCAAGGTGTGTCTTACACCTCTAGGTAGCAACATCCTATCCAAAGCTCTCAAGCTTCTAGGATGATTTCTTGCTTAGCTATCCGGAGTTTCCTACTCCTAGCTAAGTCTTCTTGCTTGACTATCCGAGTCCTCCCGACTCTAATCAAGACTTCCTTGCTCTAAGCTTCACTCACTTTGCTAGAGACTTCAACCTTTCACAAGACAATGATCTAAGTGATGCAAATGATGCAAATCACAATCAAATAAAGTATGATGATCAATCAAACTCTATGAACATGCTTAGAGATATTCTAGAATATGCTTTCAACATACAATCACAAAAATACCTAGAAATCAATGCATGTAAAATCAATAAGAACAAGTCAAGAATATTCAATATATCACACTATAAACCTTGTTCTTAGAACATGAAATTAAACCTAGAACATGTCATGAGGCACATCACATATAGCATTTCTAGAATCAATTTCAAGAATAGTCAAGTTAAGCAAACTATGTTCAAATGGAAATCACAATGCTAAAAACTCAACAAACAATCAATCATATAACCCTAGCATATGTTCTAGCATTCTTCTCAACACATTTCATCAATCAAATAGAAAGAATAAAAGAGATGATCAAAAGAAATTGAAAGAAGAATAAGTAACACATACAAGTTGAACCACGTACTGAAATCTGAACACTGGGAAAAATCACGAGGTCAAATGACTCCGAAAATAGATGGGGTTTGTAGCTCTCGTCGAGACCAACATTTTTGGCTTTTGGATCACTCAATTTCGAGTTCGTATGAAAACGTTATGATTGAAATAAGAAAAACAAAATCATGAAGATTTCTGCAGAAATTTTCTTTTCAAGTTTTCTTTAGGTTCTTAGTTTGGAGGGAAGGAGAGGCATTTAAAAGGAGGAGAGAGAGAGGATTTTTTGCCAACCAAAGGAGGCCACCTCAGCCAAGGCCTGTGTGGGGCGCGTGGGCCACACGGGACCAGAGAGGTCCTCTGGCCGTGGGTCCCACGGCTCCCACACTGCTTGGCCAAGCTTGGCCATTTGGCCTCGCTTGCTCTCCCGCGCACCTCTCGCGTTCTTTGGCCGTATTCGGCCGTCCGAACTCTGAATTTGAATCCGTTTTCAGATTACAAACCGTGACTCCCTTACACACGACTATGACTACAAAACTTTGAAAAATGGTTGAGAAATCATCTTGGAAAATGACGATGAAGTCAACTCAACGAATGAGAATGCAAAGTAGCGTAGCTATATTATTTGGACTCGAAATCTTATGAATGAGTAACCGAAATGACTGGGACTTAATTAGAAATCATATAAGAACATGTTCAAGTCCAAAAAACAAAACACACAAACAAATAAACACAAATTCACACAAGTATGCCATATTAAAGAGATAGTCACAAAAACATGTAATTCTACAATATTTGTCTATAAGAGACCAATGCATGTGCATAATAAGAAGTGTGTGAATGTGTTATACCAAATGTTTAAACTATGATGCAGGGGCACACATGTATGAATTGTGTGTGTGTGCTCTAACGCCTTGCAAGAGGATAGAAGTCTAGATATACCTTTGACGATTTCACCTCTTGAAGACGATATTTGCACTAGACGTTGCTCTTTAACTTTGAAGCTTCTTTTCTTCCAAGAACATCCTAAGCAACAACTATTACAAATATAGAGCGTTTTGCAATGGAATCAAGCAAATACAAATCATGAACCTTACAGTATGCATAGCGTAAAAGCATCAAGTTTTGAACCTGGCTTGTACCGCTGCCTATGCACGTGTACTAGGGGCGGTACATGCAACGGTAAAGAGAAGTTTTCTCTTTTCAGAGACAATTCACACTTAGTCTAAAATGTGAAATATGTGCAAGTGTGAAAAGTAAAGAGAAAGTACACAAGAGCAAAGCATGCATATGCAAGCATGAGAAGTGTGTGTGTGCAACTAAGTCTCTTCAATGAAAACTAAGCACAAGAGATATACCTTTAGAGTGATTATCATTTTGAGGTCTTGAGAGAGCCTTTAAGCTTGATCATCAATGCCTAAGCTACCCTTACATGTCAAACCTCAATTGTGGTTTGTCACCAAAATATGCCAATCAATCTTGAGGAACTTATAGGGTTCAATTAGAAGAAGTTGTTAGTGGAGAAAGGGATCAATTTGGATGATTTGCACCACAAGCTAATCACCATTAGTGTTTAGTTCCCATGATTCACATTTCAATTTTTTTTTTTAATTTTGGATTTTGGATTATGTTTGCTTAAACTTCAACACTCTTTCATTTTGGTTTATATATATGATGTTTTACCTTTAAGCTATTTATTTACAATTTTATTTCTCTTGCCTTTTATTTTTTGCTTTGCTTTAGTTTCTGTTTAGAATAAGTGTGAGAGTTGTATTGTGCCTAGATTAGGACAATGTTGATGAATATATACTCTGATTGCCATGATATTTCTTGTTAGGATTATTTATGACATGCCCACACCATTTCATTTTGGACTATTTTTGTGTTTGTTGGTAAATGTTTTGGGGTGTTTTTGTGTGTTTGTGTTTTGTGGTTACATGATCGTGCCAAAATTATGCTATATTTCAGCCCTCATTTCCTAGCTTTTGTGCTTGTTTTCGAGCGTGTTTATGTATATAATGGGTTTGTTAAGCCTTGTGTACGTTATTTTCCTTAAGCTTTGAGCTAAAAAGTGAAGATTGGGAGGCAAAAATGAGCAAAAAGTGCACAATTGAAAAAATCAGGCAAAGTGTGCAGGCAAGAATCCGCACACTACCCGCACACCGAGGGATTAAAGATTTTTAAAAAAGGCACAATTTACGGGTAAGAACCCGCACACTGTGGGTGCCAGCTCTGCTTAAGGATGAATTTAAGTCGTTTTCAGAGGGGCAAACTTGTTCTTTCATGCCCAATTCGTACCCTAGCTCTCCCAAACTATAAATACATCACTTTGCCACAAGACCCATTAGCTTCCAACCTAGACACAACCTTTCTACACTTCATCTTCGTCACCACAAAAGAGAGAGAGACCTTCAAAGGCATCCATGGAGGTTTTCCTTCATGGATGCCTCACCATTACTATCTTCCACATGCAACCACCCATCTTTGGAGGAGATTCATGAGGAAAGAGTCATCCTCTATTGTCTATGAGGAGGAAGAGCTTTAATGGAGCTTGGAGATCCGAGATGACAATTGGGTCCCTCTCGGAGCTTGGAGATCCTAGATTGACACCTTGGGTTTTCTCTTTTACTCTTATCTTGTATTTTCTTTATTTGATGTGTATCCCCATTAGGGAAATATGTAAACCTAATACTAGTGCTATTTATTTAATTGACTTGTATTAAACTTCTTCAAGTATTGTCCATTTCAATTGCTTTATTTGATTCTTGACTTGTGTTTGAGTAGGCTTGACAACCCTTCTAGATGAATGTTTAGGGATAGCTCCTATCTTTACATTCATGGCATGTAGGGTAGAAATTGATATGTGTTCATGATTATGATTAGGAGTATAATAATGTAATTTAGGAGTAGACTAATCAAGCATCCCATGATTGTATGTGTGTTGATGGATAATCCGAAATGCCTGTTTTGAATTGATTTGAGTGTTTAAGAATTATGGTTAAGTAGGCACACCAACTCTTGGCCTTCATTATGCTCCAAATTGTTTCAATGAAATTCATGAAGAGTACACACCCATGCCTTTGTGGATTTTGGTTCTATAACCTTAGTGCTTTGTGACCCTTGGTCGTTGCTTACGCAGCACGCCAACGGTGAGTAGCGATCGAGGGCCTGTTTCTATGCTTAATGCTACCATTATATGGTTGTTGCTTACACGTGACATGTGAGTAGCGATTGATGGTTGATTCTTTTAACATTTGTGCTTAATGCGGTCCTTTTTATGGTCGTTGCTCATGCGATACACCCTCGGTAAGTAGCAATCAAGGACTAGGCGACTCTCCCCATTTCCATATTTAGAGGTCATATTGAAACAAATTATAGCACGGTGTATATAAAACTATCTAGAGGGGGGGGGGGGGGGGGGGGGGGGGGGGGGTGAATAGATTTTAAGCTTTTTACCCAATTTTTCGTGTTAGTCAAAATTACGAAATTACCTCTAAATAGATAAAGCAAAAAAATCAAGTATAAAATGCGGAAATTAAATAACACTTGATTTTTACGTGGAAACCCTCACGGGAAAAACCACGGGCTAGTAAGTAAGCCACACTCGAACCTCGAATCCACTAAATGTGTAAAACGATTACAACCTAATCCTGGAAGTAATCACACACCTACCTAATCCCGGTATGAGTGAACCTAGTCCAATTTGCTTGCGATCTAAGCAACATAATCCCGGAAGCTACACACAAGACTTACTTTCTCAATGAAGAGAATAAACCCTAAGTGAATATATGAATATTTAAATGCAACATAGAGCAAGGGAAACCCTATATGCTTATCTAAGATGATTAATATGCAATTAGAACAATCCTAGATATTAAAAACTAAATGACATGTTCAATCAAATAGTTTAGCTAATCAAGATTAAGCACAAAATCTAATTAGCTATCACAATACAACTTCTCAAACATACATCACACTAATCTCAATCTTGTATCAAAAGATATATGAAAATCATACAAGTAATAAATTGAGATTGCTTGTTAAGAAAAACACAAAATATGTAAGATATTAGTGAAAAGCTTACCAAGCAAAGTATGATGAAGAATCCATGCAAAGAGACATCTAGATGATCAAGGATGATGCTAGATGATGATTGATGATCATGAAAAAGTGTTTGAGTAAACTAAAAATGAGTTCTTTGGAATTTTTCTTCTCTTTGAAAAATATCCTAAGTATGGAATCTGAATATGAACTCTCTTGATTGACCTAAAGTCAAAGTGGCATATATATAAGGGGCCAAAACAAGGTGTGGTCGTTTTGATAAGTTGGCCTCATATTTGCCTTGGGCGCTGTACGTAGAGCGCCTCTTGTACAGCGCTTGTACAGCGCCCCAACTCTATTCTCACGGGAAAACAGAGTGGCGCTGTACGTAGAGCGCTTTGTACAGCGCTTTGTACAGCGACCCAACAGCGACCGAATTAAATCGATCAGGTCTGAACAGCGCTCAATGGGCGCTGTTCGTACAGCGCTTCTGTAGAGCGCCCAATGCAAAAATGCAATCCTAAGTCTAAGCATGACAAGGCAATTGGATATGCAAGATGCAATCAAACGAACATTCAAGAAGAGATGTTAATGAACATTAATGCACAAAAAATAAGACACACAACATACAAGTATTAAACAAATGCATGAGTTGTGAGTGTGTGCAACTATCTCTTCAAGACAAGTAAGCACAAAGAAGTATACCTTCGGTGCTTATCAATACGAGGTCTTCAAAGGGCTTCGAACACAAAAACCCGATACCTAGGCTACCCTTACAAAGAACCCCAACATGTGGTTTGTCCACGAAATGAGCCAATCAACAAATGGGAACCTTACAATCTCCCCCTTTGGCTATTTCGTGACAAAACCACCACTCACATTGATTCCTCACATTAAAATAGAAACAACGGGATAACTATGATATTCTATAGTATAAAGAGATAAGAAAATAAAACATCAAGTCTTCAATCTCTTGTAGAATAATCAAGCCCTGAAAAGAAAGTTTCTAACATTTCCAATACAAGTAAAAAGTGAGATGAATCAAGTGAGAACAAAAACAAGTATTTGCATTAAAAAAAAATTAGGCACAACATGATAAAATGTAGTGTATGCAATGCTCCCCCTCAATCCCCTCAATGAATGTTCTCCCCAATATGCACAATTGCTTCTATATTTTGCAACTCCCGTTACCATATACTACTCCCCCTTTTTGTCATGATATAGGCAAATGAGTAGTCCCCAACCGGGTCACTCATAGCAACGAGAAATAGTAACATGCAAGATTTGCATTATTAATATAAGTCACTTTATGCATCTCAATTAATTGGAGAGAAACAAGGAGATTTATTTGTGAGAAAATGTGTGAATCAAACATGCTTTGCATACAAGACATGTAGCATTCAAGTCCAAAATACAATGATATTTGGCAAAGCAAATGACAAAGGTTTCTAATAGGAATTCAAACCAATTTCACCAAAGTCATGAGTAAAGCAAGGATATAGAATATATTGATTTCAATTTAAGAGAAACTATATCCAACTTTATAAGTGAAACATGGCATGAGCGACTTTGCACCCTTTTTGATTTTTCCGGATAAGATATCCGTATGATAGTAGTCATGGTCAACGAATAAAGAAAGAGAGACATTTGGAATATAAATTCCTTTGAATGGATACAAGATCCTTTATTCATTTTGAGTCTCATAAGCTTTCACACAAGTTTTGCATTTTAAGAATATGCAATCATCAATTCATGCTTTTCATGTGAGCATGTGATATGAATTTCATGCTTTTTCATTTGACATTAGCATGTTATTAAAGAATCATCATGTCATGGAGATAATCATAGGTCATTCAAATCATACTTCCTACATACATCTCCTAGTCCAAAAATGCATGTTTGAACATAAATATGACATGGATTGTAAACAAGCAAGGTTCACACTTATTGAATTGAAAACATATATACATATGTGCAACCAAGCTTACTCAAACAATTAAAAGAAGAGGCATAAGTTATTTAGAATTTTTTGCAAGATACAAGAATGCAAAATAGCTCTCTTTGCTTGAGTTCCCCATATGTGGTCAATCATAGAACATCACTCCACAAGACATATCCCAATAAATCTACTAAGAGTTTTTAATCGAGTAGCATCTAAGGGTTTAGTAAATAAGTCTGCAAGTTGATTATTAGTACCTACATGTTCAAGTACTATGCATTTATTTTTAACAAGCTCTCTAATGAAGTGATGGCGGATGTCAATATGCTTAGTTCTAGAATGTTGTACCGGATTCTTGGAAATATTAATAGCACTCATGTTATCACAAAAGAGAGTGAGAGTACCTTGGTTGAATCCGTAGTCTACTAGCATTTGCTTCATCCATAGGAGTTGAGTGCATCCACTCCCCGCGGCTATGTACTCGGCTTCCGCCGTGGACAAGGAAATCGAGTTTTGCTTCTTGCAAAACCAAGACACCAAGTTGTTGCCTAGAAAGAAGCAACCGCCCGATGTGCTCTTCCTATCATCACAATTTCCTGCCCAATCCGCATCACTATATCCTACAAGACTAGGATTAGTGTCAAATGAGTACCAAATCCCATAGTTAGAAGTCCCATTCACAAAGCGAATGACTCTCTTAACCGAAGAAAGATGGGACTCCTTGGGATCGGATTGGTACCTAGCACAAACTCCTACACTAAATGATATATCGGGCCTACTTGCGGTCAAATAGAGCAAGCTCCCTATCATGCCACGATATAAGGTTTGGTCCACACTTTTACCGCTAGCATCCTTGCTTAGCTTCAAAGTGGTGCTCATAGGAGTGTCACAATGTTTGGCTTTTTCAAGACCAAACTTCTTCACTAGGTTTTTGGCATATTTGGCTTGGGTTATGAAAATCCCATCATCTAGTTGCCTAATTTGCAAACCTAGGAAGTAACTAAGCTCACCAACAAGACTCATCTCAAATTCATGAGACATAACATCAACAAATTGTTAGACCTTGGTGTTGTTGGTGGAGCCAAACACTATATCATCAACATATATTTGAGCTATGAAAAGCTCATCATTGTTTCTTTTGATGAATAGTGTCTTGTCAACACTACCACGTGTGTAGTCATTGTCAACAAGAAATTGAGTGAGGCGCTCATACCAAGCCCTCGGTGCTTGTTTCAACCCATATAGAGCCTTCTTGAGGCGATAGACATGGTTGGGGTGGTGAGCATCCACAAACCCCTTGGGTTGTTCAACAAACACTTCCTCTTGCAAGAAGCCATTGAGGAAGGCACTCTTGACATCCATTTGGTGCAATTTGAACTTGTGCACACAAGAAATGGACAAGAGAAGCCTAATAGACTCTAAACGGGCAACAGGAGCAAATGTCTCCTCAAAGTCGATACCCTCAATTTGAGAGTACCCTTGTGCTACAAGTCTAGCCTTGTTTCGCACTATGTTGCCATCCTCATCGGATTTGTTCCTAAATATCCATTTAGTGCCTATGACATTAGTGGTCTTAGGCCTAGGAACTAGAGTCCAAACCTCATTCCTTTCGAATTGGTTTAGCTCTTCTTGCATGACAAGAACCCAAAATTCATCATTTAAGGCCTCTTCAACCTTTTTGGGTTCAATTTGAGAGGTGTAGCAAGTGTAGCTAATAAGATTAGCGAGTTGACGTCTAGTCCTAACACCCTCATTAACCTCTCCAATGATATCTTCTTTATCATGGAGTTTTCTAACCCATGGAGCGGGTTCTTTAGAGTCCAAGAGAGGAACTCTATCAATAGGTTATGTGTCATCATTGTTGACATTAGATGTCCCAACATTAGGAGACACCACAACATTCTCCAAAGGAGAAACATCACTAAAAATAACCTCCTCCTCATGATCATTAGACTTGAGCCTAGTATCATCAAATACGACATTGGATGATTCCATAACACTTAGAGTCTTTAAATTGAAAACTCTATAGGCTCCACTATTCAAGGCATAGCCAATAAAAATACCCTCATCACTCTTAGCATCGAATTTGCCAAGTTGATCACGGTCATTCAAAATGTAGCATTTGCTTCCAAAAGTGTGGAAGTAGCTAACATTTGGCCTTTGGCCTCTTGCCTTTCCATAACTCATAGGAGGTGTTTCTAGTACCGGGCCTTAGGAAAACTCTATTTCCTATATAGCAAGCCGTATTGATGGCTTCGGCCCATAGGTTCCTAGGGACATTGTTGCTAAGCAACATCACACAGGCCATCTCTTGAAGGACCCTATTTTTCCTCTCAACAACTCCATTTTGTTGAGGTGTCCTAGGAGCCGAAAACTCATGGGAGATGCCTAAACCATTACAAAAGGTTTCAAAGGTAGCATTCTCAAATTCCCTCCCATGGTCACTTCTAATCCGTTTTATGCTTTTAATATTAGAGTTCATCTCATTTTGTATTTTATTACAAAGCATTTTAAACTTATCAAAAGTTTCGGATTTTTCTCTAAGAAAATATGTCCATGTGAACCTAGAGAAATCATCAACACAAACAAAAATGTATCTCTTTCCACCCAAACTTTCGGTTTGCATGGGACCCATAAGGTCCATGTGGAGAAGCTCAAGAGGCTCTTGGTGGTGAGATACTTACCCTTTTTGTGCATGCTTTTAGTTTGCTTTCCTTGTTGGCAAGGTCCACAAACACCATTGGCTTTCTTCCCAAGCTTAGGGAGGCCACGCACACAATTGAACTTTCCAAGGGTCCGTAGATCCCTAAAGTTCATTGGCCAAGTCTTTCATGCCACAACTCAATTTGCTCATCCATGGACACATGATTAGATACAATACTAGCTTCAAGACAATAACAATTGTCGCTAGATCTCATGCCCTTCAACAAGGTTTGTCCATCGGGTTTTAGGATAGAGCAATAATCTTTAGAAAACAAGACGGAATATCCTTCATCACTAAGATGTGAAATGCTTATTAAATTGGCATTCAAGCCATCAACAAATAAAGCATTGGATAAGGAGGGTAATCCGGGAACGGAAATGGTTCCTTTCCCTACAACATTTCTTTTGGATCCATCACCAAAAGTGACATTTCCACCTTCCTCCATAACAAGAGTCTCAAAGAAACTCTTGTTTCCCGTCATGTGCCTAGAGCACCCACTATCCAAATACCAAAAATTAGAAGAATTTGCCTTCAAGGCTATTTGTGCAACATGGCAAACATTTTCATTCTTTCTAATCCACTTAGCAACAATTTTAGTTTTCTTAGTGGTCTTTGGTACATGTGCTCTACTATTCCTAGGATCATGCAAATCAATATTATCATTCCTAGGAACATGCATCTTGGCTCTATTCTTTCTCTTTTCAATCATGCTTCGTGTTCTACACATTTTAATATATTGAAAGCAATTTGGTCTAATATGACCATCACAACCACAAAAGTGACAAATAAGGATGAAAAAAGGAATCATACCTTGTCTTTGTGCACGTATGGGAGCTCGTCCATGTTTTTGTGGATAAGTGGGTTTAATCCATCTTCGTTGTTGAACCGGTCTAGGTTGCTTCCAAGCTTGAGGTTGCATGATTGGTCTCTTTCCTTTGTGAGCCAATTGTTGAGGAATGTTGGCTTGAGGGACCCTAGGGGGTTGAGCTTGAGGTTGCCTTCTTGGCCCCATCTTTACTTGTGCATTTGAGCATTGTCCTACTTCTAATTTCTTCCTAGGAATTTGCACAAATGAAGTTTCTTCGTTCCTCAAGGACTTGACAAACACGATCTTGTTAGAGGTTGAGATCTTCTTGCCATCTTCATACCCAAGACCCCTCTTGTCACATTGACTCTTTCCAACACCAAGCATATGGTCAAGCTTCTTGGTGCTAGAATCCATCTTAGCCAAGGACCCTTTAACTTCTACAAGTTCCCTCTTCAAGCCTTCTTCACTTCTCTTGGATAAGTCTAACTCCTCAATTAACTTATCCTCTCTCCTCTTCAATCTTTCCACTTGTTCACTTAAGTGGTCATTGTGAGCCGAAAGTTCAAGGTTCTCTTCTCTCAACCTCTCAATCTTTCTTGTGCTTTTAATTGCTAAATCATTAAACTCGGCATGGTATTTAGCAAGCACCTTTTGCTCCATAAATTTCTTTATGGAATTAGAAGAGGAGTCACTTTCTTCTTCACTAGAGTCAATTTCCTCTTGACTCATTTCCTCTCTCTCACTAGCACTTTTGCTCTTGTGAGATGAGGCAAAAGCTAGAAAGTTAGCCATGAGCTCTTCTTCACTTGAAGACTCATCTTCCTCATTGGAGCCATCACTACTCCCACTCCAAGTGGCGGCCATCACTTTGTCCTTCTTCTTTTCATTGTGATTAGCACATTCGGGGGCAAAGTGACCAATCCCACCACACTCAAAGCATCGGACCCCTTTCCTTCCGGTCCTCTCTTGTCTAGGCTCAAACTTCTTGAAGGAACCTTTTTTCTTCAAGTCTTGTCCTCTTGACCCAAATCCCTTCTTCTTCTTGAACCCCATAACCTTATTAAACCTTTTCACGAATAAGGCAAGGTCTTTATCCGATTCATGCTTTGCCTCCTTTGCATCCTTAGATGCTTTCAAAGCTATTCCTTTAGACTTCTTAGGAGGAGTAGTGGTGCTAGGAGCCTTCCTAGACTCATATGCAAGGAGACGTCCAATCACCTCACTTGGCTTCATATCCATATAGCCACTATTTTCTTCTATGGCCGTCACCTTTGATTCAAACCTATCGGGGAGAGATCTCATAATTTTTTGCTTGACTCTCCTATCCGAATACGGGTCTCCGAGTTGATGGCTTTGATTTACAATGTCCATCAATTTGATTTCGAAGTCATTGAAGCATTCATCCTCTCCTATCCTAAGTAGTTCAAATTGAGTTTGGAGGACTTGAAGCTTGGACTCCTTCACCACCTCGGTTCCCTCATGTGCAGCTTGAAGGATGTCCCATGCCACTTTTGCAATCTGAGTATTCTAAATAAGCTTGTACTGATTCTCATCCATTGCACACATGATGGCATGCATAGCCTTCCTATTCCACTTAGAAGCCTCAAACTCTTGCACGTTCCATTGCGCCTTAGGCTTCAAAACTTCTTCTCCTCCACCACCGGGAGTCATCTTGGGTAGATCATATCCGTCTTCCACCGCCATCCATGCACGGTCATGAATTTGGCATATGTAGGATTCCATCTTCCCTTTCCATTGGGAATAGTTCAAACCGGTAAGAAGTGGAGGCCTTGTGCTAGAAGCACCTTCGTGGCCACCACCATTTCCACCGTTTCCACTCATAATGTTTATGAATGAATGAAATGAATGCAAATGTATGAATGATCAAAAATCACACAAAATGCAAAACACACCAAAATAAGCAAGGATCACCTATGTATGTCTAGGAACCCGCTCTGATACCAATTGAAACAAATTATAGCACGGTGTGTATAAAACTATCTAGAGGGGGGTGAATAGATTTTAAGCTTTTTACCTAATTTTTCGTGTTAGTCAAAATTACGAAATTACCTCTAAATAGATAAAGCAAAAAAATCAAGTATAAAATACGGAAATTAAATAACACTTGATTTTTACGTGGAAACCCTCACGGGAAAAACCACGGGCTAGTAAGTAAGCCACACTCGAACCTCGAATCCACTAAATGTGTAAAACGATTACAACCTAATCCCGGAAGTAATCACACACCTACCTAATCCCGGTATGAGTGAACCTAGTCCAATTTGCTTGCGATCTAAGCAACCTAATCCCGGAAGCTACACACAAGACTTACTTTCTCAATGAAGAGAATAAACCCTAAGTGAATATATGAATATTCAAATGCAACATAGAGCAAGGGAAACCCTATATGCTTATCTAAGATGATTAATATGCAATTAGAACAATCCTAGATATTAAAAACTAAATGACATGTTCAATCAAATAGTTTAGCTAATCAAGATTAAGCACAAAACCTAATCAGCTATCACAATACAACTTCTCAAACATACATCACACTAATCTCAATCTTGTATCAAAAGATATATGAAAATCATACAAGTAATAAATTGAGATTGCTTGTTAAGAAAAACACAAAATATGTAAGATATTAGTGAAAAGCTTACCAAGCAAAGTATGATGAAGAATCCATGCAAAGAGACATCTAGATGATCAAGGATGATGCTAGATGATGATTGATGATCATGAAAAAGTGTTTGAGTAAACTAAAAATGAGTTCTTTGGAATTTTTCTTCTCTTTGAAAAATATCTTAAGTATGGAATCTGAATATGAACTCTCCTGATTGACCTAAAGTCAAAGTGGCATATATATAGGGGGCCAAAACAAGGTGTGGTCTTTTTGATAAGTTGGCCTCATATTTGCCTTGGGCGCTGTACGTAGAGCGCCTCTTGTACAGCGCCCCAACTCTGTCCTCACGGGAAAACAGAGTGGCGCTGTACGTAGAGCGCTTTGTACAGTGACCCAATTAAATCGATCAGGTCTGAACAGATCTCAATGGGCGCTGTTCGTACAGTGCTTCTGTAGAACGCTTTTGGGAGCGCCCAATGCAAAAATGCAATCCTAAGTCTAAGCATGACAAGGCAATTGGATATGCAAGATGCAATCAAACTAACATTCAAGAAGAGATGTTAATGAACATTAATGCACAAAAAATAAGACACACAACATACAAGTATTAAACAAATGCATGAGTTGTGAGTGTGTGCAACTATCTCTTCAAGACAAGTAAGCACAAAGAAATATACCTTCGGTGCTTATCAATACGAGGTCTTCAAAGGGCTTCGAACACAAAAACCCGATACCTAGGCTACCTTTATAAAGAACCCCAACATGTGGTTTGTCCACGAAATGAGCCAATCAACAAATGGGAACCTTACACATATTAAAGGCTAGGTTGAACCCAATCTTGGGTGTTTTATGCGGCTAGTGACTATAGGTGGCATGAATGTTATGGTGGTCCTTTGCGTGTACATTGTCTACATCTCTCCGAGGTCTTCAAAGGGCTTCGAACACAAAAACCCGATACTTATGCTACCCTTACAAAGAACCCCAACATGTGGTTTGTCCACGAAATGAGCCAATCAACAAATGGGAACCTTACACATATTAAAGGCTAGGTTGAACCCAATCTTGGGTGTTTTATGTGGCTAGTGACTATAGGTGGCATGAATGTTATGGTGGTCCTTGTGTGTACATTGTCTACATCTCTCCTAGCCACTTATTTTCGTGACTTAGGGTGCTTGCCTTTAGGAGTAGATTAATTTAATTAAGAGTAGCTTAATTTAGCAAGGCAAGCACTCGGTCATATTTATCTCACTTAATCACCATTCTCACCCACTCAATATTCTCTTATCTTTCTTATTTTCTTTTTATTTGTTCTCTCACACACACACCCGAACATGCTTACATTTCAGACACATCGCTCTCACCGCTTCTGCTTTTTATTTACATTTCATACACATCGCTCTCACTAAAATGATACCCTAGCTTACCGCTTTACTAGTTTTCAAAACTTTAAAGCACATTGCTTATGACAACTTTATAAATATATTTTGAATTCGCAATTTGATAACGATACAAAAAGCGCTTTTCATTGCACAAAAAGCACAATTGCTTCAAAGCCTTGTACAAAGTTGTGATGGCTACTCAATGCAAATAGAGTAGTACAAATAGCACATGAAGTTAAAGGACGCCTAAAGTTTAAATGTAAGCATTGTGTGATAAGAGCCAACTCAATTGTAACTTAGAGTGTATTGCCTTACGTTCTTGTTATTCCTTTTCCCATTCATTCATTCACCTATCACCATGGCCCAATTACAATCAAATGAAAAGACCTATTTGATCTTAGGGAATGCCTGTCTTGGGAATTTTAGTTGGTGCATGCTCTTTCCAAATTCATGGCATTTCAATTCCATTCATGGGAGCAATTTCCAGAAAGTGCGTTATTTGAAAATTATCATATGCAACTAAGTTTGATTTTCATTACATAAATTCATTTGCATATGTTTGATGATTAGAGTCAAAGCGAATTACATCTTTGACATGATAGTAGTATGTTTTTGAAACTTTAGCGTTCTGAGTGTGGGATTGCACTACGTGCGATGCTTTCAAAAGAGTGACATGATTTTAGTCTTCACTTAGCACCTTTTACATGCATTGCTCCACATTTGCACATCTTTGGAAGCATCTCCTCATTACTGGTATCGCAAGCTCTTGTTTAAAGTTTTATTGTGTCATGGTTAGAGTCTTCTGTTGTGTTTAGTTTTCCGAGTCTTTTGTGTCTTGTTTGTTATATTTTGCTCGTGGACGAGCAAAAAATAGGTTTGAGGGTATTTGATCAAGCCAATTATACATATGATTTTTCCCTTTAATTCCAACTATTTTGGCTAGTTCCCGGGTAAAAATTGGGTGTTTAATGGCTTAAATGGAGGTGTATGTGTTTTAGCCAACCAAGGGCATTTGTGCACACTTGGAAGAATAAGGGATGAACTGCATCAAAAGTGAAGAATTGAGCAACAAAGGGGAGTAGCTACAAAGGTCGCTACATCTAGGCCGCTGCATCAACAACAGAGAATGTTGCCTTTTTACATTGTGGTTAGGTGATCGCAACAGATAAAGAAGAAGAGGGCGAGATGAGACCAGTAGATGTCGCTACCATTGCATTGCTATGAGGCCACCACGACAAATGAAAGAAGAAAAAAGCCAAAAACCAGAGGATGTCGCCCTTGTTGCGTCGTTGTGCAATAGGCGCGACAATTGAAGCAAAGACCAAAACCAGAAGAGTTGTGGTTCTTGCGTCACTACAACTCTACAAGCGAACTGCCACTTTCCCATTGAAAAGCCCATCAAGTGATGTCGCCGTCTTTGTCGCCACGTGAAGACTGCAAACATCGGGCTGCGACATGTGCCAGATCATCAAATGTGACGGTTGCAACCCTACATTTGGGACCATACACACACACACACACACACACACACACATATCCCTCTTAGATTCTCTAAAGAAAAGATGCCCATACCTTACATTACGAAACTTAACAACCAAATCTAGGATTTTCGCCATCTCACCTCTCTACACATCATCAATTCATAATTCATCACCAAACCCACACACATCTCTCATTAGATTCATCATTTCCTACACACATACCACTTGATCAAGGCAAGGAACTCAAAGATATGGACTCAAGCTAGAAGAAGAGAAGCTCTAGGATTTCACTATGAGTTTATTCTCTACTTTTTCTTATTTATCTTGTATTTTGATCATGTGAAGCTAAATCCCCTCATTAGGGGTGCGTTTGGCACGGACATGGGACAAGACAAGGTGGGACGGGACGGGACGGGACGGGACGGGACGGGACGGACAGGACAGGACAGGATAGGATAGGATAGGATAGGACAGGACAGGTTGTTTTGTATTGTGTTTGGAAGGTCTAGGATATAATTGTGGACTGATCCGTTTGGTATGGCTGGGACGGGACAAGACAAGATAGGACAGGACAAGACAGGACAGGACAGGACAGGACAGGACAAGAGGTTAATGACCAGAGTACCCCTCTTATATATATAACAACATATATAGTATATAATAATATATAACATATTATTATATATTATATATATATTAAATAACAACATATATAGTATATAATAATATATAACATATTATTATATATTATATATATATTCTTATTATTATTTGATATTATTATATATTAATATAGAATATTACATGTATTATATTATTAATAATATATATTATAGTGTGTATATATATATATATATATATTAAATATTAGTACATATAGAAAATATAATATATATATATATGTTACAATATATATATATATATATACGATTTTGAGCCTATTCCGGTCCGATTCTGATCTTTGGTTATTCATCAAAGTTGTAGATCTTGAAATTCCATGCAATCTAGAATCAAAAATATCGTGATTTGGAGTTGATCTCACAGAGTTACATCAGTTTCAAGTTTCTGCACTGGTTTGTGTTTTTTTTTTTTTAGGGTTTCTCCGCCGTTTTGCTTTTTTGGCACTGTTCCGGTAAGATTCTGTTCATTTGTCCTTCTTCAAGTTTGTAGATCATATTTTTTTATGCAACCTAGAATCAAGAACTTTGTGTTTTGAGGTTCGCAGCACTGAGTTCTATCTGTTTCAAGTTTTCTGTTCTTAGCAAGAAAGAAAAAAAAAAAAAAAAAAAAAAGTGAAAGAGAATTGTGGTTGCTGCTACAGTAATTCCGCCACCGCTACAGTGGTGCTACAGTTCCGTCAATGCTACAGTATTTCCGTCACTGCTACAGGCTGCTGCTACAGTATTCCATTGCTGCTACAGTGTTTCCGCTACAGTGATTTGCTACAGTATCCCCCGCTACAGTTTATCGAGCTCTATGGATCCTATGTGCATAGAGGCTGCTTTGTCTCTTTCATCTCCGGTGGCAGTGTCTTCCACCTCGAATAGTCAGATTGGTATGAGTCCAGTGAGTGGAGTGAATTCCTCTTCTTGGGTTGTTCCTCTCGCATCTAGTGGGGTGCATTCTTTGGTTGTTCCTCCTCATCCTGAGGGGGGTGTTTCGGTGATTGTTTCGGATTCGGTTACAGGTCTTATTCAGAGTTCAGCGCTTATGGTCCAGGGTGGTAAGTCTTTTGCAGGTCTCTTCAAATCTTCTCCTGTTGAGACTTTACCGGTGCCATCAGTTCCCTCTAAGAAGGGGGGGTATGTTTCTGTTCGGGTGGATCCGATTGCTTTTCAGGCCCGTCTTGAGTTGTGTAAGAATGCTCTTATTGGTCGTGTGGTGCTTCTAGTGGTGAGCGACCTTAGAAGCTTGTGGATCTTAAGGCAAGACTTAGCAAGCATTGGATGCTAAATTATGATTGGCGTCTTATATCTCTGGGAAGAGGCTATTATCAGATTCTTTTGAAGTCTCTTGCTGAGAAGAATCATATTTGGGGGTTAGGTTCAGTTCATCTGATGCCAGGTATTCTTCGCCTACAGCCTTGGGTCCCGGATTTCAACCCATCGCTACAGAAGTCCACCAATGCTCAGGTTTGGGTTAGGCTTTTTGATCTATCATGGGAATACTGGCATCCAAAAATTATTTCTGATTTGGCTAGAGGGATTGGGGTGCCATTACGATTGGACAAGGCTACTAGTGATGGGGATTTTGGTCATTATGCTAGAGTTCTAGTTGATGTGGATGTGTCATCAGTGCTGCCTACTTCAGTGTTGCTGGAGAGGGATGAATTTCATAATTCTTTTATAGCTGTTGAGTATGAGAATCTCCCGGCTTTTTGCTCCACTTGCTCTTCTATAGGTCATTTGCCTAGTTCTTGTCGTTGGAACAAGTCTTCCAAGGTTCCTCTAACAAGTTCTTCAAAATCGACCCAGGATATAGCGGGGGATTCTAGAGTTTTTGGGGTTGATGGTTTTCAGCCTGTTCGAACCCGTTCTTCTAAATCAGTTTATCGCCCTGTTATTTCATCTCAGGAGGAGATCCCGTTATCTAATGTTTTTTCAGCTATTCACCAGGATGTAGGTGGTCAAGATTCGGTGGTTGTCCATACTTCAGTAGGGTCTAATTTAATCTCAGGATCCACTTCGTCCGCTGGTTTGGTTCTTTCTTCGGATCCTTCTTCGTCTACTGTCCCAGCTATTTCAGAAATGGTTTCGAGTTCGATTCCTACAATGATTTCCCAGGCATTGCAGATTAGTAAGGGCTCAGGATTTGATGACGGGGTCACTAACTCAGTTCTGGTTTCTAGTTCTTCGGTTGTTGATCCTTCTATTAGTTCTGTCAGTTCGGCTGTCGGGGTGGTGCATGATTCAAGGACTGTTGTTCAAGGTTCTTTGGTGGTCAATCAGGTTCGCCCGATGGTCTCTACCATTTTATCTAGGTCATCTTCTCGTCCGGGTCAATCGGCTCGTCGGCAAGTTAGGGTTCATAAGGTTTCAGGCAATCAGCCATCTGAGGAGGCAATTGTGTCTTCAGCTCCGAATGTCAATGTGGATCAGGGTAGTTTACAGGATGGAGCTAGTTTTTCTTGTTCATCGGTTGTGGATCCTAGGGTGCAGATTCAGAACTCGGGTCCGTTGTCAGAATCTCAGGCCGAGCTTCGCCTCATTGCAGATTCTTCATGGGCTTCCCAGATGGAGGAGAGTGAGTTAGCAGATGCTGAGGTTGCTCAGAGAGCTTTAAGGGTTGAGCGTAGGCTGGCTTCTTTAAAGTCCGGATACCGGGCTCCTCCGACGATTTCGATGATTAATGTTCTCTTTTGGAATTATCGTGGGATCCGGGGCGAGCCCACGAGGCGGGTTCTTAGAGAGTTGTGTCGTTTACATAGTCCTACTTTGGTTTGTATTGCAGAGCCTATGGTTGATTTTTCCTCTATCTCTTTAGGTTTCTGGTCTTCGCTTAGTCTTCGTCTGGTGGGCATGAACGATAGGGGTGGGTTGATTCCAACTATTTGGGTTTTCGCTTGTGCTTCATTTCCTGAGACTCAGATAGTTCAATGTCATGATCAACATCTTACTGTTTCGCTCTCGATTGGTTCTCAGGTCCACTGGTACACTTTTGTTTATGCGAGCACTTCTACAGTGGTTCGTAGGTCTCTTTGGCAGTCTCTTCGTGATATGGTTAGTTTGGTTTCTTCTTCTGGTGTGTTATTGGGGATTTTAATGCGGTTCTGGGTGCTCATGAGGCTTTGGGTTCTCGTTCTCCTGCCGTGGTTCTTGTGAGGATTTCAGGTCGATGATTGAGGATTGTGATTTGGTTGGCATTCGTTCTTAGGGCGCCCGTTTCACTTGGGTTAGAGGTCGCAGTAACCGCACTAGAGTTGAGAGACGATTAGATAGAGTTTTGGTTTCAGATGGTTGCATTTCCTGTTGGCGGGAAATTTCGTGTGTGGCTCTTCCCCGTATCTGTTCAGATCACTGTCCATTGTTGGTTCGGTTGTCAGATTTTGAGGTTTCTAGTCATAGGCCGTTTCGATTTCAGAGCATGTGGTTAGAGCATCTTGATTTTATAGCTATTGTTCGTAGGATTTGGAGCTATTCTATTATGGGCAGGCCTTCTCAGGTTGTTATCTATAAGTTGAGAAGCTTGAAGAAGGCTCTCAAGTCTTGGAATTGGAAGGTTTTTGGGGATATTAACTCTGCCATTGCTGGGAAGTGTGCGGAGCTTCAGTCTATTCAGCTGGATTTGTCTAACCGGGGTTTTTCAGATGATCTTTTTATGGCTGAGGCGAGTGTTCATTCTGAGCTTGATGTGTTGTTTCGCAGACAGGAGTGCTTTTTTCAGATCGATCTAGAGTTAAGTGGCTTCGTGATGGGGATCGGAACACATCTTTCTTTCATGCCTCTATCAAACGTAGGCAATATCGTAATGCTATATCAACCCTTTCAATTAATGGGGTTCTCTCGGAGGATCGGCATACCATCAGGGATCATATCATTAGTTATTATTCTAACCTCTTTCCTCTGATGCTTCTCGAGTTGGGAGAGATTTATCTATTGTAGGTGATGTGATTCCTTCCTTGGTAACTGCCGTAGAGAATGCTTTCTTGACTAGCATTCCTTCTGCAGATGATATTCACGATGCAGTCTTTGCTATGGATGCTGCTTCTGCCCTGGGCCAGATGGATTTTCTGGTAGATTTTATCAAAGATGTTGGGATGTTATAGGTAGTGATGTGGTCCTCGCTGTCAGGATTTTTTCATCACTGGCGTATTTTCCCGGGTCTCAATTCCAGCTTAATTGTTCTTCTTCTGAAGCTGAGGGAATCGATTTCGGTTGATCAGTTTCGACCGATTGTTCTTAGTAACTTTCTATTTAAAATTTCTTCGAAATTTGGCTGATCGTTTAGCTCGGGTTACCTCCAGGATTATTTCTCCTCAGCAGTTCGGTTTCATTCGAGACCGGCATATCGAGGATTGTATTGCTTTGGCTTCTGACTGTGTGAATGTGTTGCAGAAGAAGTGCTATGGGGGTAACTTGGCCATGAAGATTGATATCCGTAAGGCTTTTGACACCCTGGAGTGGTCTTTCCTTTGTAAAGTGCTTCAGGCTTTTGGGTTTTCTTCTGTTTTGTGGATTGGATAGACGGCATCCTTCGTTCCTCTAGGCTTTCAGTTCTTTTGAATGGGGTCCCAGAGGGATATTTCTGTTGCTCAAGAGGGGTTCGTCAGGGAGATCTGCTCTCTCCGCTTTTGTTTGGTATTGCAGAGGACTTTCTTAGTAGATTATTGACGAGGTTGGTGGATTCTTCTCAAATTCTGCCGATTTCTTCCCCAAGGGGTTTTTTTTAGCTCCAACTCATTTACTCTATGCAGATGATGTTCTGATCTTTTGCAGAGGCACTAAAAAGAATTTGAAACATATCATGGGTGCTTTTGGGGATTATGGTGATATTTCAGGCCAGTTGGTTAACTGGGGTAAGTCTTCGATTTATTTCGGATCTTCTATCTCCCCCTCTCGGATTGGTAGTTTGCAATCTCTGGTTGGTATGCAGATTGGGCAGCTTCTGTTTTCTTATTTGGGAGTCCCTTTGTTTCGGGGTAAGCCTCGAAAAGCGGTGTTACGACCTATCGCGAATAAGATCTTGTCTAAATTCGCTAAATGGAAGGGCAAGTCCCTCTCTCTGGCCGGTCATGCTACTTTGATCAAGTCGGTCATCACCGGTTCATTTGTGCACTCTTTCATGATTTACAAGTGGCCTGCTTCTTTACTGTCTCTGATTAACCGCAAGTTGAGAAACTTTTTATGGACTGGTTCCTGTGAGGAGACTAAGTTGGTTCAGGTCGTTGGGATCGTTGTTGTAGGCCTTACTCTCAGGGTGGTCTTGGCCTGAAAGATCTTGGGTTGTTGAATGACTCTCTGTTGCGGAAATTCACTTGGAAGTTTATGACCTCTGATGGTTTTGCTTTCACTTTTCTTCGGGAGAGGTATCTTAGGCATTTGCAGAAGCCTCGTGGAGGGTATGTCACCTCCTCGATTTGGTCTTCTCTTCGGACAAATTATAGTTCCTTCTTAAGGAAGGTATCTGGCTGATTGGCAAGAACTCTCAGCGGGACTTTTGGCGGGATAATTGGTTAGGGGTTCCCATTTTGGAGCTTTGGGGATTCTAGATTATTTAGCTAATCCGCTCCAGGTGAGGGTCTCGGATTTTATTCATGAGGGTAGATGGGTGCTAGCGATTCTTTCCGAGCGCGCGCTTCCCAGATCTGTGTTTTCGGATTGATCGGATTGCTATTCTCCTGTTGTAGATTCTCTGGTTGGGCTAATTCTCGGGATGGTCGTGTTTCTTGCAAGGCTGCTATTCCAGTTTCTTTGTGATATTCCTCATGTTGTTTGGTGGAGAGGTTTGGTCCCGTTTTATTCCCCCCTCGCGCTCAGCTTTGACATGGCGTCTGATGTGAATAGGCTTCCTACTGAGGATCGCATTTGCAGGTCTGGGTTCCAGTTGGCTTCTCGTTGCAGTATGTGGTTTAGTTTATTTGTGTGAATCTTTGCCGATCATCTTTTTCTTCATTGTCCCTGTTGCGGGACGCTCTTTGGGAGGCGGTTTCTCGACGTTCCAGCGTCGTGTCTACCGATACTTGGCAATCCTTCTTCTTGCAAGCCATGTCGATTCCCTTTAGTGAGCAGGTCAGGATTTTATGGAAAGCGGCTATCCATGCAATGATATGGGGGGGTGTGGACTGCCCGTAATCAGTGGTTTTTTGAAGGGAAGTCGGTGGACTTTAGATCAGTCCTTTCTTTGGTTTGGCGTGCGGTTTCAGAGGCTAATCGCCTGGAGATTGGTTGTATGCGTAATTATGGACGACCTTTTGATTCTTCGTCGTTTTGCTCTTCGGGGTCGCCCTTCTAAAGCCCCGGTGATCAAGATGTGGTTTGG